>OZ017739.1:179815540-180275540 GCA_963969285.1 Odontomyia ornata | reverse complement strand
ATATACATATATATATATATATATATATATATATATATATATATATGTGTGTGTGTGTGTGTGTGTATATATGTGTATGTGTATATATATATATATATATATATATATATATATATATATATATATATATATATATATGTACTATATATATATACACACATATACAAATACACACACACACATATATATATATATATATATATATATATATATATATATATATATATATATATATATATATATATAAATATATATATATATATATATATATATATATATATATATATATATATATATATATATATATATATAAACGAGGTGTGACAATTAAGTAATGAGATTGATTCCATAACAACCGTATGTTTAAAAATTATTCTACAACTCTGCCATTCCCTTCAAAGTAGTCCCCTTGGGAAGCTTCACAACGATTTCAGCGCGTTTTCCATGCTTCGTAACATTTCTGTACCCTCGTCACGGCCACTTGGATGTCCGTAATCGACTCAAAATGGGTTACCTTGACCACCGATTTTGTTCTAGGGAACAAAAAAAAGTCACAGGGTGACATATCAGGTGAATATGTTAAGGTGGCTATTGCAATACGGCGATCACTTTAGAGGCCAATTACTGGGACACGCTGAGGGCCGTGTGGAAGGGCGCGTTGTCGTGATGAAGGATCCAGTTACGATCGTCGGTTAAAATTTGTCTGAGTGTTTCACGGTTCATACCCAGTTCCGAAGCCAACATTCGAACTGTTAAACGCCAATCTTGACGGATTAGGCCACCACACGCTGCGCATTCGCGTCAGTCCGCACCTCTTTATGCCATCAAAACATCTGAGCACGACTAAGAGCACTATCACCATTCACTTTTACAATTTTAACGTATGTTTCCAGAGCTGTTTCGCCCAATCTGGCGCAAAATTTTATCGCGACGCGTTGCTCTTGATTTCGTTTCTCCATTTTCGTGACGAGCGCCACCAACACACGTCTATTCAACACGAAATAGACTAAACAAGCTAGAGTGATGGTAAATATATCAATCGAGAGGGGAAGGATGCCGAGGAAGGGGAAGGGAATTTCAATGTCGCAGGTTTACCACAAGCGCGGCAATAAAATTAGTCTCATTACTTAATTGTCGGGTATATATAGACAAATACACACACATATACATATATATATATATATATATATATATATATATACATATATATATATATATATATATATATATATATATATATATATATATATATATATATATATATATATAACAAAAAAGAGGTTGTTTTAGTTCTGACCAAGTGGATAAGAAAGCTCACAATAAAAAACTTAAAGTCGAACCATCTGAACGAAAATGGTGTATACTCAAAAGCCGAAAAAAAGTTGAACAGCAAAAAACACCTCAGGGTCAGGTTGGAATATCAAAATAGCGGCTAGGCAAAGTTCGAAATTCTAAAACTTCTTAAAGCTACAATTTATCTTGGATTTTTATGAATCCTAAAATCAAGGTAGATGTTGATAAAATCTTATACTAAAATGTATCAGAACTAAATTCGATTCCTATGAACGCTGCAGATATTAGCAGTAAAGAGTTTTGCATTGCAGTCAAAAAATTACATGCATACATACATGGTACAACGTTTCCAGAAACTGAGTTTTAAAAGATTTGGAATGAAAGTAATTTGCCACTAAAAAGGGTGAAATAAAAAAACTTTTAGAAAAACTTAAACAGCTTCAAAATGCCCTAAAAAGTATGAAATGAATTTTATGGGCGCGGTGGCAAATCAATTACTTAATTTCAACATAAAAACCTCTAATATGTGCACCATCACAAAAGAAATGGGTGAAAACTGATAAATTAATTATTTCAATGTTCTTATTACATACCCTTGTTCTTCTTGGGCTCACATTTTCGTCTTGTTCGTCAGCAGTGTTTTGTCTGCCACCCCAACTTCCTCCAGCATGTCGAATACTACATTTTGTGGGTCTTGCAGCTTCTTGTTCGGTATCAGACTCTATAGCTACACTCTGGGGCCCTGATGTTAAGTGATAACTGTGATCGCATTCATGATGACGATTCGGTACATTTCAAGATTTCATAAACTATTTTTCACCCGAATGATGATCGCTATCTTCGCTAGTATTCTGTCGTGTTCTTCTTACTTTTCGATTGTCATGTATCATCGGTGGTATACGTTTAGTCTTTTTTTTACCTGCTTACTTTGCCACTCCGAACTCCTGAGGCATTATTCTTATCTTTTGACGACTCTGGCGATTTTTTAACTAATTTCCTTCGTTTTTAGGATTTTGTACTAAAATACAAAACCCTATTGCAATCACGACCTGTGGCCGTCTGTCCGTCCGTCCGTCTGTATGTCACAGCACTTTTTCTTCGAAAATATAGGGGCTACAGCCATGAAACTTTGTGGAAAGGTCAGAAGTGGTGACCCCTTTAAAGTTCAAGGGAGGAAAAATTTTTCAAAGGGGTTTAAGGGGGGGTCTCCCTATATAGGGAGGAGAACCCTCAAAAAAAAATCTTCACCATTGGTAGTCGAGTAGGGTATCATTGGAAAGGTCTCAATGAGATCTTATCAAAAGAAGTCTTAAAATTGCCTTATGAGTACCGAAGGGGGCAGGGGAAGGGGAAATGTACGAACTTTTCGCGTACCCCCCCTCGCGATTGGACACATTCCATCCGAAAAATCTGAAAAAAAATCATGAATGTAGGCCTTTATGAGTACAACAACAACAAATGCATGAGAAGTCGAAATTCACTCAACTTTGTTAGTAATAGTATGATTAATCCATTTTATGTTTTCTTGAATAAAATCTAAACGGTACCCTTAAATCCAATGAACTTTAGCAAACATATGACTATTTATAAGATTGATCTTTTCTGAAAGTTTCATAAAGATCAAATAGTATTTAACGAAGTTATAGCGATTTGAATTTTCCTGTATTACTATGGAACAATATGCCCTGTATTACTATGGAAACATATAGCTATGGAGCCATATGCGCTTTTTACCGACTCAGACACTACAGTTTTGCTAGGATTTGCATGAAAATTTCAGGAATGATAGGTATCATGAAGATGAGTACATACAAGTCGAAGAGGCAGGAGAGAGCTCCTAGCAAAAGGGCTTTGTAACCATTCTAAGATTCGAAAAAACAGGCCATGAATCGATGATTACAGTACAGAGGAGTGGGCCCTAAAAAAAATGTCATGAAAGGTAGCCGATATGAGTATCAACTGAAAGTTCTCTATGAGAGCTTTTCAAAACAGTTCTTAAACTGACAGTTTTTGCTTCAGTGGGGGCACAGGGGGGGGGGGGGAATACATGAAAAATGTGTTTCCTCCCTCGCGAATGGACACCCGTGATCTAAAAAATCTAAAAAAATTATCAAGGGAGATGTTTATGGGTACTACTATAACAAATACCTCAGGAGTAAAAATTTTATCAACTTTGCTACTAATAGTATGATCCTGGAACATGACATGTTTCTTGATTTTATTCGTTACTGGTTACTGCATTTTGTAAGTAGAGTACAAAACCCTTCTGACATGAGCATAGGTCTGTCTACCCAACTTGTTTTTTTCCTGTCAATCTACTTAAATTTTCATCCAATTGTGAGTTTCTACCGTGTTTTGCTATAGTGCTGTAGGGGAAATATTTCAGGCAAGTTTTCTTGGCTTTGCTTTGAGCATTTGAGCGATTACGTGCCAGCAGACATCTTTGCCGCCAAGAGTGGCTTAACTCAGAAACTGGAATACCAATGCTTTCTTCACTATCATCATCTAAAAACTTGATGATGATGATATAGTATTGCCCATTTTGCTACTTGATTCACCTTGACTATTAGCTCTAGAAGTTCCCAGCTGGCCGCTCCTTCGAGTTGGACCTGGTGCCGGTTTGGGTGTAAGAAGATTGTCGATGAAACGCCGTTTGCGGCACCATTCCGGCCAGGAGAACATGCACTTCAAGTTCTTGTTGAGTCACATTTATTTTCATTTTCGTTATCCGCATCCATTTCATCATTGGATATATTGCTATGATGTTTAGCCGGTTTTCCGGGCACTGTGCAGCTAGTCGAGGGTTAACTTCTTGATACCATTTTAGATGCACCAGACATATTTTTCATAAGAGACGATTTAGCATTGGCTTTATTACTTCGCCTGCAAACCGATTTGCAATTGTATAGAATCGGTTTGATATGAGTTTCAAACAATGTACTTAAACGAAGTGTCATACACCTAAAATTGAATGAAGTTCAGGTTAATGTTGATTAAAATGTGTATGAAATACTTAATTGACTGTTTTGCAGCTTCCAGCGCGACTACACGACCCACAACAAACAATTCAGGCTATCCTGCTGAACAATTTCTCAGGCAAGAAAAGGCCGCCAATAACTTTTCCTTCCATAATTTTACTACTATCTGACACTTTCTGGAGAAATGTCTCGACAGAGTAGCAAAAAAGTAATGACGTAATTGACAAAACAGCTGACTGTTAGTTTTACTTTTCTCTGTATTATCAAACCTAGCAAGACGGCTATGTTCAAGGAGGCAGTGGTCTAAGGGTCTCATCAATCAATGTGCCAAATCTCGTTCGAATCGGAGTTTTACTCAAGACAGGGTAAAATATGCTAATTTTAGTGAAAATGAGAGCTAAAAATTTTTGATCTTAAATTGTCGTCTTTATTATTTTTCAGCCGATTTTGAGAATATTTTCCGCAGCACAAAAATTTAATATAGTTATCCATGATTTCGAAATTATCAAAATTCCTTGAAAAACATGCCCGCAAGAGGGCCACAAAAATCTGAAAAAAATCGCATATTAGAACCGCCGCGATTTTGAAACTTGCACAAGAATGATCACCAAAATGACGAGATGTTTAGATATTATTAAAATATGTTCTACATTTACATCAGGCTTTATATTCATCGAATTAAAATTGTGACTATTAAAATCGTTTGAAATTTCGAACTTCAAAAGCAGCCGTTTTGTTCTTTGAACACTGACCGCTAGTTTTCCAGCACTGTTCTTTAGACATTAATAGTTTTTGCCAAGCCTCCAAATTTCATCAACATCAGTTGACAAGCTTGGTCACAACTAGAATAACAAATTTTTGCACGTCTTTCGACCCTTGAGTGGCTGCCATTTTGTTATAGACGGTTCGACTTTGGATTTTTTTTTTACGAAATCCATTACACAGTTCAGTGAACCTCCTTACCATATTTGGTCCAACGTTGAGCTATATTTTGATCAGAATTTCATCTAAAATGGTCAGTTGTTTGCTTTCAGTTGGCCTAACTAGCTCAACACCATACATTTTCCCTAAAAATTTTTTTAAAATGCACAATAGTGAAATGTAACGAGGAAACTGATGGAAAAAAAAATTAACAAATAAAAGCCGAAATAATAAAAATACCACGAAGCTTACATTTAATAATTATTGAATTGATCATGTCGGAACTTAAGGGAGAAGTAGAAACACCAAAATCAAAGGAAAAAAATCCCCGTTGGCAGCACCAGCCGGAAAGGTAAATTTCTCGTGTGCAGCGTAAGGTTTCGAAAAAGAATTTGGCTTGCCTACTATTGGACTTCTTACTGCAATTTTTGTAGCACTACATGGGTATTTATTAACAAAAAGAATCTGCCGCCGTTCTTATTTGGAGACCCTTCATAGAGGCACAAATATTTTGCTAATTAAATTGAGTTGCACACGTATGGAAATCGGGGGGTAATAAATTGTTATAAACATATTTATACTGGTTTCGCCCATCTCACATTTGCTGTTTACACATTTCACAGTGGTTACCACACAAAGGTGATAAATTTTTGGCTTAAATAGGTCAAATAGTTAATTTCAAAAGATTTCCATAAAAGTTTAATCAGCACTTGCATTACCATTAATATATACATTTTCGATTCTTTTCTGAACCATCAGGGGCCACTATTTTGAATTTTTATTGAAAACGGCTGCTGAAAATATTAAGCTGTAAATTTTCGAATTTTCTATTTGTCATCAGGTTTGCATAATTAAATTAAATTAACTTGCCTCAATAACTTATAATTTCAAGTTTTATCGGAATCTGTTGAGAAACTTGGCTGCTAGAGGGCTACAGAAATAAACACTTTAAAATATTTTCATACTCTGCAATATCAAGGACACCACTTTTGACTTACGTAGAAAATTTCCTCATTCTAGCTTATGTGGGTTGCGAGAAAACTTGTTGTGACGCAGAAACAAACGGACGGACGGACAGACAGACAAGTCGCAATTTTATAATTTTTTAGGGTATTGTTAAAAATATTTTACAATATGTTGGGTACTCACCGTTCGGCGTGTGTTATGTCAATGGATTGGATGATTGACGCAGGCATCTGGTCGCCAAACTTGTCCTCATCCTGATTAGTGGTTGCTGGATTTGCTCACCGCGGTGCGAGGTAGATGACCTGGAAAATAATAAAACCCCACAAAGGATCGGACTTATTATATAATAAGATATACTTATCTGATGTTGTCAATTTGTTTTGATCTGATGCACGACGCGAACTTCTGTCAACACAATTAATTGTCAAACTTGACATACTACAAAATGTCACAGGGTGCCCGTAAACTATTAATATCGCAGAATCACGTAATTGTTTAGAATATTATAAATTTAGTATAAGATTAATTTTACGCGGGAAAAAATGTACCGAAATTTTCATCAAACGGGAAACTCTTTGAAAGAGATTTTTCCATTGTGCAGTTTTGCATTGTCCGTTCCCAAGATAACTCAATCGCGATATAGTGTATAATTAGTTGCAAGTTTTCCAAGTCGGGAATTAAAACAGTGTTGTATGGAAATACAAAATTGGAAATATAGAAGTTTAAAATTAAAGTATAGTTTTATCGTGAAACATTTTTTGGTCCGTCGAGCCGGATATAGTTCCGGATAATTTGAATTGTGTGTTAGCTACGATTTAATTTTGTATAATTTTAAGTGCAGTGAAAAGCAATTAAAGATCGGTTCGCGCGGGTTAATGAAAAGTGAGCAATTGAGCAAGGCAAGGTCTGGTAAGTTCCATATTTTAGTCCTTTTCCTCAATATTTAATTTCATAACCGACATCATCTTGAATTTTTAATTGCTAAAATTTGGTGCACAATTGCAAGTGTCAATTTATTTGGAAAGAGCGAACCGTATCTCAAATCCGCATTACATTGGTTGAGTATTGCGGTTGAATTTATTGGTCAGATATTGGATCGGTTTCAAATTGGTGTCAAATTTAGATTCTTATGCACAATTGCTATTGTTAGTGCATTTAAGAGTGCGAACCACATATCAAGTTTGCACAGCATCGGATCATTGTTGCAGCTAAATTTAGTTGTTTGCTGTTGATTTGGAAGAAAGTTAAATAATTCGAAACTTGGATTAGATTTGGATCCTTGTTGCGGTGCTTAGGTAACGGTACTTACTGGACATTGGGCGGAATTTGTAAACCGTCATTCAAACTTGAGTAAGTTTGAATCCTGTGCCGTGCCGCTTACTTAACAGTAACAAATAGAATTTCGTGCGAAAGAGATTGGACTGTTTATTACATTATTTGATAAAATTCGATTCAACTACATTTAATAGTTTTGAATTTCGTATTGGAATCACGTCCTGCGATCTCACGAACGATGGATGGTTTAGTGGCACAACAAAGTGTACTAAGTGAGCAGCTAAGCAAAATGGTCACGAATTTCCGAAAGGACCCTAAGGCACGGAAAACAACCGCGTATGCTACAAAACTACTGGAACGAGTGCAACAAATTCGTCGGTCCTTCAGGGAGAATCATCATCAGATTCTTGAATTAGTAGATGGAAAGAAGATCCTTGAAGCAGATTATTTTAAACAGAACGTATATCTGGCGTTTGAGGAGGCAGAATTGAATTTTGAGGTAGAATTGGAAGAGTTGCGAGTGGAGCAAGTGGCACATGGAGCGCAAAGTTGTAAAGAAGGAGCGAGTCCGTCATCGAAGGCAATGGATGATACAGACGTTCAGCTCCCACGGATCAACCTGCCAAAGTTCAATGGAAAATATGACGAATGGGCATCGTTTAAAGATCTGTTCACGTCTCTGATCCATAAAAAAGCCAATTTACCAAAAATGGAGAAGCTTCATTATCTAAAATGCAGTCTGTCAGGAGAAGCAGAACAGTTATTGAAGCACTATTCGATTACCGAAGCAAACTATGAATCAGCGTGGGAAATGCTCGTGGAACGGTACGACGATAAGAATGTATTGTTGAAAACGCAGTTCAACCATTTACTCCATATAAGCAACGCAAACGAAACCGCATCATCGATCAAAATGCTGTTAGACAAAACAGTTGATTGCGTGCAGGCCATAGACAATCTAAAGGTAGGAAACATATGGGATGCAATATTAGTGCATTTGACGGCACAGCGATTACCATCCAAAACACGACAGATGTGGGAGCAACAGCAAGCTAAGGTTTCGGAGATATCATCGTTTCAACAATTGAAAGAGTTCCTACAATGCAGGTTCAGAGCGTTAGAAGCTGCTGGTGTAGAAAGGCATAAACCCATTCGCACATCACACAACGTATTTGTGACAAAGGAGGCGCAACAAATTGTGTGTATCCTATGCAAAGGACCACATTATTTGAGACAATGCTCAAGCTTCCTGAAGTTAGAATATCCTAAGAGATTCGAAATGGCAAAGAAAAATGGTTTGTGCCTCAATTGTCTAAACAAAGGACATTTGGTCGGGAAATGCCCTAGTGAATCGAGGTGTTTTCACTGTAAAAAGGCCCACCATACGCTCCTCCATAGACCAAACTCCTCAATTATCGGAAAGGAGTCCCAGCAATTGCCGCCCCCGTTTATCCCTAATAGTCAGTCACCGCAACTAATAGCGCAAAATAATCAACCTTGGACACCTGCGCTAAGACAACAATCGCCGACATTTGGGTCACACAATGGACAACCGTCTACTTCGTCTTCATCTGATCATCAATTTCCAACGGCAGGCTCAACAGTCGCCAAAGTTAACTCATCGACCATCAGTGCTCCAAAAGCGGTATTGTTAGCGACAGCACTGGTGACAGTGGAATCTCCAATCGGGTTCGTGACGCTTCGCGCCTTGATGGATCAAGGATCACAGGCGTCCATCATTACGGAGAGCGCAGCTCAAGGACTTGGGATCAAAAGAGGTTGCACAAACATATCTGTAACTGGAATTGGGAAGACGAGAGGAATTCAAACCAATGGGACTTTGAAACTTAGACTGCGTACCAAGACAAATGAATGCTTAGTAGTGGACGTACTCATTTTGAACAAGCTAACTAGCTTTGTTCCATCGCAATCGGTTTCCACGTCGATTAGGGATCAGATAGGAAACATTGATTTGGCTGACCCGTACTTCGATCATCCGAGCAAAATTGACGTCATTCTGGGAGCGGATGTATACGCTCAAGTAATTCTCAGCGAGATTAAAAAAATTGACTTTAGGTCCAGTGTTACAGCACACCAAGCTAGGCTGGATAGTATCTGGGAGTGTGAACATTGGTCAGCAGCAAGTCCTTCATTCATTCAAAGTTGAACTGAACGAAAATGTGGAAATAAGCGAACAGTTAAAACGATTTTGGGAAATTGAGGAAGTCGACGGGGATAGAACTAGAACGCAAGATGAGGATGCCTGTGAACATCATTATGTTACCCATGTAAAGCGAGAATCAGATGGTCGGTATCAAGTAAGACTACCATGTAAAAACTCGGAAAGTCGAAATTCCTTAGGGGTTTCGAGATCAAGTGCAATTGCAAGCTTATTGCACCTAGATTAACGTTTTGCCAGTACTGAAGGTCTCCGAGAGGAATATGCAGCTGTACTACAAGAATATTTAGACTTAGGACATATGTATGAAGTGCCTCATTGCAACGAATGGGCAATGGAAAACGGTCGACAGGTGATTACATCTAACTTCCTTCCGCACCACGCAGTATACAAGGAAAGCACATCGACGAAAGTACGAGTGGTGTTCGACGCTTCCCGGAAAACAAGTTCTGGTGTATCCCTGAATGATACCTTGTTGACCGGACCAACTCTTCAGTGCAGCATCACAGCAGTTGTAATGAAGTGGAGGCTAAAGCAGTACGCTATGATGGCTGACATAGCCAAGATGTATCGACAAGTAAACATGCATCGAGAAGATTCCAATTACCAAAAGATCGTTTGGCGGCCCCAACCAAATGGCCCAATTAAAGATTACGCCCTCAATACTGTGACGTTTGGAACTAGCTCAGCACCATTTTTGGCGATTAGAACTTTACACCAGCTTGCATATGACGAAAAGGAAACGTACCCTGAGGCAAGTAAACCGCTCTTGGAGGAATTTTATGTGGATGACCTATTATCTGGAGGTGATAGCGTGCAAGAAAGCGTCATTAAAAGAGATCAGTTGATTAAGCTCTTGAAGTCTGGCGGATTCCAATTGAGGAAATGGTTAGCCAATGACAAGCAAATTTTGGTAGGACTTCCAACGGAGGATGTGGAAATGAATAACTGTGTTAAGTTTGAAATGGACCATGGATACAAATCATTAGGAATACTGTGGTACCCAATTGGTGATTATTTTACATTTCGACTCAAAAGCCATGAAAGATTAGAAACTTAAAAAGAACGATCAGTATTATTGACAATAGCACGTTTGTATGACCCATTAGGATGGTTAGCACCCTTCACGATAAGGGCTAAAATATTGCTGCAAGGTTTATGGTTGTCAGGTCAAGATTGGGACGAACCGATACCCAATGTTTTGAATGGAGAATGGAGTGCTTGGTTAAAACAGTCACCTGAAATCGAAAATATACAAATACCACGATGGGTAGCATACCAGAAGGATTCGGAGGTATCACTCCACGGGTTTTACAATGCATCCCAACGAGCATATGCGGCAGTTATTTAATTGACGGTGCGATCAGGTTCCACAGTTGCAAGTCATTTGTTAGCGGCCAAAACTAAGGTGGCGCCGGTGAAAACAATTACGATTCCGCGTTTGGAACTTTGCGGAGCTGTTTTGTTGGCCCGATTGCTAAAAGAAGTAAAGGCAACATTAAAGTTTGATCAAATACCTCCGTGGTTGTGGACCGATTCCGAAGTCGTTTTGGCTTGGTTGAAAGGATTGCCAACACGATGGACTGTCTTTGTCAGTAACCGAACAGCTCACATCTTAGACGTCACCGGTAACATACCTTGGAGATATGTGCCTTCGAAGGATAATCCAGCGGATGCAGCATCTAGAGGAATAAAGCCCTGTGATTTAATCGATAGTCAGCTGTGGTGGCATGGGCCAAGCTGGTTAACGAAAGGTGTCAATGATTGGCCTAAAAATAAAACCATTCAGTTAACTGACATAGAAAAACGAAAATCCATAATGGTCAATGTGGGATTAAAGACAGAGTATCTCTTGGATGAATTGTTGAAAAAATATTCTAGCTTAATGAAATTAATTAGAGCCACGGCATATTGTTTCCGTTTTCTTAGAAAGAAGTCCACACAACCCAATTTGCCAAAGTATCTCACTAGCGACGAATTACGGTACGCTTCGGAGTTTTGGATCAGGCATGTTCAACAAGATGCATTTCCGGAAGAAATGTGTGAGCTTCAAAAGGGTACGTCCGTCGGAAAGAAAAGCCGGTTGGTCAATTTGAACCCGTTTATTGACAACAAGGGAATAATGCGGGTCGGTGGACGGCTCGAGCACGCGCCTTTAACATTTGACGCAAGACACCCGATGATTTTACCGCGAAATGGTGTATTCACCGATTTATTATTACAAGAAGTCCATCAAGCTACTTTACACGGACAGACGCAACTGATGCTGAATACCTTAAGAAGGAAATTTTGGGTAATTGATGGGCGCAACCGGGCTAAACAATCTATCCATAAATGCGTTCGTTGTTTTCGCGCAAAGGCAAAGGAAGCCAGCCAGTTGATGGGCAATTTGCCAGAAGCTCGGGTAACTATGTCGCGTCCATTCACACACACCGGCGTCGATTTTTGTGGCCCGTTTGAAATTAAAGATAGACGAGGAAGAGGCAGCAGGACGACAAAGGGTTATGTGGCTATTTTCATTTGTTTAGCTGTAAAAGCCATACACGTTGAAATCGTTAGTGACTTGTCCACACCTGCATTCCTAGCAGCATTACGGCGGTTCATGAGAAGACGAGGATTCAGCAGTCATATATATTCGGACTGTGGTACCAATTTTGTTGGCGCAGCTGCTGAGTTGCAGCGGATCACAATAATTAGTAATGAAGCGGCGGAGATTGTTGCAAATGAAGGAGTAACTTGGCACTTCAATCCACCAGCATCACCTCACTTTGGCGGACTTTGGGAGGCTGGTGTGAAATCTATTAAGGCACATTTACGTCGGGTTGCCGGACACGTGTCTCTAACATATGAGGAACTATCCACAGTGTTGATTAGAATCGAAGCCTGTCTCAACTCCCGTCCTCTCTGCCCTCTCAACGATGACCCGGTGGATACCGCTGCACTCACGCCAGCTCATTTCCTGATTGGTGACGTAATGATAGCACTACCTGAAGCTGAATTGGAAAATGTCAACGTTAACTACCTTGATAGATGGCAGATGACTCAGAAGATTGCACAAGATTTTTGGAGACGTTGGAAGACAGAATACTTGAGTCGTTTGCAACGTAGACCAAAATGGCTTAAGCACGAAACCAACATAAAGGTGGGAGATTTGTGTATCCTCAAGGATGAAAAACTTCCTTCCTACCGGTGGCCATTAGCGAGGATCATTCAAGTACACCCCGGAAGGGATAATTTAGTTCGTGTCGTCACTGTGTGGACAAATGGCAAAAGGTATACAAGACCAATTACGAAAATTGCGCTGCTGCCAACGCAGGAATCTACACATTAATGTATATATATATATATATATATATATATATATATATATATATATATATATATATATTTGTCGCACCATCCTTACTTTCCCCTATCCTATCCTTTACTCAGACCTTGCGCCGAACAAACATTAATATTATACTACGATTGAAGTCAATTTTTTGCTTTAACCTAACAATTTGGAGGTGGTTTGCAGTACAGGTGGAGGTGGACGCCCAGCATAGGTGGGACAACTTCACCACGCCTAACTCAATAGACAAGACTGATCCAACCAAAGTCAACTGAAGATAAAGCGTAGCGCAGCAAAGAATCGATTGGAAATGAAACGACACCAAAGGTATTCCAAATCGCAAAACTAAATAATTACTAGTTTACTTACAGGGCATTGTTACTGCTGAGGCGTTACACCCCTCAGCCGGGGGAGTATGTTGGGTACTCACCGTTCGGCGTGTGTTATCTCAATGGATTGGATGATTGACGCAGGCATCTGGTCGCCAAACTTGTCCTCATCCTGATTAGTGGTTGCTGGATTCGCTCACCGTGATGCGAGGTAGATGACCTGGAAAATAATAAAACCCCACAAAGGATCGGACTTATTATATAATAAGATATACTTATCTGATGTTGTCGATTGGTTTTGATCTGATGCACGACGCGAACTTCTGTCAACACAATTAATTGTCAAACTTGACATACTACAAAATGTCACAGGGTACCGGTAAACTATTAACATCACAGAATCACGTAATTGTTTAGAATATTATAAATTTAGTATAAGATTAATTTTACGCGGGAAAAAATGTACCGAAATTTTCATCAAACGGGAAACTCTTTGAAAGAGATTTTTCCATTGTGCAGTTTTGCATTGTCCGTTCCCAAGATAACTCAATCGCGATATAGTGTATAATTAGTTGCAAGTTTTCCAAGTCAGGAATTAAAACAGTGTTGTATGGAAATACAAAATTGGAAATGTAGAAGTTTAAAATTAAACTATAGTTTCATCGTGAAACACAATATTTAAAAAATATTCTGGTTTATAAATACTTTCAAGATAAGTCATTTAAAACGTTTCCATGAAAAAAATTCATTATTTCAGTTACTATTAAAATAGCGAATTGCGCTTTCCTCCTGACCTTTGGGGGCCGCCATTTTGAATGCATTTGATTTTGGACTATTTTAAATCTTTGTGGGCTAGGACCTCATCAATCAATGTGCCAAATCTCGTTCAAATCAGGGTTTCACTCTAGACAGGTCAAAATAATTTGTAGTACATACGTAACGTACATAAATTGCATCTCAATTTAAACATGCAAATATTCTATCATACTTACATATGCTACGTACATAACGTACATAAATTACATTTCAATCCAAATACGTATTCCATACCAAATTCCATAGCGCATTCTTGAGCTGACATAATTATCCACACAAGCATGTGCATGGATAATCTTCAATGTCATGCTTCCATTCATGAGGATATCATATTCCATGGATAATCATTTCTGGATTGCATGTAGCGTGACTCAATGAACCGAGTACACGACCTACATGAGTGTTACGTCACAGCATGCATTTGTTTGGCACGAGACTTCTCAAGTGGCATTGCAGCCAAGCCAAAGCGAATACGAATGTATTGTATGTGATTGCATTGTCTTCAATGTTAAATGAGAACAATGCAATAGTGACTAACCGTATGAGATAATGAGGAATGGATATTATGTTTGGATATTTGTTTTGAGTATTGAAATGGATGTTTTGGTAAATTGAGATATATGTGACATTTATTGATTTTAGAATAGGAACATGGGAAAAGGGTCATCATCGTGTTTGACCATTTATTTGTAGTGTAGAATTAGTATAAATAGTCTAAGAAAATATTGTAACAAAGACAGTCTGAATATAGAACTTGCGAGTGCACTTCACAGAGCACCGTAAATATTTCCACGAATAATTTTGACTTTCATTTAAATTACGGCTCAGCCTTTTTAGGCGAAGCCATTACATCGGCTTGAAAACGCTAGCCATTAGGGTTTTACATTTTAATCAAATCTCTCTTTCTAAACTTCCCAATAAATTCAATTTTGAGTGAAAATGGCAGCTAAAAATATTAGGTTTTAAATTTTCGGCTGT
This sequence comes from Odontomyia ornata, assembly GCA_963969285.1. NCBI lineage: Eukaryota > Metazoa > Arthropoda > Insecta > Diptera > Stratiomyidae > Odontomyia > Odontomyia ornata. The sequence goes on along the minus strand of OZ017739.1, from coordinate 180,260,474 downwards.
TTTATTTTTCATTCAATTTTAATAATTTTCTGCATAATACAATAACATAGTACAGAGATCCATAATCTCAAGTTTTATAAAAATCCGCTGGAAAATGTGACCGCTAAAGGGCCACGAAAACCTGAAAAAACGCATATTTAAACCACTAGCATTTTGGAATTTGCACATGCATGATCACCAAACTAAGTACTGTTTGTGTTTTGACCACTATTACAACAGCAAAATTTTGCACGTTTTTTGACATTCAAGTGGCCGCCATTTTGTTTCTGCCGTACCGACTTTGGATTTTTTATTGTGAGATTGATCGCATACATCAGTGAACCTTTGTACCAAATTTCATCCAATTCGGAGCTATACTTTGGTCAGAACAGAAATCACGATCAGAATCAGATTTGCAAAAAGAGTCAACTGAAATAAAAGTGGAGCTTGGTAGTCTGAACAAACAAATTAAGTGCGTCGAGGAAAAGGTTTACCAGGTCAAGAAGGCCAGCTAGGTCGAGGAGAGAATCAAGCATGAAATCAGCAAGTTCGAGGAGAGAATCAATCATGAGATGGAAGAAACAAAAAAGGAATTGGAAGCAGCGAAGGCAGAAGTAACCACCTCACCTCAAATGTGAAAGAACCAATATTTCAGGGGCAAACAGTCTGGAGTATCTACAAAATCCAGTTGAAGCCACCGTCTGGACAAATCACTTGAATGTGCAGTAACGAGTAACTGTACTCATTCCAGCTGCTGAGCTTTTCCAGACTATCCCCGTTAAGTGGCACTCAAACAGATACTATAATGAATGCGCTTGACATGCGTTATGGAGACGATCATCTCAAGCAGGTTTATCGGTCACAGCTACGGCATCGGATACAGAAGTCTGGTGAAACCCTACGGCAGCTAGCCCCAGACATTGAGCGACTGGCACTTTTGGCTTACTCAGCTTACGATCCAGAACATCGAGATAACGCAGCAACAAAAGAATTCATCAGCGCATTAAAGGAACAAGAATTGCAACAAGCCGTGCGTTTAGCTCAAAATCAAACGGTTAAGGACGCATTTGCTTATACTCTGAGCTTTGAGGCAGCAAAAAATGTGACTCGTACCACTGCTTGGGTTCGCGAGGTAGTGGCAAATGAGTGTAAGTGTGGGCGCGTGAAAATTGAACGAGAGCCGCAGGTAAATGGCGCGTCTAGATGCTGGAATTGTAGAAAGAAAGGGCACCCGCAAAGAGACTGCGAGAAGTGAAGAAAACCGAGCTATTTTCCCGGGTGGAGGAGATCCAGACCGATTCAGGAGCACAGAATGGAAGCCCTTCAAACTGCGGGGGTCATCGGCAGCTGCCAGCTTGTTTCCACCATCACCTCTTTAAAGCTACTCACAATCACCATAGAAAAAGGAGGCAAGACTCAGATAAATCCCGAGAATTCACATCTGCAATATTGAAGCAGAACAAATTGCCTCCGGTCTGACCACCAAGTACAGCGACATCTTCTCAACAAACCCAGATGACCAAGGCTAAACGAGTATGGCAACTCACGTCATAGATACACAGGGAGCCAAGGCGATTCAACAAGCACCAAGACGACTTCCTATAGCCAAACAAAGAGAAGTGAGCACACTGACCGCGGACATGGAAAAATAAGGGGTTTTCGAGCCTTCTGTCGGTCCATGGGCAGCGCCAGTAGTTCTAATGAAGAAAAAGCTTAATGACGCCACTAAGACAGATAGTTACCCACTTCCACGCATTGACGACATCATGAACACTTTAGCCGACGCAAAATAGTTTTCTACACTCGATCTCAAGAGTGGCTACTGGCAAGTAGATATCGACAAGAAAGACCGAGAGAAGACCGTATTTTCAGTTGGGACCGGATTGTGGCAATCCGTGGTGATACCAATTGGGCTTTGCAACGCTCCAGCCAACCTCGAATGCCTGATAGAATACTTGCTATGAGGCCTAACCTGTAAGACGTGCTTGGTGTACCTAGATGACATCATTGTTATCAGGAGAACATTCGAAGAGCATGTGTGGAACTTAGAAGAGGTTTTCTCCCGATTGCGTCCGGCAAATCTGAAACAATTGCGACAAGTGTTTCCTTTTTGCAGCTGAAGTAAAATACCTGGGATACATGAAAAGCTGGCCAACACCAAACAACAAGCACCAACTACGAATTTTCCTGGGTCTGGTGACCTACTATCGAAGATTCGTCAAAGACTTTGCCAAAATAGCTAAGTGTCTCCATCAGCTAACCGAGAAAAATCGTCCGCATGCCTGGAATGGACAATGCCAGGCAGCCTTTGAGACCTTGAAGGAGAAGCTGTGTGAAACACGCGTGCTTGCATATCCAAAACCCGGAATAATGTTCGTAGTTGACACCGATGCGAGCAACGGTGGGATTAGAGGTGTATTCTCCCAGCAGATCGATGGCGAAGAAAGAGTTCTCTCGTATTACAGTCGAGCTCTCTCAAAAAGTGAGAGGAACTACTGTGTGACTAGGAAGGAGCTATTGGCTATAATGGAGCCATCAAAGCAGTTCCACAAGTACATATTTATGGCCAGATTTTTGTTCTTCAAGCAGACCATACAACGCTGAGACCGCTCCTTAACTACAAAAACCCCGAGGGACAAGTTGCGAGATGGATCGAAGGATTGCAGTCATACAATTACAAAATTGTTCATCGGAAGGGCGGAGCTCATGGAATCTTGTCCTCCATATCCACCGAACTGCAAGCATTGCCGACGGATTGAGGAAAAGGAGCCGCCCGTTGATCTGCGATTGATAACAGCCGAATTCGATGAAGGTTGGTCATTGGAGGAGATTTGAAATGCCCAGTTAGCCGATGAAGACGTCGGGCCATTAGTCGTAAGGAAGGAGACAACTGGGCGGCCAGAGTGGAAGGGCGTTTCGATGCATGGCACCATCTTGAAAAATTATTGGGCACAATGGAGCTCCCTTCAGATGGAGGGTGGCGTACTCAACGGAAATGGGAAACGGCGGATGGCAGCTTCTATAGGATGCAAACTATACTTCCCAAAAGCCGAATCCACGATGTGGTTAAGAAAATGCATGAAGGATCCCCGGGAAGCCACCTTAGCAAAATTGCGGGAGAGTCACTGGTTTTTGGTGAAATGCATCAGCTGCTGGGAGTACGGGAAATGAGGACAACACCGCTGCATCCCCAATTCAATAGAATTATTGAACGTTTCAACGGCACGCTCAATAAACACCTGGCCAAGATGATTGACGAGAACCAAAGGGACTGGAACTGGCATCATTTTTGATGACGTATACAACTGCTGAACATGCTTTGAAGGGCAAAGCCCCAGCCAAAGTCATTTTTCGAAAGACTATTTGTCTGCCGGCTGATATAAAGTTCGGAACACCCCCTGAGAAACCCCAAACGATCTCGGAGTACGCGAGCAAGCTAAGAGAATGGTTGAACCAGATACATCGGACAGTGCAAAAACACCTCGAATCCGCCACTGACCGCATGACGATCAGGTATGATCTGAAGGCAAACTCTACCGGCTTCCAGCAAGATGACTTAAAATGGCTATATAACCCACAACGGCGAAAGGGTACATCTCCAAAGTTGCAGGATAATTGGGAGGAACGATACCGAGCTACAAAGCGAGTCAATGTTGTCGTATATCGCATACAGAAACACCGTAAGCCGAGAGCCAAAATGAAAATCCTGCACCTAAACCATCTTGCCCTATATTACATCCAGGGAAACTTAACTACCACGGGCGACACATCTATTCGGGGCAAAAAAAAACTGAAGGGGGGGCAGTGTTACATGTCCAAACATTTTTGCGAGCTACTGTCGCAATTGTTGTCGCAACTATTAATAACATCATGATCAATAACTGCATGTACTCGAAAGCACAAGAGTGGACCAAGTGGATCCATGTTCAACATCTGCAAGTGACGTCACTGCGGATATTCAGAATTGCTCGAATATTCCCGGTAGTTCTCGTCAGAATAATCGCCAATATACGAGAAATGGATTGAATGACTAGAGACCCTATATAAAGCTGAGCTGAATGAATGGGCAGGGTAATAGTAAAAACCGCGATGGTAAGAACTGGGATTCGTAAAATAGTTCTAAGTAAATATAAACTCTTTTGACTCAATTTAAAAGACAGTGCGTGTTTACTTTCCTGGAAAATTAAAATTATCGGCCACGAACCGTAACACGCAACAATATATACATATATATATATATAGATATATACATATATATATATATATGCATATATATGTACATATATATATATATATATATATACATATATATATATATATATATATATATATATATATATATATATATATATATATATATATACTTATATATATATATATATATATATATATATATATATATATATATATATATAAACATATATATAATAATATAATATATATAGATATGTATTTAATATATATATATATGTATTTACATAAACATATATATATATATATATATATATATATATATATATATATATATATATATATATATATATATATATATATATATATATATATATATGTATATATAAAGATATATATATATATATATATATATACATATGTATATATATATATATATATATATATATATATATTTATATATATATATATATATATATATATATATATATATATATATATATATATATATATAAAGGGTGGTCCAACCATAACGCACGATGTTCATTGTCAGTCACACCTTAACGTCAAGTTTTTCGCCCAACTTAGTTTGACATTTCTTTGCGTCAGTGTTTGACAAATTCAACTATGGAGAGGTACACAATTGAGCAGCGCGTTAAGGTTGTTGAAGCCTTTTCACAAAAACGGGCGTTCAAATCAAAGTGCATTTTGTGCACTTCGTAAAATTTTTGGTCAGCATAATCTACCAAATGTGTCCACAGTCGGGAGAATTGTGCGCAAATTTCAGCAAACCGGGTCTGTAGGAAATTTCGTTCTGCGGAAAACATTGCTGTTGTTTGCGATAGTGTGGCAGAAGGGTCGTCAACATCGGCTTGTTATCGTGCCTAACAATTGAACAACTCACGAACATCACTGATGCGGATTTCAAATTATGATTTGAATTTTAACGCTTACAAGATTCAATTGACTCAAAACCTGAAGCCTACTGACCATTTCAAGCGTCGGCAATACACCGAATGGCTGATTGAACAGACTTAGGGGAATAGTGACTTTACAAAGAAAGTCTTCTTCAGCGATGAGGCACACTTTCACCTCTGTGGATTCGTTAACAAGCAGAATTGCCGCATTTGGGCAAATGAAAATCCACGAATAATTGTTGAAAAGCCGATGCATCCACAAAGAGTGACTGTTTGGTGCTTCTTCGAAATTGAGGACGGCCAAGCAGTTAGCGTGAATGGTGTTCGCTCTTGCGAGATGATAACGGACTTCTTGTGCCCAGAAATTGAGGTTATGGACCTGGACGATATGTGGTTCCTACAGGATAGTGCCACTTGCCACACAGCTAACGAAACAATGGCTCTTTTGTGCGAGAAATTCAATGGCCGTGTTATCTCACGTCGTGGCGATTTTAATTGGCCGCCACGATCATGTGATTTGATACCGTTGGACCTCTTTCTCTGGAGATATTTAAAAGAAAAAGTGTACATCAATAAGCCGAGAAAAATTCAAAAGCTAAAGCATGAGATAATTCAGCACATTAACGACATTGAACCTCAATTATGTCTCAGAGTCATTGAAAATCTGGACCATCGGATAGAAGGATGCCACCGTAGCCGTGGTGAGCATTTGGGCGATATTTTGTTTCACAAATAATTGTCATAGATCCTGCTATTATAATAAAAATAAGAACATAATTTTCTGAAAACTTTTTGTTTTATTTACAATTAACATAGTGCGTTTATATACAGAAACTTAACCTGATTGGAACTCATTTCGAATTGATCCGTTTACCAAGCCAAATACTTTCAGATGTCGTTAAAGCAAAAGTTTCTGACGTCAAATCAAGCATATGTGGCGATACTGCGCTTGAATCTTACTGATTATTTCGTCAGCTATGAAGGCTTGTGCTTCATATGTTATATGGCAGGATAAACAACAAGAAACCATATGTATTCTAAATAATGCTCACCGATATTTGCCTGAGGTTTCTATTTGGAATTATTGCATATCGTTCAATAACTTTTTGAACAGTTCATATTTCTCGAATGAGAGGAAAAAGGCCAAGGAATTCCCGATCTGGAAAAAAGGAAAAGAATCTTTGAGCCCTAAAAGCTATCGCCCGATCAGCTTGCTGCCTAACATCAGCAAGGTGTTTGAAGTGATACTAAACAACGCATTAAACATCCAACTTGAGAAATATGAGTCGATGCCGAGTTGCCAAATTGATTTTCGTAGAGAATGTGTCGTGATACGGTGTCTTTAGATGGACAAATTTTTAAACTCCTTCAGGACAGGTTCCCCAGGCACCTTGTCGCCATGACGTGCAATATGTTGTACGGGAAATCGTTTGTTGTAACTCATAAAAATCTAACGAGGAGTCTTGCTAACACCACCATTAGTAGCGTTTGCTGATTATTTGATCACTTATATGGCTGACCGAAAAGCTACAATAGTTCAGAGCAATGTTTAGTGATGTGCAGCTCTACCCCGACAATTGGTGAATAAATTCAATGCACAGAAGTGCGAAACAATTTTGTTTCCGACAGCAGTTGGCCAGTCAAGACCTGAAACATAATTAGAAGAATTTCCATATTATGGCTTGTGAGGATAGTTCAGAACGAGTTCCAGATAAATACTATACTCGATACCTCGGTGTTCATCTCGATCAGAATCTATACTATACTGAACATGTCAAAATCATGCTCTAAGAAGCACATAAATAGTCATGGCCCCTCGAAAGCTTTTTCCTTCCAGGAAAAATTAATCAAAAGATCAAAGTTATGTGCTACAAGACTCCAGTTAGATGACTCTTTACATATGGATGTCAGATCTGGTACAACCAGAGTGATAGCACTGTAGAAAGATTAAAAGTTTTCGAAAAGAAATGTCTTCGTGCATGTACTGGTATATACAGAAAGCCTGATATAGGTTGAAAACACTATATATAGAATAGTGGAATCGATCAAGCTACTAAAGTGACGAGAGTGAAACTCCTTCGGGATCATATTGCAAGATATGTACTATATGTTAACTGCAAGCGAAAATGCTTGGACTCCATAGCCGTCCCACCCTATCGACAGGTATATTGAGACTTCGCTCACTACTGGCATTGTTCTTCCTGAAGCATTCCTATTTTTTGGCGTAAATCGAATCGAATTATATACCACATTTATAGGCGAGCCACCGATAGGAAGCTAAAATACCCTCCGAATTTGAGCTCACGAGGCCAGCAATTCCAATGGATATACACATTTGCTAGATTCGTTGAGGCTGGTAGCTGGAACGGAGGAATCTAGGTATTAGTTGCTGACCGGCAGCGTCTAAAGTATTCGTTTTTCTGTTTTTTTCATTACATAATTTTGATTTTTAGCTCATAATTGCTACATTGAGTGTTGTTATTTGTTTGTGTTAAGAATTAAGGATAGGTTACAATATTTAGGATAGATATATTGTGATATACTGTGTTTTTTTTACCAGAATTAAGGAAAGATGGGCATCATATTTCAAGAACCTCCTTAATCCTTCGCACAGCTCCAGAATATCGAGGCCTATAGATGTCTGCGGAGAGCTTCTATTGACCCCACCAACTCTAGATGAAGTTTGTTCCGCCATCAACACCCAAAAGAATAATAAAGCGCCGGGCAGCAATGATATGCCAATGAAGCTTATCAAATATGGTGGCCATAGTGTTCATTTGACAACAAGAACATATGCCGAAAGCGCGAAGCCAATCAATTATATTCCTTATCCACATAAAAGGTGGTAAGCTACAGTGTTAAAATTACAGAGGCGTATCACTACTCTGTACGGCATACAAAATATTTTCAAAGATCTTAGAAAATAAAATCGGATCATATGCCTATGAGCATATGAGTATTATTGGGGAGTATCAAGGAGTTTTAGAGCAGATAAATCGACAATAGACCAATTGTTTACAGTCAAGCAGGTACTGGAAAAATGCTGGGATTGCAAAAAAGACGTTTACACAATTTTCGTTGACTTTAAACAAGTATACGACAGTATTGATCGTAACGTACTGTACCAAATAATGCTTTACCTTGACATCCCAGCCAAATTAGTCCATCTCACCAAAATGACAATGACGTTGATGACTTTCCAAGCCCGCATCAATAACCAACTCACCGATGGCTTTGGCACAAATATCGGTCTAAAGCAGGAAGATGGGCTGGCCCCATTGCTATTCAATTTGGCTCTAGAGTACGTCATAAGTAATGTACACGAAGTACATTCCTATACAAGTCGGGCCATCTAGTAGCCTATGCGGACGACATCAACTTTTTGTCTCGGTCATTAACAACTGGCAAAGAATTCTTGCTGAAACTCGACAGCAAAGCAAAATTATCAGGGCTACAAATCAATGAGAATAGAACAAAGCTCATGACGCAGTCGAGAAAAAATACCTCAAGTACACAAAGCAACACACTTGGCGAATACAATATTGCAAATGTGAGTGAATTTGTGTATTTAGGCGCCAAAATAACGAGAACCAGTAATGAAAGAGATGAAATACGCCGAATAATACAGCTCGCACATAAAATATTTTATTCAGTTTTGACGATCTTGAAAGCCAGCTGCATACACAGGAAAACAATGCTGCAAGTATACAAATCTGTGATAAGATCTATGTTATGCTATAGGTGTGAAACCCTGACCCTAGCGTCCGCAAATATATTGAACGCTTTTGAGTGACGGGTCCTGAGGGGAATAATTGGAGCGAAGCTAGAAGAGGGAAATTTGATACAACCATGAATATAAAATTTTTGACGTTTCGGAGGTCTCAACGATTGTATAGACGAACAACGGATACCCAAAAAAGTATTGTTGGTTGTGTTCTAGAATAGACATATGTCTTTAGGTTACAGGTGTCCATCTTTAGCCTTAGTAGTCTCTAATGGTAAATAGTGAAACTAGAAAATTGATTCCTGTCTAAGATAGTCCCATATTTTCAATTAATAGATTAAAGACCTAGATTTCTCAGCGTGTGTATATATAGGATTAATGTATGTGTTTAAAATTAATAGCCTTTGACGCTTTTAGCGGTAGATGATATAGTATACTATGTTTTTTATTCATCTGGAAGGATTTCCCATATATTCGTTGCTTCTAGTCTTGTCTTAGTTATACTATCAGGTTTTGTTAGAATCATTAGAGCTTACATATAAATTTTATTCATCCATTCATTTAATTATTCCTAAATATTCCCACTATAAAGATAAATGAACCCATAAATCATTTACATCTCTGTTTATATTCTACATACGATCCTTTATAATCTCAAGTACCTTCCACAGCGTTTTTTCTTATCGCATGCACTTGCATGCATCCATATGTGACATATCTTCTTGAGGATGTTTTTTTCACACGTGATAAGGAGTGAGTTAATCTTTTCCATGTTAGGAAAAGGCTTTTAGTACTTCTGATGAAATTTTATTAGGTGATAATTGGACATTGCTTCCAGTGATCTTATTGATGAGAATAGAAGCTAGTTAAGTAAGATAAGTGCAACATTGGGTAGTGTATACATGTTACTTGATATATAGTATGTGGAAATTTGGGTATGAGAATTTTGGATGTTCGAAACAATGTATGTATGGAATGTGTTAAGAAATAAGAATATTATGGATGATAATTTATGGAGCACTTTGGTTTTTTGTAGCCGTTGATGTTTTAGGCGTATGGAAAAGAGCATAGTGTATATGATCCAGAGTATATGATAATCTTTTTGGTGAGAATTTATGATGTTTCGTCTGCAGTGATGTTTAAGGATGGGATTTGAAATACTAAGTTGTCATTAAATCGTGACAGGAGCATGCTATTAATTTATAATTTATGGCTTTGGAAAAGTATAAAAGAGAAGCTTAAGGATTATTGAAATCAATTCTGATCTAGCTCGTCTCTGCGGCTGAATAACGCTTGAGTTTAAATCGTAGTTTTTTTGCGAAATTATTTTTGCAACTGTAGCAATCGCGACATAGTGGACATGAAGCAATCGTGGCATAGTGGACACGAATAATTCCTCGCCACTCTGTCTGCGCGATATCCGCTTGCTTAGGAAATTTTATTTCAAACAGCATTCTCCGAAAAATATATAGTGTAGTGGACATAAATAATTTTTGGTCCACGTCACTCCATCTGCGGACTATTTGACTGAAAAATAATATTGAAAATTTTTATTAGGCTTCTTATACTACGCCACCATCTTCGGAAGAAGCGAATGGTTCACACATTTTTGTCAGCTTCATAGGATTGAAAAGTACAGTTCAACACCTTTCATCGTAGGAACAACAAAGTATTTGGAACAAAAATCTCCAGTTTCAGCATTCCTTATCAATTAAGACATTTTTTGACAATCATCGCAAATTTTATTCAGGAATACAATCCTCTTAACCGAATATCTGTATACGATTACATCATAGCCAATCTTGGACCACGTCGGGAGTGGGTTAAGAATTCTTTATATTATATAGTTTTCACTGTTTCAATTGATTAAGTCAGTAAAGTATAAAGAGTAAAATGTCTGTATCCATGCATAAATCCCTGAAAAGGAAGTACAATAAAACTTCTAATAAACTACACTGTCACTTTTGCGATGTTGAAGTTAGTCAACAATTTTTCAAGAGCCATTTGAGGAGTAATGAGCATAAAAAAATGCATCCCAAATCAAAAGCGGTGATCAGGGAAATGTGAAGAAAATTTCACAAGCATTTAGCAACGTACCAAATTATTAACGAAAATGAGAAATTAAGCATTGAAAAGTTTTTAAAAAATGAGAATCATTGTTTCAAAGAGCTCACAGCTATAAAAGTCAATTCAGAACGTTTTGCTGTTTTTAATCAAATTTGATTTAAGTAGCTAAAATGATATAAGCGATTTAAAACCATTCAATACAAAAAAATGTAATCATTACAAGAAGTTGCGACCTTGAGTATGTTTACAAAGATTTTTGTGTAGTAATCTTGGAAAAGGTGAGGAATTTCAAGAGAGGGATAGTGGCTGGGCATTCCAACAAGTCCTCTATTTACAGGTTAACATAAATAAGTATACACCCTTCCATGGAGGATCTTATCTACCTCTACCAAAAGAGGTGCTATCGAAAAAAGCATTGTTACGGGTGAACATTGAGACTCCATAGCGTTGCTCACTCGAACACTACCATACGCGATTTCGTAAGAGTCTAACCTACGCAATGCCGAGCCGCACTTTATAAATTTTTTTTTCTGGTAGTCCGATGATGGAACTATCAACAAGTAATTTGAATTTCCATTCACAAAAGGATTACTGATTAAATTACGAACAGAAAGCCACACAATAATTTTAAGTTTAATAATTGTTTAAATCACGAACAAAAAGCCACATAGTAATTTTGCTTGTAACTTAATATAAGTAAACTCATGTAGCTAGGTCGCTTCCGTTTCACACGACACAATTATGGACAATGCAACCAGCAGCAAGCGGCGAAGGCATCAAGCACCAGCGCGAGCTCGAAAAACGAAATGCGAAATACACACGGTAGAGGAAACATTCTTCATCCAATCAACATATGCGGCAAAACATGTAGTCAGGCAACGCAATTGCATCGTCACAAGGCTTTGTACTCTAACCCTGCCGTATTTCAATGCAATGTTTACGCATTCAAGTGTGAGTACAATGATTGTGGCAGATATTATAAAACATTAAAAACGTTAAAGACACATCATATCGTACATACCGAGCCTAATAGGTGCAAGTGCAACTTCAGCGGTAAATTGTTCGATAATGCTCACAATGCTACGAGACATGAAAAGTCACATTCGAATCCCAATGATAGTTGGGACAAATTTCTAAGCAATCGGAAAGGTTAAAAGAACATCAAATCCTACATTCCGGCCAGGAAAGCTTTCATGTGAGATTGAAGGTGAATATTTTACAACATGGTGATTCCCACGGCGCGATATTAAAATATAAGTTCCAATGAAAACCGCAATTATATCCGATTAAAATGGTTGTTTTCATCATTCACGCTACATTGTAGTGTAAATTGCCAATTTGTGGGTTTTTACAATTCTCATCTTAATACAAAATAATTTCACTATAAGGCTATATAAAAGACCTTACCATAACATCAACAACACCTCCATTTACTGATAAAAATATAACATACAAATGAGTATGATAAAAGAAGGAAATTAATGGAAAAAAAAAATTGAAACATGCAAGTAAGAAAATTTTTGTTTCAGCAAAATCAATCAAAGATTCAGATGATTGTTATCATCGAAACATCATCAGTAGCCGAAGACGACACAGCAGACAAACAAACGACAAGTGATGCTGCACTCGTATCGTCGGTCGAAGTAAATGATAAATAAACCATGAATCAACAATAACAGACAGTGGAGAAAAAGTCAATGCATTCAGCGCGTAGTACATTCGATTCCCAATATGATCGCCACCAAGTGGAATGTAGGTTGAGCGGAACCAAGCGAGGGTAATTACTCGCTTCAACGGAGCAAAAGTCACTCAAAACAAGTTTTTCCCGGTGGATGGAAGGGAAAAACGTTATTCAGTGAGTTTATTTAAGCCGGGAAGATTGGCGCGGTCTTTCTTTTTCTTCTTTCTTTTTGGGCGGTGAAGTTTTTGGATGTGCAAGCAACGTTGGAGCTACGAAAAGTAAGTTACCTTCGAAACATTATCAATTTTGTGCGAACAACGGCGGTGCTGCGGAAAGTAAAGTTACCTTCGAAACATTATCAATTTTGGATGTGCAAACATCGGTGGAGCTGCAAAAAGTAAAATTACCTTCGGAACATCATCAATTTTGGAAAATCATTACTTCATTACAAACGTCGACGAGACGGCGGTGGAAATCTGGTGGAAATCTCGGGCGAACGGAAGCGAGGGGCCTCTTCCTAGGTTAGGAAGTAAAAGTAAGTGGCTTTCTTTGTCGTTTAGATTGTTGAATCATTTTTTTTATTTCGATAAATAAAGTTAAAATAGGCTTAATTATTCGATTTTTGCTTCCTCATATCGCGGACCAAATATTTAACTTTTTTTCAGTTGTGAGGGGTGTGGCTCGGGAAATCTTTTCCCGGGGGCGGTGACCAGGCAAGAAGACCTGGAAGACTTAACAGTGGTGGAAGTGTTCGGCGAGGGTAGTGAATGTGAGTGTCGTCGCAACCCTATCTCGGTTTTCGGTGTTAGGCGTAGTTTCAGTTTCCGGGGGTGGGGAATCAAGGGTTTTGCGTGGTGGCATTGTCTTCAACTCACCCTGAGTGGTAGGGTCCTTGGAAGGGGATCCTCGCAGCTTAGTGCTCAAGCGATAGTTTTTTTGCTCCGGCGGTCATCTTCTCGTTTGAACGACCCCTTGGGAGGCTCGAAAGCGGACGAGTGGCGCCCACACCCGTCTTCGGGTGAGCTAGATTGGGGACGGTGGGGCCTCCGCCGGAATAGCCGCAATAAAGTGGTGGCCATTACGGGGGAATTAGGGAATCCGGCGGTTAACATTTTCCCCCTATGGAAATTTGCGGGTAATAGCATGCGTGAATCTAAAAAATTCCGATGATGCATGTTTTGCTTGGGCTATTCTTTCAGCTCTACATCCCGCTGAGAAACATTCTGACCGTGTTAGCTCTTACCCCCATTACTCAAATGTTTTGAACTTGCTTCGTATTACGTTTCCTTTTTGTTTCAAAGAGATTCCCATTTTCGAGGAAAAAAATAATTATGTTTCGAAAAGGGGTCTATTGAGGGCCCATCCTACTACATTTTACCAAAAACAGGCAAGCCTCTAGAAAGCATATAAATCTACTTTATGTGGAAAATGAAAAAGGAACAATTCGTCATTATTGCTGGATAAAAAATTCAAGTCGACTTGTGAATAGTGGAATGAGGAAAGATGGTCATATATCTTACCTCTCTGATGGGTGCCTTATTAAATTTACCAGCATTGAGCGATACAAAGAGCACAGCAAACATGATTGTAATAAGATCCGTACAATTTTACCATCAGACGATAAAAAATATTTAAAGTTTAAAAATGTGGGAAAGCAGATCAAAGTACCGTTTATAGTCTATGCTGATTTTGAAGCATTACTGCAACCCATAGAGTCATGTTCTCCAGACCCTCATAGTTCAATTACAGAGACTACTCACATTCATGAACCATACAGCGTTGCATATTATATAAAGTGCAGCTATCATCTATCCTTGAATAAATTAGAAATCTTCAAAGGTAGAGATTGCCCTAAGGTTTTCTTAAGTAGGTTGCAGAAGATGTAAAACGAATATTTAGAATCTTAAAGATGAACAAGCCTATGGACTTGTCCAATGAGGAAGAATTGGAGTTTTTAAACGGATATTTGTGATGAAAAGTTTGACTCAGAAATGTAATATTCTATATAGAGTTCCCAATTTCATACCCATAGTCTTCCATAATCTTAGTGGATATGATGCTCATTTCATATTTCAGAATTTTGGAGGAGATCCTGATAGCATTGAAGTTATTCCTAAAAAGAAGGAAAAATATATTGGATTTTCCAAATACATGAGAGTTGATAATGAAACCATATCTCTAAGATTTATTGATTCCTATCGTTTCATGGGCTGTAGTTTAAACGAACTTGCAAAAAATTTAACTTCAGATAAATTTATCGAGACTAAAAGGTATCATTCAGACGATAGTTTGTTCAACCTCGCGATAAGAAAGGGAATTTTCCCATACGAGTATATAGAATCCTTCAACAAACTTGATGGAACATGCTTACCCGCCAAATCATTTTTTTACAGTACACTGCAAAATAGTGGTATCAGTGATGAAGAGTATAAGCATGCTTAAAATATCAGATGTTTATTTAATAACAGATGTGCTCCTGTTAACAGATATAGTTGAGGAATTTAGAAGTGTATCCCAGCAAATCTATGGACTAGATCCAGCTCATTACCTTACGGCCCCTTCACTCAGCTGGGACAGCATGCTCAAAAAAAGCACTCAAGTTGAGCTCGAATCGCTAACAGATATAGATATGTATAATTTTGTGAAGCAGGGAATTAGAGGAGGACTCTGTCAATGCACTAAAAGATATTCAAAGGCAAACAACAAATATATAACTTCATACAACCCTGATCTTGAAAGCAACAATATTTGGTATATTGATGCAAATAACTTATACAGTTGGGCAATGAGCCAATATTTCAACGGTTTTCGCTTTCTAAGCAATAAGGAAATCCAATGTGAAGATGTTCTGGATGTTGAGGACACTGCTTCTAAGGGGTTAATTTTATCCGTTGATTTAAATTATCCAGAAGACCGCCATGAGCTACATAATTATCTTACATTTTGCCCCGAAAGTCGGATCCCACCTCTTGAAACCTCTAAATGTAAGAAACTGATCGCAACCGAATCAAATAAACGTAATTACATTATCCACTACAGAAATTTAAAACAGTGTTTACGTGCAGGGCTAAAATTAGTTAAAACACATCATGCAATAGAGTTTTGTCAATCACCATGGTTAAAAAAATATATAGACTTAAATACTGAAATGCGTACTAAGGCAACTAATGATTTTGAAAAAGAATTCTACAAATTAATGAATAATAGTGTATTTGGAAAAACCATGGAAAATGTGGATAATCATGTAAATGTTAAGGTCTCAACCCATTGGGATAATGTACTACATTAATCGACATAATTTTCATAGTTGATGTGTCAAAAACGTTGATGTATGATTTTCATTATAGTTTTATCAAAAATAAGTACAATAGTCAAGCACAACTTTTATATATAGATACACACTCTTTTATCTATAATGTTAAAAATTGAGGACATTTATGATGATATTAAGAATAATATAAATTTATTTGATACTAGCAACTACCCTAAAAATAATGTATATAATATTCCTCAACTTAATCAAAAAGTATTGGGTACATTTAAAGATGAAAGCCCCATAGAACCCATAGAAGAGTTTATTGGAACAAAAGCAAAGTCCAATTGTATTGTTACGGATAAATCATGTATAAAAAAATTTAAGCATCAAAAAATCTGTTGTAACTAATGAAATTGAGCCATCAGACTTTATGAAATGTGTAGAGGATACGAAAGTAAAATTATTTAGTAAAATGTATACATTTAGATGTGATAAGCACCTTATTTATACTAGGTTACTTAGTAAAATAAGTCTTTCTGGAGATGATGATAAGCGTTTCTTGACTCCAACTATTATACTACTTTAGCTTGGGGCAATCATATGATAAATTCATAGTTTTAGTTCGTCAGAAAACACACAATGTATTATCATGTAAGCCATTTTATTATAATACGTTTGTTACAATAAATCATTTTTGTTAATACATGAATGATGTTCTTTTGAAAATTATAACCATTAAACAAAGATTTTGTCACCTTTTGTCTTCAATACATTGTCAACTAGGAAATCATTCGAATATTTGGTCCTACTCAGTTCATAGTGGCCTGTGTAGCTATCTGGCGTACATATTAGTAGTCTATTCAGCTGATATGCAGTTTGTTGAGCTAGCCGTTTAGTTGATACAGTCGTCTGTTCAGCTGTTTAGCTGTCTATGTAGATGTCTTTTTTAGCTGATACCCTGTCTGTTTAGCTAATACGCTTGCTGTTATGATAATCATTTAGCTGATAAAGCCGTCTATTTGGCTGATAAGCTGTCTTTGTATCTGTCTTTTAAGCCGATGCCCTGTGTGTTTAGCTGATATGCTATCTCTTGAGCTATTTGTGTAGCTGTCTTTAGTTGATAAGCTGAGCATTTGACCCAACGTGCTTTTTCATTCGTTAAATTTATTTGTTTCTTGGTAAGTATTTATTTACATATAAGAAAATTCCTATTACTTTACATACAGTTACAGTCAGCATTTTTACACCTTACTTTAAATGTTACATGCTCGTCACGATTTACTCTAAGCCTATTGGTTATCAAGACTGCATGTTCCTCATCTCCCAAGTTATTCGTACGCAAATATGGGTAAGACAAGAATATTTACATCTACGTTGCTGTTCTGGTAAATAAAACTTGATTGGGAGGAAGCCATTGTTAGCTGCTCGACTGGTATATTCTTCGTAAAATTCAGTCAATACACCATCTTTTAGGTAAATTTCTCGATAAAATTTACCAATTACGGAGAGTATCATATATATACGAGGTGTGTTCAAAAAATATCGCGAATTTTGTTATTTTTTTCAAAAATTATTTATTTATTCATAAATATTTATTTTGTCCCCTTCAAAGTAATCCCCATGAGATATTATACACTTGTGCCAACGGTTTTTCCAATCTTCGAAGCACTTCAAAAAATCATTTTTTTAATCTTGTTCAGCTCCTCCTTCGATGCCGTCTTTATTTCGTCAAGCGTAGCGTAACGTCGTCCTTTCATGGGCCTCTTCAGTTTAGGAAACAAGAAAAAGTCACAGGGGGCCAGATCTGGGGAATACGGTGGCTGCGGCATCATTAGTGTGTTGTTTTTGGCCAAAAAGTCGCGCACAAGCAACGATGTGTGAGCAGGGGCGTTATCGTGGTGCAAAAGCCAATTTTTGTTCTCCCACAAATCTCGGCGTTTCAGGTGGATTGCTTCGCGCAAATTGCGCATAGCTTGCAGGTAATATTCCTTATTGACCGTTCTTCCCTGTGGCAAGAACTCATGATGCACCACGCCCCTGCAATCGAAGAAAACTGTCAGCAAAACTTTCACATTCGACCGAACTTGGCGTGCTTTTTTCGGTCTTGGTTCATGCGGCAGCTTCCATTGAGATGATTGAGCTTTGGTTTCCACGTCATAACCATAAACCCACGATTCGTCACCAGTTATGACCCTCTGGAGCAAATTTGGTTCGTCGCGGACAGAGTTTAACATCTCATTAGCAATGTTCATGCGTTGCTGTTTTTGGTCGCAATTGAGCAATTTTGGTACGAATTTCGCGGCGACCCGTCTTATGCCCAAATCGGTGATCAAAATCGAATGGCACGAGCCAATCGATATGTTTAGGTCCTCAGCAACTTCTCTAACGGTGATTCGACGATTGGCCAATACCATTTTCTCCACTTCATTAATTTTTTCGTCTGTTGTTGAAGTGCTCGGGCGTCCGGCACGCTCTTCGTCGTTCACATCTTCTCGGCCTTCTAAAAACATTTTGTACCACCGATAAACGTTGCTTCGGTCCAAGGTAGCTTCTCCGTATGCCACAGTCAACATTCGGAATGCATCCGCGCACTTAATTTCGTTTTTCACACAAAATTTGATACACGTTCTTTTATCCATTTTTTTTGAATAAGTAAAAATCGAAGACGATTGAAAACACGTGCAAGTAAAGCAGCTATCACCAATCAAGTGAACATTCAAAATGGCCGAGCTTGTCGGCATAAGTGACAGACATGAGTACCAACATAACGCCACAAAAAAATCGAAATTCGAATATACGTAACCCGCGAAAATTAAAAATTCGTGATACTTTTTGAACACACCTCGTATATATATATATATATATATATATATATATATATATATATATATATATATATATATATATATATATATATATATATATATATATATATATATATATATGTGTGTGTATATATATATATATATATATATATATATATGTATATATATATATATATATATATATATATATATATATATATATATATATATATATGTATATATATATATGGGATATAACGAAATTTGTGACCACGCTAGAGGTTCCAATTTTGCTTCGATTGTCACCAAATTTTCAGGAAAGGTGCATTGAGTAAATATCTCAGTTAAGTAAGTGAACCAGCTATATCGGCCAGGTGAAAACAAAATGGCGGCCATTTCAGACGAAAAATCGTGATTTCTGTTCTGACCAAAGTATTGGATGAAATTTGGTACAAAGGTTCACTGAAATGTGTGATCAATCTCACAAGTAAAAAATTCAAAGCTGGTACGGCAGAAATAAAATGGCGGCCGCTCGAATGTCGAAAAACGTACAAAATTTTGTTGTTGTAGTTTTGACCAAAGCTTTCAACCAATGTTAATGAAATTCGGTAGTTTGATAGAAACTTTACGTATCTAAAGAGTTATGTAAAAAAACTGGAGGTCAGGTCGCAAAAAACAAAATGGCGGTCAGTTGAATTTCGAAATTTCAAAGACTTCTAAAAGTTGCAATTTTGATCCGATGTATATGAAACTTGATTTCGAGATAGGAATTGCTTCGATCTAGAATCTTTGATGTTTTGGTGATCATAGATATGCAGATTTCAAGATGACTGCCGTTTAATTACGCGTTTTTTCAGGTTTTTGTGGCCCTCTAGCGGTCACATTTTCCAACGGATTTTGATGAAACTTGAGAAACTTGTACAATATTCTTATATTATGCAAAAAGTATTGAAAATCGAATTAAAAGCAAAAAAGTCGAAATTTTGAAACATAACATTTTTAGCTGCCATTTTCACTAAAAATTGAATACTTTTACCCTGACTCCTATTGAACGAGATTTGGCGCATTGATTGATGAGATCTTAGCACGCAAAGATTTAAAATAATCCGAAATCTAATGCATGCATTCAAAATGGCGGCTCCCAAAGGTCTGAAGGCAAGCACGATTTGCTATTTTAGTAGCAACTGAAATAATGAATATTCTTCATGGACGCGTTTCAAACGACTTAACTTGGAAGTATTTATAAACCAGACCATTTTTCAGATATTGTAAAATATTTTTAATAATACCCTTAAAAAATTATAAAATCGCGACAGTAAGTTTCCTTGCAAACCACATGAGCTAGGCTGAGGAAATTTTGCGACGTAGGTCAAAAGTGGTGCCTCTTGAAATTTGCAGGGCAAGAAAATATTTTAAGGTATTTAAGTAGGGTCTCTCCAAATTAAGGCCCCTGATATTTCAGAAAAGAATTGAAAATGTATATATTAATGGCAACGCAGGTGCTGATTAAACTATTATGAAAATTTTTTGAAATTAACTATTTGAGCTATTGGAGCCTTTGTGTGGTAACCAGTGTGAAATGTGAGAAGGGCGAAACTTGTATTTATATGTTTTCAACGATTTATTATCCGCCGATTTTCAATATGCAATTCATGCATGTGGAACTCAATTAATTAGCAAAATATTTGCACCTCTATAAAGGCTCTCTAAAAACGAACGTCGGCAGATTCTTTTTATGTTAATAAAAACCCATGTGGTACTACAAAAATTGCAGCAAGAAGTCCAGTAGTAGGCAAACCAAATTCTTTTTTGCAATTTTACGCTACATACGAGAAATTTACCTTTCCGGCTGCTGCTGCCAACGGGTTTTTTTTCATGTGCATCAGTTTTTCTCTTGACCCCTGTCTATTTAATCTATAGGATCCCCTTTTGACAGCGATTTGATTTCATTTTTCCAGCCGTTTCATATAAAAAAAACGTGTCTTGAGAGAAGACTCACTCCGAAGAGCCATTTGGTGAAGATATGCTGTGGCCTGAGAAACGCGGTTAGCCAAAAGATAATAGTGGAACGAAATTAAATGAAGATCAGCATCAAGCAACTCTACACGATACGACTCTCAAGACTTACGAGAAGCATCTGGAGCTTATGCGAGAATCTCAACACTGTGGTAAAGGTTATATGGAGGACTTACTGGATTTAGCAAACCAATGTGAGAAAGAAAAGAAAAGGGAAATACGTCGGAAAAAGTTGAATCGATTGCAAGAAGTGGCCAAACCAGTGAACCGATTCGTAAAAGTTCAAGAAATCCCCGGACTAGTTGTAACAAATCGAGTATAGTTTTTAATGAAAAGGAAATGCGATTACTCAACATGGGATTAAATTACGCTATAAAACCATCAAAAATACCTAAAGAGGAGATCATCGTAGAAACGGAAGCAGCAATAAGTAGACTACGGAAGCACAGAAAACGATGGCGAGGAATAATATAGATGAAGCGATAAGGGGAGCGAAAAAGATGGTAAACAGTGAATAGGCGAAGATAGTTGTTGAATTGAAGAAGAAACCTGTTCACATTGTCAAGGCAGATAAAGGAAATACAGTGGTAGTTATGGATAAAAGCAAGTATGATAAGGCGGTCATACAAAAGCTAAGTAGCGGTAATTTCTTCGAGCTACGCCGGAGCCCGTTAGAGAAATCCATGAAAAGATTCGAAAGAAAAATTAAATGTTGTGAGTCATCAATTGGCGAATTGACGAAGGTTAGAGTGAGCAACAGTACTTTGCCTAGGATAAAGTGTTTGCCAAAAATACACAAAGAGGGGAACGAAATGCGTGCGATTATTTCGGTAGTGGATGCACCGACCCAAAAACTGGCAAGATGGTTGGTGAATGAATTTAAGGGGATGACTCAAATGAATGGTAGATCTGTAAAAAACAGCAAAAATTCTCTGAGGAAATCCTAAAGCGTGGCCCAACAGCGCAAGACAAAATTATGGTGCCTTTCGACGTAAACGCTCTATTCCCAAATATACAGGTGATGGAGATACTGGGATACATAGAAGAATGGCTCTCTCACCAAGAAAATTCATTATCTTGGAAAATAAAAACTAGGCAGTATATCCAACAGGCGGAACTTTTCATGACCGAAAATTATTTCACTTTTCGGGGGAAATTTTATAAGACGAAAGGCGGAGTAGCGATGGGAAATCCACTTTCACCATTCTTCGGCGAGATATTTGTGACAAAATTAGAAGAGGGACTGCAGGAGAAAGGCCAGTTACCAAAACATTTGGTCCGATATGTGGACGATGCGTTTCCGTATGTGAAAAGGAGTGACGTGGAGAAGGTGCTTGCCGACCTGAATGTAACCCACAAGAATTTAGTATTCACGATGGTGGCAGAGAAAGACGGTAAACTATCGTTCCTAGATACAGTAGTAAGGAGAACCCAAACAAATATAACTTTCGATGTATACCGGAGAGCAACTCATACACAGAGAACGATTCCAAACACATCAAATCATTCGCAGCAAATCAATGTTTCTCCGTGCAGAGCCATGATCCACAGGATGCTCGATTTGCCGCTAGGCAAAGAAGCTAAGGAAAAGAAGATGAGGTACATTGTTGAGACAGCTAGACGAAACGGCTTCAAGGGCTCGACAATTATGAGAACGGCACAGAAGAGCCAGATAAATAGATAGCGAAAGGGGCGATCAACATTATCAAATGCGAATACCAAAAGAACGTACTGGAAGGCTTTAACTTATCACGAAGACATCAGCAATCGGATCAAGAAGCGAAGAAATCAGCTCAATTCTGTACGGTTAATCGAATCAAGCAGCAAGAACCAGCTCAAAAACGTTCTTGGATCAACGAAAGACAAGCGCGAACCACACGAAAAAACTGGTATCTATCGCATCGAATATCCCATTTGTGAAGAAGTGTACATATGTCAAACGAGGAGACTCATCGGTACGTGAATCAAGGAGCATTTAGGCGAAGCAGCAGCAAGAAAACAAGAAAGAAAGAACTTCGAATTTCAAGTCGGCGGTAGCGGAACATATTATCACGAAGGGACACGAGGTAACAATGAAGGACAATAATATAAACAAAAAAGCGGGTACTCACCTCACACATTCGTGATGTTATTCACAAACACTTTAATTGTAGTGGATGATGACGATGGTGATTAACTTTCTGATTTAGTGCCTTTACAGGTCTCACAAGAGCTTACATAGTCTTGGACCTGAGATAACATTTTAGGCCAAAAAAGTGCTTCTTAAGATGCCAAGCGTCCAACCGTAGCTACCGTGGGCGCTTAGAGGATGATCGTGTGCGCAGAGGATCAGATTGTGGGTCATTTCCTCCGGTACCCAGAGTTTCAAAGACGCTTCTTCCTGCAATGAATCACCAATATAGCCGTCTATCAATTTCAAATCAGGCAACTGTGTTTTTTGGAATACGATGGTTTGCCTCAACTCGCTGTAGCTGTCTGAAGTAAAATGCGGGCTGTCTAAGTCTATCTCGATGGGATCATTGTCATTTAGTACCGATTCCTCTCCCTCTTTTTTTTGTGGTAGGGAGGTGAAGGCATTTACGCCCGCCAAGTGTGGCAGTGTGGGACTCCCATGGAGGATACCCTTGGACTACGCACCAAACACCTCCCCTGTCAATCTGAGAACCTAGCCTGGAACCGTTTGACACATTACTTCGGGGCAGGTCTCGTTTTGTTACGCCGTGGGGCGCCTTCAAGCTGGGGAGTCCCTTTCTTAGCGGGAGGGGAGAGGGGAAGAGGAAATGCCAGAAGAGCGATCCCCCAGTCCGAGCGCCTCCGGCTGCTGTGAGTCCCTTTTATATTTTAGGACTGCCACCTGGTTCCATTTGTCAATCGATTCGAGCATCACCACAACTATATTATCCGGGGTGAGCTCTTCCGTCTCCCTGTAGAGTTCCCTTCGCAGCCTGACCCATTTTGTACACGCGAAAAATGTGTGACAGGCATTGTCCTCCTCTCCTGGGCAAAACCGACAATCGGGAGACCATGACTTACCGATCTTGTGCAGGTAAGACTGAAAACACCCGTGTCCGCTCAAAAGCTGGGTCAGATAGAAGTCAGTCTCACCATGCCTTCGATTTAGCCACGGTCTCACATCCGGGATGAGGCGCGCAGTCCACCTTCCCTTCGTGCAATTTCCCCAAGACTGCTGCCAATCGTTGAGCGAGCGTTGTCTCTCCTCGTGGACAACTATCTCCCTCGCATCCTCGTTTCGGCGCAGGTAAATAGCACGGCGCTCTCTAGCAAGGAGGGGGACAGGTATCACGCCTGCAATCACTCTCACCGCCGAGTCGGAGACTGTTGGATACGAAGATGCAATTCTCAGTGCTCGTCTTCTCTGTACCTGTGCCAATCGTTTTCGGTATACCTCCTTGCTGAGAGCGTCGCCCCATACCTCTGCTCCGTACATTAGCACTGACCCTACAGCACTCATCAAGAGGCGTCTTCTTGATGGGCTGGGTCCCCCTACGTTGGCCATAAGTCGACTCAGGGCCGATATTCCCGAAGCAGCCTTCTCAGCCGTTGCCCTGATTTGCTCAGAGAAACTCATCTTCGAGTCGATCAGTAGCCCCAGGTACTTCACCGCTGGCTTCGATCCGATTTGTATATCTCCAATACTGATCATCCTTACTCTAGGGATTCTCTTTTTTGTCAAGATGTCCACTTCGGTTTTCTCCAGTACTAAACTGAGCCCGCGAGCAGTCATCCAGTCCCTCACTCGGCGCATTAGCATACCTAGCCTAAGTTGCGCTTGTTCAACGGTGCGTCCGGCGACCAGAGCCCCAACATCATCCGCATAGCCGACCAAGCGCGACTCATCTGGCATCTCAAGTCTCAGTGGCCCGTCGTCAGACACGTTCCACAGGTCCGGACCAAGGATAGATCCCTGGCCAACACCCGATGTAATTTCCAGCCTTCGTCGGCCCTGTGTCGTGTCGTAGAGCAGGCTTCGGTCCTTTAGGTAGTTCCTCAAAAGCCGCATTAGATATTCTGGAACTTGAAAAGAGTTTTCCAGCGTGTCCAGAATATCCACCCATCTAGCGGAGTTGAAGGCATTCCTGACGTCGAGTTTCACCAACAGGACGATCCGTCGCTTGGTGCGACTATATGCCTCTGCCTTTTGGACCGCGTTCACCACCTCTGCAATCGCATCAATGCTAGAACGTCCTGCTCTAAAGCCGTACTGCCGAGGAGATAGGTCCCCAGCAGCACGAATCGCGTCAGTAAGTCTTCCCTTGATGAGTTTCTCTAGCACTTTCTCAGCCGTGTCTAGCATGCATAACGGGTGGTATGCAGACGGCGATTCGGGATTTCCCTTCCCCTTGCTGATCAGCACGAGCCTCGCCACCTTCCATCGTACCGGGAAAATCCCGTCCCGTAGGCAAGCGTTGAATGTGCTGAGCAGCAAGTCAGGACAATGGTGATAGACGAGCCGCAACACCTCAGCTGGAACACCATCTGGACCTGGAGCCTTCCTCACTTTCAAGGAGAGGACTGCCTCCTTCAGTTCCAGCTGTGTGAAGAGTGGGCACTCGGCTGCTGTTTCACCATGGACAGCGTCAACACGGACGGGATGGGTGGGGAAGAGTCCCCGCACTATCGCGTCCGTCTTTTCTGCGTCATGTATACAAGGCTTCCGAAGGGCACCAACTTTCCCCATGACCAGCTTGTAGCCAAGGCCCCACGGATCCTTGTTCACATTGTCCACTAGGTCTTGCCAGAAGCGAGCCTTGCTACTGTTGATCAGTTTGCGAAGGCATTTCCTGGCCGACTTATATGCTGCCACCTGGTTGCATGCCTCGTCACGGTTCCGCGCCCGTTGAGCCTCACGCCGAAGCTTGTGACACTCCCTCCACTTTTCAGCGATTTCATTAGACCACGAGTACACTGGGGGCTTGCCGTGCCGGGGTCTTCAACGGGGCATAGAAGCGCAGCAAGCAGTCGTGATGATGCTCATAGTAGAGTTCACCACGTCTTGAGCTGCCGGTTCTTTCGTCCCCTCCGGAGCTCCCTGCAGCGGCTCACTTGCTGTGAGAACCTTGACAAACCTCTCGACGTCCATTCTTCCAATGTTCCATCCAGTTGTAGAAGGCCGAGAGCACGGACGTCAGGAGATAGCATCACTTATCTCAAGCAGAATGCACTGGTGATCACTGGCTGAGTAGTCCTCTAATACTTTCCAGTTGTGTATCCTCCGTACTAAAGACTCCGAGGCGAATGTCACGTCCGGTATGGTTCCCTCACAGCCAACACGGCGGAAAGTCGGCGTATTTCCGGAGTTTAGTACGACGAGGGCCGTCCTGGCCGCCATTTCCAGGATTCGTTTTCCCCGCGGATCCGTCTGAGGCATGCCCCATTCGATTGCTTTAGCATTGAAGTCGCCCCCAACGAGCACTTTACCCTCTGCGTTCGAGACAGCACCCTCCAGAGCATTAAGCTTGGCTTGGAAAGATAATATCGGCTCGTTAGGCGTTAGGTACACACTAAAGAAGGTGATCCCTGAGCACCGAACCCACACGAAACAATCCCCCCGTCCACAACTCTCCGCTTTAAAGTCACTGTTCCGAACCCAGATAGCGGCAGTACCAGTTTCATCAGAGTACCATAATGCAGGACTTTTATTATGGTGTTGCTCACTCAGCAGCAAGAAGTCGGCTTTCCTGTCCCTCGCAAACTGCTCAAGCAGATATTGGGCGGTTGAACTGCGGTGTAGGTTTAGCTGCAGGATGCGGGTCATCGAAGCTCTGATTTTGCCTTGGCTAGGGCTTCCTGGAACACCCGGCATTTTCCTGATCCCAAGACGTGTCCAAAATCAGGTTTTGGATCAGCATCCTTGCAAAGAATACAGTGTGCCTCCTTCGTACACTCTTTTCTTTTATGTCCCATTTCACCGCATTTGTAACATAGGGAACTCCTATCGGGTCCTTTGCATACTTGTGTGGTGTGACCATAACCAAGGCATTTGAAACATTGAAGAGGCGTTGCTCTTCGCCGTATCCTACAGACAACCCACCCTATTCGTACTTTGCCCTTGTTCAGGAATTGTTCGGCGTCCTTTTCGGTCAAGTCAACTATGGCCATGCGTTGTCCCCTGTTGTTTTCTGGTGTCAGTCTCGCTTTGATCCTTCCCACGCTAAGGAACTCCCTTTTGATGGCCTCTTCTACCTCGGCCAGATCCGTCACGCAGTCAATGTCCCGTATTTCAATCGTTGCCGTCAGCTCGAGCGGGGCTATAGTTGCGCTTTTGCCGAGGACTTTCTTTACTGCGTCACAGAATGCATCTTTATTGCCGGCCTCTGCTCCGAATTCGACCAGTATGTAGCCCGACCGCGTTGGTCGTACTACTTTAATGGTAGTATTGGTGTCTTCGGGCCTTACGTTTCCCCTCATGTCCCGCAGCACCTCCGCATAGGATCGGCCATCTTGGGGCTTTACAAGCAGTGCCTGCTGCCGGGGTCTTCGTCGGGGCTTCTACCTCTCCTGTTTTGCATCAGGTCCTTTTTCTAATTGGGCGTCCGTGCGAATTTTATTTTCTGGCTTTTTTTGAAGGAGTTTTTTGCGGCTTTCTTCGCTCCTTTTGTAAGCACTGTCTGGAACCCCTGATCTGGTGCTCCACGCCCGTCAAGTGCCTCTTCCTTCCTTCTTTTATCCCGATCTCCTTCGATTGGGCTAGACGCCATTCTTTTATTGACTTTTAATGATGGAGTTATCTGCATGTCGCCTTTAGATTTTGCCCCAAGCGCCTCTTTAGCCTTCTGTTCATCTTCGGCCCTTAACCAGCTCCTCCGATAGTGCCCTATGCAATCTAGGAGCTCCTCTAGTTCAAGGAGCCCTTCCTTTGCTACTTTGCTAATTTTTGGGGAGTCGCATGCAGCTTGTATTCTTTTCAGAACATCTCCCGCTTTTCGAAGTAGTCTTTCCTCTTTGTATCGCTGGGCCGCAATTGTACCTTGCAACCAGCCTTGGGAGAGGTTTTCGCGTTCCGTTTCCCAGTGCAGTACTTCCGCCACATTTTCAACGGTGGCGGCACAATCACGCGGTGTCTGGTCACTCTTTGCTTTTAGTACCGTAATCTCCTCGTTTGCTTCTGGATTTTTCGTTGCAATGTCGGGATTTGTGACCCTTGCATCGGTCGCCTTAGTAACGATCGCAGCCGTGACAATCGAATTTTCGGTGCTCTTTATGTTATCTTCCACTGCTCGAACACCTGAAGCATCCTGCCGAGTCTCCCGCTTCTCCTCGGGCGTTCGCATAATTTTTTTGCTGCGCCCAAACGCCGCAGGAATCTCAGTCTGCACCAGACTGTCTGCTGTTCTCCGTTTTTCGTCTACCGTCACTGTCGTCGTGTTCGTCTTCGTTTTTTTCGTGGCTAGTACAGCTCTCGATGTACTGTTGACATCGTGGCTGCAACCGCTGGTTGCGTTGTCGTTATTATTTTTGGTTTCATTTTTTGGATGTTTTTGATCTTTTGATTTTGTTTGCTCCATTTTATTGGGTCCCCCCTCGGAGCCGCTATCTCCGTTCGTGTGTGTAGTCGCCTTTTTGGTCCCATGGTTATCTTTGCAGAGCAGGGAGGCCATGCGAGGGTTGGCACAAGCCCTTATGGGGACAAGTGCTCAGAGCCAGACCTGCGCTAATCGGGAGTCCGTCTCAACCGAACCTACACCACCAACCCAATGGTGCGAACTTCGAACGTACTCCGAGGCCTACCAAGGTTTTACCGGGACGGAGATGGTATGATAGTTGAATTGGAGCCGTTCACACACGAGTTTCACCTCGGCGCTACTGTGCAAAGCAACTAGGTCCAAACCATCACATCCGCCAGCTCAAAGCGTCAATTCCAGTTCGTTGTCCAAAGCGTAGTCCAGATACAATCAGAGTCGTTACCTGTCATCCCAGGAGGGAACCTCACGGCACCCCCCATATCCTCGGGTCCGTGGGGGCGGCACTCCCCAAAGAATGCTAGCCCCCAAGAATGTTCTTGTCGACCGGCTTTCTCCCTGCGGGAATTTCCTCGGGGACGTGGGGGCGGAACTCCCCAAAGAATGCTAGCCTTCAAGAGTGCTCTTGTCGACCGGCATTCCCCCTGCGGGGATTCCTCTCCCTTGAATGAATACATTCGCGAGAGGGTATCGGGCTCGATGTTTTGGGTCCCTTTCCGGTGTTTGATGGAAAAATTAAACCCTTGCAGTATAAGAGCTTCGGACCAGACGTCCATGTAGGTTGATGATCCCAAACTGTTGGCCTTGGATTGACGCTCAGAATTTCTTGACAGCCATCACCGCCGCCAGACATTCTTGTCAAGATACGGTGTAGTTCCTTTGGGCCGAGCTCAGTTCACTGGAAATGGCAGCAATGGGAGCTTTTTCTCCCTCCTCGGTCAATTGCACTAGTACGGCCACAACTCCATGTTGACTTGCGTCACAATGAATGTAGAAGGGTTTCTGAAAGTCAGGGCTGTGCAAGACTGGAGCAGATTTCAAGGCTTGTTTGAGCTATTCGAATGCCTTTCCACTCAGTTTGGTCCGAATGAACTTACCTTTTTGGAGCATGTCCGACAGAGGCACTGAAACCGTTGCGTAATTCTGAACAAACCTTCGGTACCAACCGCACAATCTAAGGAAACGTCGGAGCTGCTTAACGGTCTTCGGTAAGGGAAACTCATTAATCACCCGCATTTTATCCGGATCCATTTTGATAATACCATATCCGATGACATGTCCTAGATATCGGGCTTCGTTCATAACAAACTAGCTTTTCTGGACATTGATGGTAAGTTTCGCCTTACTGATATTCCGGACTACTTCTTGCAACAGTAGAAGATGTTGATCAAACGTTTCTATTATGAGTAGAAGGTCATCCAGGTATATGAACATTGACTTTCCGGGCATCTAGACAAAGATGGACTTTACCCGGTTTCACCACCAAGGTAACCGGTGAGGACTAGGCACTTTGGGATTTCCCTATAACCCCCCAACTCTAGCATCTGGTCCAACTCTGCGTACACTAGCTTTTTCATGGCTGGTGAGATGGCCTAGTGTTTCTGCTTTATAGGGTTGCTATCACCAACGTCGATGACATACCAGACGATTGTAGGGTGGCCAAAGAGTTGCGTAGCGTGAGATGAAAAAGCAGCGATGGATAGTTCCAGACGTTGTCGTTGATTAGGCAATAATTTGTGTATGTTAGGTATAGAAGCGAGTTCATGGACATATCTAGTATTAGTTGAAGGATGAAATTGACGGCAAGGTACACGTTCTGAGTCAGTGACGGGATAATGTAGAAAGTAATATCCTTAGTTTGACCTCTAAACGTCACGAGTGTTGTCAATCTACCCTGGATAGGATGTTTGGTGCCATCAGCTGTGCTGATTTCAGAGCGCTAGGGTTTTACCACCGTAGAGTTTTGATGGTGTACCTTTGAGCCAAGGCTCGAGGCAAGGCAGCTAATATTGCACCCGTGCCAATCAGTGCAACTGCGATTTCGCCAAACACTTTGATTGTTGCGTAAGGTCGAATGTCATTCACAGAACGTCCGAGATGTTACATACGTTCAAAATTTGGCGACAGATGTGCAATCTCCTGCGGAAGCTCCTCCAATGACGAGTTGATCACTTAGTCTCGCGCTGGCGTGGGGTGACCTCTTCTTCGGCAAACCGTCTCTTGTGCCACAGAATACTCCTCCAGCTTAATGTGGTATGATTTCAAAGCACGAGTCCGTGGCTGCTAGGGTTCTTCAGGAAGTACCTGAAGTGCTCGCTTCAAAAATGTCTTTGAAGAGGCCTCCGGAGAAGATATATTTTTAATGAAAAGGAAATGCGATTTCTCAACATGGGATTAAATTACGCTATAAAACCATCAAAAATACCTAAAGAGGAGATCATCGTAGAAACGGAAGCAGCAATAAGTAGACTACGGAAGCACAGAAAACGATGGCGAGGAATAATATAGACGAAGCGATAAGGGGAGCGAAAAATATGGTTAACAGTGAAGAGGCGAGCATAGTCGTTGAATTGAAGAAGAAACCTGTTCACTTTGTCAAGGCAGATAAAGGAAATACAGTGGTAGTTATGGATAAAAGCAAGTATGATGAGGCGGCCATACAAAAGCTAAGCAGCGGTAATTTCTTCGAGCTACGCCGGAGCCCGTTAGAGAAATCCATGAAAAGATTCGAAAGAAAAATTAAAAGTTGTGAGTCATCAATTGGTGAATTGACGAAGGTTAGAGTGAGCAACAGTACTTTGCCTAGGATAAAGTGTTTGCCAAAAATACACAAAGAGGGGAACGAAATGCGTGCGATTATTTCGGTCGTGAATGCACCGACCCAAAAACTGGCAAGATGGTTGGTGAATGAATTTAAGGGGATGACTCAAATGAATGGTAGATCTGTAAAAAACAGCAAAAATTCTCTGAGAAAATCCTAAAGTTTGCCCTAACAGCGCAAGACAAAATTATGGTGCCTTTCGACGTGAAAGCTCTATTCCCAAATATACAGGTGATGGAGATACTGGGATAAATAGAAGAATGGCTCTCTCACCAAGAAAATTCATTATCTTGGAAAATAAAAACTAGGTAGTATATCTAACAGGCGAAACTTTTCATGACCGAAAATTATTTCACTTTTCGGGGGAAATTTTATAAGACGAAAGGCGGAGTAGCGATGGGAAATCCACTTTCACCATTCTTCGGCGAGATATTTGTGACAAAATTAGAAGAGGGACTGCAGGAGAAAGGCCAGTTACCAAAACATTTGGTCCGATATGTGGACGATGCGTTTCCGTATGTGAAAAGGAGTGACGTGGAGAAGGTGCTTGCCGACCTGAATGTAACCCACAAGAATTTAGTATTCACGATGGAGGCAGAGAAAGACGGTAAACTATCGTTCCTAGATACAGTAGTAAGGAGAACCCAAACAAATATAACTTTCGATGTATACCGGAGAGCAACTCATACACAGAGAACAATTCCAAACACATCAAATCATTCGCAGCAAATCAATGTTTCTCCGTGCAGAGCCATGATCCACAGGATGCTCGATTTGCCGCTAGGCAAAGAAGCTAAGGAAAAGAAGATGAGGTACGTTGTTGAGACAGCTAGACGGAACGGCTTCAAGAGCTCGACAATTATGAGAATGGCACAGAAGATCCAGATAAATAGATAGCGAAAGGGGCGATCAACATTATCAAATGCGAATACCGAAAGAACATACTGGAAGGCTTTAACTTATCACGAAGACATCGGCAATCGGATCAAGAAGCGAATAAATCAGCTCAATTCTGTACGGTTAATCGAATCAAGCAGCAAGAACCAGCTCAAAAACGTTCTTGGATCAACGAAAGACAAGCGCGAACCACACGAAAAAACTGGTATCTATCGCATCGAATGCCCCACTTGTGAAGAAGTGTACATATGTCAAACGAGGAGACTCATCGGTACGTGAATCAAGGAGCATCTAGGCGAAGCAGCAGCAGCAAGAAAGAAAGAAAGAAAGAACTTCGAATTTCAAGTTGGCGGCAGCGGAACATAATATCACGAAGGGACACGAGGTAACAATGAAGGACAATGTAGTCATCAAGGAAGCTCGAGACATACGTGAATTGGATGTGATGGAAAGCCTGGCAATTACCCAGGAAAGGAAAAAGTTGATGAATCAGGATGACGGAAACTGCAGATCATGGCTATTTAAATTAATTAAATAATAATATCTTTTCTGAATTTTGTAAAAACAATATTTTTATAACTACCCCTTTAGTAAATTACCTTTCCTACCTTTTATTAGCTTAAGCCAATTTCCCTAATTACCTTTTAATGATCTAAAGTAAATTTCCTTAAACATACCTAGTATGTAAATTAATCGATGAAGATGACCGAACGATTACAGTCGAAGAAAAATAAAAACTAAAATACACAAAATTAAGAGAAAGCTGTTTTTTTCTATTTGCAGTAAGATTTATGTATCCAGCTATTTATGGAAAATCGTTTTAACATATCATTTTATTTATTTATATAATATATATTTTATTTATTTATATAAATATAAACTAAAAAGCGGGTACTCACCCAATATCCTCGCCGCGCGCCCGCTGATGATGTGGATGATGCCTGAAACTTTGAAGTACGTTAATGGACATATTCGTGATGTAACTCACAAACACTTTAATTGTAGTGGATGATGACGATGGTGATTAACTTTCTGATTTAGTGCCTTTACAGGTCTCACAAGAGCTTACATAGTCTTGGACCTGAGATAACATTTTAGGCCAAAAAAGTGCTTCTTAAGATGCCAAGCGTCCAACCGTAGCCACCGTGGGCGCTTAGAGGATGATCGTGTGCGCAGAAGATCAGGTCGTGGGTCATTTCCTCCGGTACCCAGAGTTTCTAAGGCGCTTCTTCCTGCAATGAATCACCAATATAGCCGTCTATCAATTTCAAATCAGGCAACTGTGTTTTTTGGAATACGATGGTTTGCCTCAACTCGCTGTAGCTGTCTGAAGTAAAATGCGGGCTGTCTAAGTCTATCTCGATGGGATCATTGTCATTTAGTACCGATTCCTCTCCCTCTTTTTTTTTGTAGTAGGGAGGTGAAGGCATTTACGCCCGCCAAGTGTGGCAGTGTGGGACTCCCATGGAGGATACCCTTGGACTACGCACCAAACACCTCCCCTGTCAATCTGAGAACCTAGCCTGGAACCGTTTGACACATTACTTCGGGCCAGGTCTCATTTTGTTACGCCGTGGGGCGCCTTCAAGCTGGGGAGTCCCTTTCCTAGCGGGAGGGGAGAGGGGAAGAGGAAATTCCAGAAGAGCGATCCCCCAGCCCGAGCGCCTCCGGCTGCTGTGAGTCCCTTTTATATTTTAGGACTGCCCGAGCATAATGTGCCACCTGGTTCCATTTGTCAACCGATTCGAGCATCACCGCAACTATATTATCCGGGGTGAGCTCTCCCGTCTCCCTGTAGAGTTCCCTTCGCCGCCTGACCCATTTTGTACACGCAAAAAATGTGTGACAGGCATTGTCCTCCTCTCCTGGGCAAAACCGACAATCGGGAGACCGTGACTTACCGATCTTGTGCAGGTAAGACTGAAAACACCCGTGCCCGCTCAAAAGCTGGGTCAGATAGAAGTCAGTCTCACCATGCCTTCGATTTAGCCACGGTCTCACATCCGGGATGAGGCGCGCAGTCCACCTTCCCTTCGTGCAATTCCCCCAAGACTGCTGCCAATCGTTGAGCGAGCGTTGTCTCTCCTCGCGGACAACTATCTCCCTCGCATCCTCGTTTCGGCGCAGGTAAATAGCGAGGCGCTCTCTAGCAAGGAGGGCGACAGGTATCACGCCTGCAATCACTCTCACCGCCGAGTCGGAGACTGTTGGATACGAAGATGCAATTCTCAGTGCTCCTCTTCTCTGTACCTGTGCCAATCGTTTTCGGTATACCTCCTTGCTGAGAGCGTCGCCCCATATCTCTGCTCCATACAATAGCACTGACCCTACAGCACTCATCAAGAGGCGTCTTCTTGATGGGCTGGGTCCCCCTACGTTGGCCATAAGTCGACTCAGGGCCGATATTCCCGAAGCAGCCTTCTCAGCCGTTGCCCTGATTTGCTCAGAGAAACTCATCTTCGAGTCGATCAGTAGCCCCAGGTACTTCACCGCTGGCTTCGATTCGATTTGTATATCTCCAATACTGATCATCCTTACTCTAGGGATTCTCTTTTTTATCAAGATGACCACTTCGGTTTTCTCCAGTGCTAAACTGAGCCCGCGAGCAGTCATCCAGTTCCTCACTCGGCGCATTAGCATACCTAGCCTAAGTTGCGCTTGTTCAACGGTGCGTCCGGCGACCAGAGCCCCAACATCATCCGCATAGCCGACCAAGCGCGACTCATCTGGCATCTCAAGTCTCAGTGGCCCGTCGTCAGACACGTTCCACAGGTCCGGACCAAGGATAGATCCCTGGCCAACACCCGATGTAATTTCCATCCTTCGTTGGCCCTGTGTCGTGTCGTAGAGCAGGCTTCGGTCCTTTAGGTAGTTCCTCAAAAGCCACATTAGATATTCTGGAACTTGAAAAGAGTTTTCCAGCGTGTCCAGAATATCCACCCATCTAGCGGAGTTGAAGGCATTCCTGACGTCGAGTGTCACCAACAGGACGATCCGTCGCTTGGTGCGACTATATGCCTCTGCCTTTTGGACCGCGTTCACCACCTCTGCAATCGCATCAATGGTAGAACGTCCTGCGCTAAAGCCGTACTGCCGAGGAGATAGGTCCCCAGCAGCACGAACCGCGTCAGTGAGTCTTCCCTTGATGAGTTTCTCTAGCACTTTCCCAGCCGTGTCTAGCATGCATAACGGGCGGTATGCAGACGGCGATTCGGGATTTCCCTTCCCCTCGCTGATCAGCACGAACCTCGCCACCTTCCATTGTACCGGGAAAACCCCGTCCCGTAGGCAAGCGTTTAAAGTATGTCTGATTTTATCGGATATATTTTATCTCGTTCCTCTCTAGAACATGATATAAATTTTTAATATAAAATCCAGAACTGGTAGGGTACCTACTTATCCAAGCGGCTAGGCCGCAGAGATTTCTGGCGTGGAATCTTTAATTCCATTAACGCCATGGTTACTAAATTTTAAACTTTAACTTGCTACAATTAGCAGCAAAGTAAATAGTTTATATTCGCTACAAACTCGCAGCGATTCGTTTAAAGAAACTCCTTCTAACGTGTATGATCAATAATTGATTTATTTTTCATAACTCCTTTGGTTTATATACAATTTCGTTTCTTACAAGCTAAACAAAAATATGAAATTTATTGGTCATACATTATTACTAAGATGACCCAAATCTTAACTTATTACTCACACTTGAGTATACAAAATATCATACATATGAAATCCATCGGTCATACAATATTACAAAAATGACCCAATTCTTAATTTATTACTCAGAACGACGACACGTTCGAGTATACAAAATATCATGCATATGAACTCACATGACTCATTATTACTTGACCATAAACTCAAGTATCGTGTGTCAAAGGGAACACCACTTCAGTTCACACCTCAAGCAAAGTACGTGAATCATCTTTACTAGCCCATACGTTCAATCGTCGCGTGCCAAAGGGAACACGAGATTTCATTCACACGTTATCAGTGAATGTATTTCTATGGTGAGATTCATGTTACATTCGTTACCTTTTAATGTTTATGTTCACTTGATGCTTTTCGAAGTCAAGTGAAATTTATTGCATTAGGTCAAGTGTAATGTGGGTGATATTCATCACATTGATTTAGTATTAATGTGATGAATATCATTTCAATATATGAATGAATTGTTACCTTGTGTTGATATCATTACGTGTGTTTCTATTTAGTTCTGGGTGATACTCATTACATTGACCGGGTATCAATGTAATGAATATCACTCTAATGAATGAATGATTGTCGGATATCATTACACCCTTAACCTCAAGATGAGTGTTAATATATTGAACTTAGTTCTATATCTTAATACGAATCTAAAAAAAAATTTTCATTATTTACATATTATTCAATGTTTATATATATTCTTATATTATTTTTAATTTATTCTATATATATATATATATATATATATATATATATATATATATATATATATATATATATATATATATATATATATATATATATATATTCTCTTTCTTATATCTTTAATTTATTCTATATATATATTTTATTTTACATATTTTTCTTTAGTTTTATAAAAAAAAAATTTGGTAATTCTTTATAATTAAATGTTCTAATTATCCTTGTAAGTCTTATAATGTTTTTATTATGATACAACGTTATATACTTTTATTCTATCTTTATGTATTGCTTTATGGAGTCCATTAATATCAACTATCACATTACTATTTTCAATGTTTATGACTTTGAAAGGACCTTTGTAAGGAGGTTGATGTTTCTTTCTATTCTCATTTCTGATTAATACTAAATCTCCGATGTTTATGTGTATTGGGTTTGTATAAATTTGATTTTGAACTCTTTTGGATTTAACATTCTGTATTATGTTCCTAGCTTTTGTTATGGATGTTCTTAATCTAACCTTTAGCTCTTTTGAATAATCATCAAGATTGTAGACTTTATCCCTATTCTCAATTAAATCATTTGGAAGGTAAGAGAGTTTTCCAAAAATTAGCTCATATGGTGTATAATTTGTGTCTACATGTGGTGTAGTATTATATGCAAAGGTGTAGTACGGAATCCATGTGTCCCATTGCTGGTCATCAGCAAAAGAGTACATATACTCGTTAAGTACGCGATGGTTTCTTTTAACCGAACCCAATGTTTGGTGATGGTATGGAGTAGAAAAAATTTGCTTTATTTTTAGCAATTCACATATATCGCCCATTAGTTTCTTTGTAAACTCGGTCCCTAAATCAGATTTGAGTATTTTAAAATGTCCATATTTTAATATGAATTCTTCTACTAGTCCTTTAGCTATTGTTTGTGACTCCTTATTTTCTATAGGGAAAGCAACTACAAATTTCGTCAATTCGCATTGTAACGTTAATATATATCGGTAGTTATTTGAGATTCTTAATGGACCTACGGTGTCTATTTGTACCGTTTCAAAGCTTGTTGATGGAGTGTCAGTTTTGACCATCCTTTCTTTTGTATGTCTTACTTGTTTATTAGTCTGACATGCTGCACAATTTCTTATGTGAACCTTAACCATATTGTTCATATTTTTCCAACAATATCGCTGTTTTAATTTTAGCAATGTCTTGCGAACCCTAAGATGTCCTCCGTGCGGTGAGTTGTGATACTCTTCTATTAGCTTCTTTTGGTTTGTTTTATCTGTTACTTTAGTTGGTGGTTTGTATATCATGATTCGAAGTTTCTTTTGCGTACTTGTTTTATGTTGCAACATATTAAATATTCTTTTAAACATTATAGCCCAGTCATATTAGGTAAAAAAGGGGTCAACCTCGGAATGAAAGATAATAAGCTGCAAATTGGTATGAACCTTTGTTTTGTCATTCTAAATGTTGTCTCAAAAGTCACAATCGTTATCGTGTCCGCGTCTCAAGATATTTAAGGTCAAAGGTCACAAAAATCGGTTTTTCGCGAATATCTGGCTTCCTATCGGTTAAATGAGATTTGCATTTATTATAAAAGTTGTAGGCTATAAAATTCCCTACAACTTTTGTTTAAACTTTTTTTTCATACGACCAACCGTTTTGAAGGTAGAGCGCGAAGAGTGCACATCGTACAGTCATATACGGCCTAATGCAAGGTCAAGCGTGAGTTATGGTTATCAGTACGTTATAAAGTCAATTATTTACTTGGAAATTATAATTATTAAACAATGCCTATTATTTATGTACTAACTATTAATTATTTATATTTAATTAAAGTAAGTAACTTGATTATTTATATATAATTATTCATATTTAACTATTTAAGTATAAAATATTATTAATTCTGGATTATATATTTTAGTTTTATTTTAAGTTAAAATGATAGTAAGAGTATATATTTTACACATATTTTTATTTATTATTAAATACGGCATAATATACATTTATCAAAATGTGAGTTCAAATATCAAAAGTATCTTTGTTGATTTTAATTGTAATGAAATTGGAAATGGAAGCTAATTATCTTCTTCTTGTTCGTCGTCTTCTTCTTCTTGTCGCTCAAAAATGTTCGATTCATTGTCATCATCCTCATTATCTGTCATGTTCATCTCCAAACCTTCCAGAATATCGGGATCATATGTATTTTCTTCATCGGGATTACTTGGATACAGTGAAGCGTTGAGGCAAGCTTGTCCGTTGCACTGGCCGCAAGCTAAAGAACATTGTAGCCCTGATTTTCTGCATCCACAGCGGGAACCACAACCATTTTTGCAATTGCAAAAATGGTTGTGGTTCCCGCTGTGGATGCAGAAAATCAGGGCTACAATGTTCTTTAGCTTGCGGCCAGTGCAACGGACAAGCTTGCCTCAACGCTTCACTGTATCCAAGTAATCCCGATGAAGAAAATACATATGATCCCGATATTCTGGAAGGTTTGGAGATGAACATGACAGATAATGAGGATGATGACAATGAATCGAACATTTTTGAGCGACAAGAAGAAGAAGACGACGAACAAGAAGAAGATAATTAGCTTCCATTTCCAATTTCATTACAATTAAAATCAACAAATATACTTTTGATATTTGAACTCACATTTTGATAAATGTATATTATGCCGTATTTAATAATAAATAAAAATATGTGTAAAATATATACTCTTACTATCATTTTAACTTAAAATAAAACTAAAATATATAATCCAGAATTAATAATATTTTATACTTAAATAGTTAAATATGAATAATTATATATAAATAATCAAGTTACTTACTTTAATTAAATATAAATAATTAATAGTTAGTACATAAATAATAGGCATTGTTTAATAATTATAATTTCCAAGTAAATAATTGACTTTATAACGTACTGATAACGATAACTCACGCTTGACCTTGCATTAGGCCGTATATGACTGTACGATGTGCACTCTTCGCGCTCTACCTTCAAAACGGTTGGTCGTATGAAAAAAAAGTTTAAACAAAAGTTGTAGGGAATTTTATAGCCTACAACTTTTATAATAAATGCAAATCTCATTTAACCGATAGGAAGCCAGATATTCGCGAAAAACCGATTTTTGTGACCTTTGACCTTAAATATCTTGAGACGCGGACACGATAACGATTGTGACTTTTGAGACAACATTTAGAATGACAAAACAAAGGTTCATACCAATTTGCAGCTTATTATCTTTCATTCCGAGGTGAAAGCCCTAATATGACTGGGCTATTACTTTGTCTATAGACTCAAAAATAATGTCTTCACAAGATAATGAGAGTTTATTTATACATTCTTGATTCGCGAATCTCATTAGCTTCTCCAAAATCGAAACGAGTTCCGGATATGGATTATCGCCAATTGTCTCATTATTTTTATCTCTTGTGGTAGCATTCTTGATGGAAACGGATTTCGCTTCAGTTACATCGCTACAGTGCACTTCTATAATATCTTTTGTACGTATAATGGAAACTTTATTTTCTCTGTTATTTTCTCTGTTATTTTCTCTGTTATTTTCTCTGCTATTTTCTCTGTTATTTTCTCTGTTATTTTCTCTGCGCAGAATAAATTTTAATTTCATGATACCGGTGATGTCTGACAAACTCGTGCAATCCCAACAATAGAGTTGATCAAGTTCTATCGGTGTCTGGGTGCCCTCGTCGTCGACTATCTTCTTTTCATTTTTAGAGGCCATTTGCCTGGTAATAGCTAATATTTTCTTCTTCGCAGTTTCATCATTTTCTGGAGGTATCATTGCTTTTAAGGTATCAGAGTCTAGCTCGATCCTTGATAATGCATCAGCATTGGTATTCATACTACCTTGTTTATATACAATCGAAAAATCATAATCGGACAGGTCAACACGAATTCTAGTAAGTTCCGATGAAGGATTTTTATGTGTAAACAAAGATACCAGTGGTCTGTGATCAGTCACAACCACAAACTTCCTTCCGTAGAGGTAGGGTCTAAAGAAGTTTATGCCCCAATGTATGGCTAAGAGTTCTTTTTCGATAGTAGGTTTATTAATATCGTGTTTAGCCAAAGATTTACTTGCATAAGAAATTGGTAAATCTTGTCCAATTTCTCCTTGAGATAGGACTGCGCCCAACGCGTAGTTAGAAGCATCAGTCGTTAATATGAAAGGTTTGTCAAAATTTGGATATTGAAGGATTGGAGGTTCTATCAATTTTCTCTTCAAAGTATCGTATGCATTCTGACATTCTTCAGTCCAGCTAAATGTTGCATTCTTCTTTAGTAAAGCATTCAAACACTTCGAGCAAATTTAGGAATAAAACGCCTGTAATAATTGCAGAAAGCCACAAATCTGCGGACTTCGTCTGCATTTTTCGGGACAGGGTAGTTTTTGATAGTATCATTTTTAGCTGGATCAGTCCTGATTCCTTCATTCGTTATCAAATGACCCAGGTATACCACCTCTGATCTCAAAAATTGGCATTTTCCGGATTTAATTTTAAATTGTGCTGACGCAGGCTTTGTAGTACTTTACGAAGGTTGTCATTATGATGTTTGATGCTGCAACCGAATACAATAATGTCATCAACATACAGGAATGCTTCGTGACTTAGGCCACTAAGAGCTATAATTAACATCCTTTGAAAGCTATTTGATGAAATTTTCAATCCGAATGGTAATCTTTTAAATTGATAGTGTCCATCACTGGTGGAGAATGCCGTCAATGGTCTAGACTCTTTCTCAAGTTCAATTTGATGAAAAGAGCTAGTCATATCCAGCGTAGAGAAGTATTTTGCTCTACCCAACTTGTCAAGACGTCTTCAAGTCTCGTCAAAGGAAACTTGTCGCTGACAATTTTGTCGTTAAGTCGTCTAAAATCCACAACCAGTCGCCATTTAGCCTTTCCATCTGCACTCTTTTTTGGTACTACCAAAAGAGGTGAGTTGTATGGGCTTATCGATGGTTCAATGATGCCATTTGTTTCAAGGTCCTTAACTTGTTGTAGGATCTCTTCATTTTGGGATTGTGGCAATCTATAATTTTTAATATAAACCGGATTTTTATCTACGGTCTGTAACCTCTGTTTGTAAAAATTATTTGTTTCTAATTTTTCTCCATCCAAATGAAACACATCTTGAAAATTCTCTATTATCTCAAGTAAATTATGCATCGCGGGTCTGTCGAGAATATCTTTGTTCATAACCCCTATAAGTTTCTTGAATCTGTCTTTGGTATATCTTTGTTTTTCCCACTTAAAAATGTTATAGTGTTTCAACGGTTCTACTTCAACATTAAAGTTCCTTATGACAATGTCTTCGTCATCAGTGTTCAATATTTTTACGTGTCGAACCCCTTTTGCAGGTATGATAGTATTTCCTACAAAAACACCCTTTTCTATTTCTGTGTTAAGGATAATACTATCCTCAGAAACTTCTATATTAACAGGGACAATCATCTCAGTTCTTGCTGAAATATTTAGCTGTGAATGTTCCTGTTTTCGTGTGTCCATAGGTAGTATGATATCTTCATCGTTCACGTTGAAGGTTATTGTAAACGTTTCGTAATCAATTTTACATAAATAATGGACCATTAAGTCTCTACCGATGATTCCATCCGTGCTTATTGGAAAATTGCTTTGCACAACGTGGAATGGTTCTTTTAATTTATAATTCCCAATCATTAAGTCAAGATTAGTTGTACCCAGAGATGTAGTTATCTCTTTGGTAATGCCGGTTAACTTAATTTTATTATTAGTATCTATCGTGTTCTCTAAGTTAAAATGAATATTTTCTTTACAAATTGACACATCTGCTCCGGTGTCGATTAAAAATAAGAGATATCTGCCTGAATTACAATTATAGATTCCTACAAAATTTGTACAGTTGTCAGTGATTCTAAATATTTTTCTCTCTAGTTTTGAACTTACTGATCCGGGAGGTACTGAAAATCCTCTCCGGAGCCTTGCACGTTTCCCTGATCGGTAACAACGTGTACAGTTCTTCGTTCATTATTGTAATTATTCCTATTGCCGTTATTATTATAGTTGTCATTATTCCTATTGCCGTTATTATTATAGTTGTCATTGTAATTATTCCTATAATTGTTCCTTCTATTACGTCCACGACCTCTATAATTACTATTGTTTTGGTTAGTTTGGTAACGAGTGTTCGTTTCATTACCATTACCACCATTGTTGTTGCTACTATTATAATTGCGATTGCTATTCGCATCATTATTATCTGAATTATATCTTCGACCTCTGTTTTTCTTATAGCGGTTGCCTTGCTTTTTACCTTTTCTATCTGAGCCGTTAGTAAAATGCATCACGCTATTGGTAGCTTGCGTCTCTGCATTTTCCAGTTCTTGCGCAAGAGACACGGCTTCAGCAAAGCTTTTTGGTCTTGCCGAGAAAATAGTGCTTCTTAGCTGATCACCTAGTCCGTTTTTGAAAACAGTCAATGCGTAGGTGTCATTCATTTGCGTTATTATTTTCTTCTCGTTAGCGGAAACTTGACTACCTATTTCCTGAATTTGTAGCTGATTAAGTTCATCAACCAAATTCAGAATCTTGTCTTTGTAAGCGCTCACGGAAGATTTTTTCTGGTAAGTGCCGCTCAAAAGTGTGTGGATTTGTGGAACTGTTTTGTTACTTTTGTAACGATTCTGTAATTTTAATTTCAAAGAGTCAAAAGTGGAAACCGAAGTGTTGGCCAAAGAAAGTCTGACGGTGGCACTCAATTTTACATTTACAACAAAGTCTATTAAGCTAGCTTTTGCATTAGCTGATAAAGTTGCGTGTAAAATTTCCAGAATTTTAAGGAAAGGATCTAATTCCTTATATTTGCCATCAAAGACAGGTATCAACTTCATAGCCGTTTCTAGATTAAAATCAGCCATCGTAAAGTTTTCCTCGAGAAATGGTAAACTCAATTCTAAATCCTCGCTAATGGATTCTTCTTTAGTGTCTGTCTCTATAGAGTATCCTTGTTTACTCAGCTGTAGCCAGATTTCTCCTTCTAAGATTGACGATTGAGCCCTGAATTTTAATTTTAGATCTAATACTCTAGAGTCTTCCTCACTACAAACTTTAAGGGTATTATTGAACCTTTCTCTCCTAGCTTTCAATTCTTCTAATTTTGCGTGAAGAGTCTCAAATGTATACAAACTTTTTGCACATTTCTTCAAGTTGCTAAGGATCCTTTCATCTTCAAGCACAATCAGTTCTAACTGCTCCATAAATCAATAATGAGATGCTAAAATTTAATTAGTATAGCATGAAGTCCTTTCAATGATAACGAAAAAAAAAATAAGGATAACTATCAATTTAATTTTATGGTCATTTCTATATGCATTCAATTACACATTTATATTCCTATTCAATCTTTTAACAACGTAATTCTTATTATGTTTGTTGTAGAAGTAAAATATAATTAATCCTATAGTGAAAGCACCCGTCGTCACCAACGATTGTTGATACTGCTCCACGAATGTACTTTGCACAGAACAGCTATTCCCCATATTGCTTCCAGTACCTTCGTTCCGGCTTTAGCTCGAACAGTTTCTGCTGTAACCGCTGCTTCTGCTCCCCAACTGATATCCGGATTACTCTGTGAAGCTCTGCTCGTTCGCGCTTTAATTTCGTTCTTCTACCTCCTCTCGGTCGACGCTTCTTCGGAA
The DNA here is from genome assembly GCA_963969285.1 of Odontomyia ornata. Lineage (NCBI taxonomy): Eukaryota > Metazoa > Arthropoda > Insecta > Diptera > Stratiomyidae > Odontomyia > Odontomyia ornata. The sequence continues at coordinate 180,216,524 of OZ017739.1, read as the reverse complement.
TAGTTGCTTCAATATCCTGTTCTTTGTTGATTTTCTTCTGCTGATAACGCTCAATACTGCGAGGCTTAGGTCCTCTGTAGTCAGGTGTACCTATCTTTGTAGGTACATAAGGTGGTGCTGGCTGCTCAATCTTCTTCACGGACATCGGTTTGTATTCCCCCGCTTGTTTCACTAATTTCTCAAACGCTTCATTAATAACGCGCTTATCCTCTTCTGATAGTCCTTCATTAATCGCATCCTCTTCTTCAAAGTTCGGTAGGGCAGGATCGCCATAAAATATGTCTGATTTTATCGGATATATTTTATCTCGTTCCTCTCTAGAACATGATATAAATTTTTAATATAAAATCCAGAACTGGTAGGGTACCTACTTATCCAAGCGGCTAGGCCGCAGAGATTTCTGGCGTGGAATCTTTAATTCCATTAACGCCATGGTTACTAAATTTTAAACTTTAACTTGCTACAATTAGCAGCAAAGTAAATAGTTTATATTCGCTACAAACTCGCAGCGATTCGTTTAAAGAAACTCCTTCTAACGTGTATGATCAATAATTGATTTATTTTTCATAACTCCTTTGGTTTATATACAATTTCGTTTCTTACAAGCTAAACAAAAATATGAAATTTATTGGTCATACATTATTACTAAGATGACCCAAATCTTAACTTATTACTCACACTTGAGTATACAAAATATCATACATATGAAATCCATTGGTCATACAATATTACAAAAATGACCCAATTCTTAATTTATTACTCAGAACGACGACACGTTCGAGTATACAAAATATCATGCATATGAACTCACATGACTCATTATTACTTGACCATAAACTCAAGTATCGTGTGTCAAAGGGAACACCACTTCAGTTCACACCTCAAGCAAAGTACGTGAATCATCTTTACTAGCCCATACGTTCAATCGTCGCGTGCCAAAGGGAACACGAGATTTCATTCACACGTTATCAGTGAATGTATTTCTATGGTGAGATTCATGTTACATTCGTTACCTTTTAATGTTTATGTTCACTTGATGCTTTTCGAAGTCAAGTGAAATTTATTGCATTAGGTCAAGTGTAATGTGGGTGATATTCATCACATTGATTTAGTATTAATGTGATGAATATCATTTCAATATATGAATGAATTGTTACCTTGTGTTGATATCATTACGTGTGTTTCTATTTAGTTCTGGGTGATACTCATTACATTGACCGGGTATCAATGTAATGAATATCACTCTAATGAATGAATGATTGTCGGATATCATTACACGTTGAATGTGCTGAGCAGCAAGTCAGGACAATGGTGATAGACGAGCCGCAACACCTCAGCTGGAACACCATCTGGACCTGGAGCATTCCTCAATTTCAAGGAGAGGACTGCCTCCTTCAGTTCCAGCTGTGTGAAGAGTGGGCACTCGACTGCTGTTTCACCATGGACAGCGTCAACACGGACGGGATGGGCGGGAAGAGTCCCCGCACTATTGCGTCCATCTTTTCCGCGTCATGTATCCAAGGCTTCCGTAGGGCACCAAGTTTCCCCATGACCAGCTTGTAGCCAAGGCTCCACGGATCCTTGTTCACATTGTCCACTAGGTCTTGCCAGAAGCGAGCCTTGCTACTGTTGATCAGTTTGCGAAGGCATTTCCTGGCCGACTTATATGCTGCCACCTGGTTGCATGCCTCGTCACGGTTCCGCGCCCGTTGAGCCTCACGCCGAAGCTTGTGACACTCCCTCTACTTTTCAGCGATTTCATTAGACCACGAGTACACTGGGGGCTTGCCGTGCCGGGGTCTTCGACGGGGCATAGAAGCGCAGCAAGCATTCGTGATGATGCTCATAGTAGAGTTCACCACGTCTTGAGCTGCCAGTTTTTCCGTCCCCTCCGGAGCTCCCTGCAGCGGCTCACCTGCTGTGAGAACCTTGACGAACCTCTCGACGTACATTCTTCCAATGTTCCATCCAGTTGTAGAAGGCCGAGAGCACGGACGGCGGGAGACAGCATCACTCATCTCAAGCAGAATGCACTAGTGATCACTGGCTGAGTAGTCCTCTAATACTTTCCAGTTGTGTATCCTCCGTACTAAGGACTCCGAGGCGAATATGACGTCCGGTATGGTTCCCTCACAGCCAATACGGCGGAAAGTTGGCGTATTTCCGGAGTTTAGTACGACGAGGGCCGTCCTGGCCGCCATTTCGAGGATTTGTTTTCCCCGCGGATCCGTCTGAGGCATGCCCCATTCGATTGCTTTAGCATTGAAGTCGCCCCCAACGAGCACTTTACCCTCTGCGTTCAAGACAGCGCCCTCCAGAGCATTAAGTTTGGCTTGGAAAGATGATATCGGCTCGTTAGGCGTTAGGTACACACTAAAGAAGGTGATCCCTGAGCACCGAACCCACACGAAACAATCCCCCCATCCACAACTCTCCGCTTTAAAGTCACTGTTCCGAACCCAGATAGCGGCAGTACCAGTTTCATCAGAGTACCATAATGCAGGACTTTTAATATGGTGTTGCTCACTCAGCAGCAAGAAGTCAGCTTTCCTGTCCCTCGCAAACTGCTCAAGCAGATTTTGGGCGGTTGAGCTGCGGTGTAGGTTTAGCTGCAGGATGCGGGTCATCGAAGCTCTGATTTTGCCTTGGCTAGGGCTTCCTGGAACACCCGGCATTTTCCTGATCCCAAGACGTGTCCAAAATCAAGTTTTGGATCAGCATCCTTGCAGAGGATACAGTGTGCTTCCTTCATACACTCTTTTCTTTTATGTCCCATTTCACCGCATTTGTAACATAGGGAACTCCTATCGGGTCCTTTGCATACTTGTGTGGTGTGACCATAACCAAGGCATTTGAAACATTGAAGAGGCGTTGCTCTTCGCCGTATCCTACAGACAACCCACCCTATTCGTACTTTGCCCTTGTTCAGGAATTGTTCGGCGTCCTTTTCGGTCAAGTCAACTATGGCCATGCGTTGTCCCCTGTTGTTTTCTGGTGTCAGTCTCGCTTTGATCCTTCCCACGCTAAGGAACTCCCTTTTGATGGCCTCTTCTACCTCGGCCAGATCCGTCACGCAGTCAATGTCCCGTATTTCGATCGTTGCCGTCGGCTCGAGCGGGGCTATAGTTGCGCTTTTGCCGAGGACTTTCTTTACTGCGTCACAGAATGCATCTTTATTGCCGGCCTCTGCTCCGAATTCGACCAGTATGTGGCCCGACCGCGTTGGTCGTACTACTTTAATGGTAGTATTGGTGTCTTCGGGCCTTACGTTTCCCCTCATGTCCCGCGGCACCTCCGCATAAGATCGGCCATCTTGGGGCTTTACAAGCAGTGCCTGCTGCCGGGGTCTTCGTCGGGGCTTCTGCCTCTCCTGTTTTGCATCAGGTCCTTTTTCTAATTGGGTGTCCGTGCGAATTTTATTTTCTGGCTTTATTTGAAGGAGTTTCTTTGCGGCTTTCTTCGCTCCTTTTGTAAGCACTGTCTGGAACCCTTCCGCCACATTTTCAACGGTGGCGGCACAATCACGCGGTGTCTGGTCACTCTTTGCTTTTAGTACCGTAATCTCCTCGTTTGCTTCTGGATTTTTCGTTGCAATGTCGGGATTTGTGACCCTTGCATCGGTCGCCTTAGTAACGATCGCAGCCGTGACAATCGAATTTTCGGTGCTCTTTATGTTATCTTCCACTGCTCGAACACCTGAAGCATCCTGCCGAGTCTCCCGCTTCTCCTCGGGCGTTCGCATAATTTTTTTGCTGCGCCCAAACGCCGCAGGAATCTCAGTCTGCACCAGACTGTCTGCTGTTCTCCGTTTTTCGTCTACCGTCACTGTCGTCGTGTTAGTCTTCGTTTTTTTCGTGGCTAGTACAGCTCTCGATGTACTGTTGACATCGTGGCTGCAACCGCTGGTTGCGTTGTCGTTATTATTTTTGGTTTCATTTTTTGGATGTTTTTGATCTTTTGATTTTGTTTGCTCCATTTTATTGGGTCCCCCCTCGGAGCCGCTATCTCCGTTCGTGTGTGTAGTCGCCTTTTTGGTCCCATGGTTATCTTTGCAGAGCAGGGAGGCCATGCGAGGGTTGGCACAAGCCCTTATGGGGACAAGTGCTCAGAGCCAGACCTGCGCTAATCGGGAGTCCATCTCAACCGAACCTACACCACCAACCCAATGGTGCGAACTTCGAACGTACTCCGAGGCCTACCAAGGTTTTACCGGGACGGAGATGGTATGATAGTTGAATTGGAGCCGTTCACACACGAGTTTCACCTCGGCGCTACTGTGCAAAGCAACTAGGTCCAAACCATCACATCCGCCAGCCCAAAGCGTCAATTCCAGTTCGTTGTCCAAAGCATAGTCCAGATACAATCAGAGTCGTTACCTGTCATCCCAGGAGGGAACCTCACGGCACCCCCCATATCCTCGGGTCCTCCCCAAAGCATGCTAGCCTCCAAAAATTTTCTTGTCGACCGGCTTTCTCCCTGCGGGAATTTCCTCGGGTACGTGGGGGCGGAACTCCCCAAAGAATGCTAGCCTCCAAGAGTGGTCTTGTCGACCGGCATTCCCCCTGCGGAGTTTCCTCGGGTACGTGGGGGCGGAACTCCCCAAAGAATGCTAGCCTCCAAGAGTGCTCTTGTCGACCGGCATTCCCCCTGCGGGGATTCCTCTCCCTTGAATGAATACATTCGCGAGAGGGTATCAGGCACGATGTTATGGGTCCCTTTCCGGTGTTTGATGGAAAAATTAAACCCTTGCAGTTTAAGAGCTTCGGACCAGACGTCCATGTAGGTTGATGATCTCAAACTGTTGGCCTTGGATTGACGCTCAGAATTTCTTGACAGCCATCACCGTCGCCAGACATTCTTGTCAAGATACGGTGTAGTTCCTTTGAGCCGAGCTCAGTTCACTGGAAATGGCAGCAATGGGAGCTTTTTCTCCCTCCTCGGTCAATTGCACTAGTACGGCCACAACTCCATGTTGACTTGCGTCACAATAAATGTAGAAGGGTTTCTGAAAGTCAGGGCTGTGCAAGACTGGAGCAGATTTCAAGGCTTGTTTGAGCTCTTCGAATATTTGTAATCGAATTCATTTTCGCCTTCACAAAATACTCCAACGGAAAATAGAAAAAGACAGCTTCCTTTTAATTTTGTGTATTTATTTTTATTCTCGAAATCGATTTTCGACCGTAATCGTTCGGTCTTCTTCAGCATTCTTCGAATGCCTTTCCACTCAGTTTGGTCCGAATGAACTTACCTTTTTGGAGCATGTCCGACAGAGGCACTGAAACCGTTGCGTAATTCCGAACAAAACTTCGGTACCAACCGCACAATCCAAGGAAACGTCGGAGCTGCTTAACGGTCTTCGGTAAGGGAAACTCATTAATCACCCGCATTTTATCCGGATCCATTTTGATAATACCATATCCGATGACATGTCCTAGATATCGGGCTTCGTTCATAACAAACTAGCTTTTCTGGACATTGATGGTAAGTTTCGCCTTACTGATATTCCGGACTACTTCTTGCAACAGTAGAAGATGTTATGTTGATCAAACGTTTCTATTATGAGTAGAAGGTCATCCAGGTATATGAACATTGACTTTCCGGGCATCTAGACAAAGATCGACTTTACCCGGTTTCACCACCAAGGTAACCGGTGAGGACTAGGCACTTTGGGATTTCCCTATAACCCCCAACTCTAGCATCTGGTCCAACTCTGCGTACACTAGCTTTTCCATGGCTGGTGAGATGGCCTAGTGTCTCTGCTTTATAGGGTTGCTATCACCAACGTCGATGACATACCAGACGATTGTAGGGTGGCCAAAGAGTTGCGTAGCGTGAGATAAAAAAGCAGCGATGGATAGTTCCAGACGTTGTCGTTGATTAGGCAATAATTTGTGTATGTTAGGTATAGAAGCGAGTTCATGGACATATCTAGTATTAGTTGAAGGATGAAATTGACGGCAAGGTACACGTTCTGAGTCAGTGACGGGATAATGTAGAAAGTAATATCCTTAGTTTGACCTCTAAACGTCACGAGTGTTGTCAATCTACCCTGGATAGGATGTTTGGTGCCATCAGCTGTGCTGATTTTAGAGCGCTAGGGTTTTACCACCGTAGAGTTTTGATGGTGTACCTTTGAGCCAAGGCTCGAGGCAAGGCAGCTGATACTTGCACCCGTGCCAATCAGTGCAACTGCGATTTCGCCAAACACTTTGATTGTTGCGTAAGCTCGGATGTCATTCACAGAAACGTCCGAGATGTTACATACGTTCAAAATTTGGCCACAGATGTGCAATCTCCTGCGGAAGCTCCTCCAATGCCGAGTTGATCACTTAGTCTCGCGCTGGCGTGGGGTGACCTCTTCTTCGGCAAACCGTCTCTTGTGCCACAGAATACTCCTCCAGCTTAATGTGGTATGATTTCAAAGCACGAGTCCGTGGCTGCTAGGGTTCTTCAGGCAGTACCTGAAGTGCTCGGTTCAAAAATGTCTTTGAAGAGGACTCCGGAGAAGATATATTTTTAATGAAAAGGAAATGCGATTACTCAACATGGGATTAAATTACGCTATAAAACCATCAAAAATACCTAAAGAGGAGATCATCGTAGAAACGGAAGCAGCAATAAGTAGACTACGGAAGCACAGAAAACGATGGCGAGGAATAATATAGACGAAGCGATAAGGGGAGCGAAAAATATGGTTAACAGTGAAGAGGCGAGCATAGTCGTTGAATTGAAGAAGAAACCTGTTCACTTTGTCAAGGCAGATAAAGGAAATACAGTGGTAGTTATGGATAAAAGCAAGTATGATGAGGCGGTCATACAAAAGCTAAGCAGCGGTAATTTCTTCGAGCTACGCCGGAGCCCGTTAGAGAAATCCATGAAAAGATTCGAAAGAAAAATTAAAAGTTGTGAGTCATCAATTGGTGAATTGACGAAGGTTAGAGTGAGCAACAGTACTTTGCCTAGGATAAAGTGTTTGCCAAAAATACACAAAGAGGGGAACGAAATGCGTGCGATTATTTCGGTCGTGAATGCACCGACCCAAAAACTGGCAAGATGGTTGGTGAATGAATTTAAGGGGATGACTCAAATGAATGGTAGATCTGTAAAAAACAGCAAAAATTCTCTGAGAAAATCCTAAAGTTTGCCCTAACAGCGCAAGACAAAATTATGGTGCCTTTCGACGTGAAAGCTCTATTCCCAAATATACAGGTAATGGAGATACTGGGATACATAGAAGAATGGCTTTCTCACCAAGAAAATTCATTATCTTGGAAAATAAAAACTAGGCAGTATATCTAACAGGCGAAACTTTGCATGACCGAAAATTATTTTTTACTTTTCGGGGGAAATGTTATAAGACGAAAGGCGGAGTAGCGATGGGAAATCCACTTTCACCATTCTTCGGCGAGATATTTACGACAAAATTAGAAGAGGGACTGCAGGAGAAAGGCCAGTTACCAAAACATTTGGTCCGATCACTTAGCCTTCTCTTCTTCGGCAAACCGTCTCTTGTGCCACAGAATACTCCTCCAGCCTAATGTGGTATGATTTCAAAGCACGAGTCCGTGGCGGCTAGGGTTTTTCAGGCAGTACCTGAAGTGCTCGCTTCAAAAATGTCTTTGGAGAGGCCTCCAGAGAAGATATGTCATCTGCAGCATTGTGGACCAGCAAAGGTATCGGGGTGTTCGTATCTAGTGTGTTTTCTGGCAAGAAACTTGTCGTGGTGGAACTGTCAGTACACGGGATGGAGTACCATTCCGTTACTGGGTCTTTCTTAAGTCCTGCGAGCTATCGTGAGCACTCGCTTGAAAGTGTTTTGAATTCTTGCAATTGGTACAGTTTGGCGCATAAGTATCTGGCTTTCCGCAACAGAAACCAAAAATGGATGCCTCTTCTTGGCATGCGGTAAAATGCTTTTCTGTCTGCCGGCAGTTCCAACACGTGGTAAGTCGTGTCCTAGGAGCCAGCTCGTGTACTTCAGTTTGATGCTCTTGGTCTAGTTCTGTGGATGATGGAGAGATGATGAACCTATAAAAAAAATGTAAAGATAAAAAGATATTATTGATTTAAAAACATGATAAATTTTTATTTTAAATTCGTTAAAGCTTATCAAAATCAATTTCGGTGTTTCCATTACATTTTTCCCTTCACAGGCGAGACATCAATGGTAATCTCTTCCCTCATGTTACAAGCACTACTCTCTTGAGGCACCATAAATATCAAAGTTCAGAAGTGCTCTTTCGTTCGCAAGTTTTAGGCAGGTACACTTTGTCAGCCCAGGGATGAATCTGACCCGCAAGCTGCGTGTGTCTTATCATGGATAGTCACAGACTAGCTAAGCAGTCAATCACGTGAAATCAAAATCCATGTAATGGAAGACACCGCTTGGTGTCACCGCTTTGTTTGGGGTGCAGATCAGAGCCCGCCGCAAAAGAATGTTGAGTAACAACTTCCGAATACACATAAGGACTCTAATGTCATTTGGCCTTGCTAGTCATACAATGGTGGTAAACCACCAATGTATAAACCAAAAGCAAGTCCAAACCACATTGAAGTCCCAGGAAAACACACGTCTGGAAGTTGTTAAGTTGCTAGGGCACGATTAGTGCAATATCCCATAGTAGTTACCTACCCGCCAACAATTCAGACACCTAGTAGAGTAACCAAGAGACGATGGACTGCCTCATGCTTGCGGCTGATGATACAGCCAGGCTTTTTGAGACCCACATTAAGCGCCATTTTGTAGTGACATTGGTATATATAAATATCCGGAAAGGACTGTAGCGATGGTCTGCTGCCTCGACAAGAGATTATGATGGGTTTCGCTGAGATCGGCCCTGGCTGAGGACGCGTAAATGTGCTGGCAGGCTAGCATAGCCGTGTCGTGGGGCGGGTTCTCATCCCCAGTAGAAGGACCCACTACATAAGAAATTTCGACCGAAGTCGAGCCTAAGGTAGCCTACTGAGGGTCAAAAATTGCTAACTCAGATAACAAAATGGGCCGGGAGAAAACAGACGGAATTAAGGGGAATTCTCGTTACCGATGATACTTATGGTCCCCAAATAAGAGTGGAGCATGGATGCTCCACTCTTATTTGGGGAGCATGGATGCTTCCACCTGGAGGTGGAAGCGGTGCGCCCTCGTATCCTTCAGCCGGATAAAGATCCAATGTAAGCATGGCCATATATTTTCCATTTAAGTGAAAAACTCATACAAACATAATTTGTATGAATTTTTCTCTTAAATGAAAAACATATTCGGGGCAAATTTATGGTATAGTATTATGTGAGGGAATCACATAGCCCTATACCATAAATACGTACGCGAGCGGAAGGCCACCCTACCCTGCAAGACCACCTGTAAAGAAGGGGTGAGCTCACCCGATGGCCAGCTCATTATAGTGGAGGGGCCAGCCAACGTGGTGGGTCCCATACCCGGTCAGGTTCAAAACCCCAAATGGAAAGACCGAATTTGGATTTTAGTTTATTTATTCATTATTATCCCAACGAAAGTATATAATAGAAATATTTCAATGCCAACCGGCTAAATCGTACTCTCAAATTATTACAAAGTACCCTATTTCCTAATCAAGTTTGCGTGCACTCTGTAATCGATCTATAAAGTTAAAGTCTAATAAAAAACATAGTATCTGCCAACAACATTTCCTTCCGGCTGCTTGAAAATAAAGGAAAACAAAATGGAGAAATGTTATTTTTAACGTAACAAAAACATTAAAAAATATCAAATTCTAAGGGGAAACTAAACGTTACAGTTAAAAAAATTCCCCGTTGGCAGCACCAGCCGGAAAGGTAAATTTCTCGTATGTAGCGTAAAATTTTGGAAAAGAATTTAGCTTGCGTACTGGTAAACTTCTAACTTCAATTTTCGTAACACCATGTTGCGAGTGAACACATAAAACATGCTCGGATATATTCCCGCTTTATAACTGCAATATTAGCGAGCAAACAACACCTATGTACTCGCACTTCGCCAATGAAAAGTAGCCATAGAAACACATGCGCAAGTAAATAAGCGAGCAGTTAAGTAAACGAGAAAGTTCAACCCACAATGATATTTACATCATGAACGAACGGGGTGCTTCGAAGAGAGGTAAGCGGAAAGGAAAACCGAAAGTTCCGGCATAAACACTCTTTCGGTCAATGTCCCCAGTATCGCTATTTTACCTCAAGAGATCGTGGGAAAGCCGAAAGCTTAAGCTGAAAGCACTCTTTCGAAATCAAAAGCTTAAGCGAAAAACACTCTTTCGCTCAATTTCCCCAGTTTCGCATATACACCAGCCGAGCAAGCGAGACGAAGCGGGGAGGAAAAACGTTCGTGGAACGAGAGCTCACGTGTTCGGCTACTCAGCACCTTTAAAGAGAATTTAGGTTGAAAGCTCACGAAAGAACAGTATTTAAAGTTCTTTTGCAAAGCATTCGAGTGAGTGTGTATTCAAATCCAGAAGGGAGCGTGGTGATACCCAGTATTAAGACGTACACTTAAGTATTCGCGGTTTAAGTTCAAGACGGAAGTGCTGTTCAGTGATTAACCAAATGGTGAGGGGTGAGGTGTTGGCTTGTGCCGCGATCCTCAACTGGCCTTTAGGCGTTTCACGCCGAATGGCCACCCCGAACCACTAATACGACAATTTGTTTCTCTCTTCAGGCTGGCTGATATTTAGAGTTTTTAATAATTAAATAATTGAAAATGTATTTTATAAATTCGATTGTAGTGTAAATGATTTAAAAAGAATGAACAATAAAACTAAAGTAATTCATTAAAAATTAACTCTCGTCTTTTGTTGTTCTAGTTTAAATGGACAGAGTAGCAGGTAAGTGGTGGTACAGTGAGTTCTTTCCCGGTAGCCTTGATGTTGTATACAGGATACACATCAAATGAGCTCCCAGTTCATACCAGTGTACATAGGGTATACTGGTTATGTAACAAAATTGGCGTAGCCGGTAGGATATCGGTTTTGCAGCGACCACAATGTAGCGCATTGTGTAGCAAATTTAAATGGGCTGAAAATCAATTTTCCCAGCTGGTATCCCAAACCCTTCAACTCCTGTATGACACCATTGCCACTCATACTGTCCATCAAACTGGATCAATCTTCTTGAAAAAATCAAATAACAATGTTAATTATTTAAATAAAAATAATAATAACAATACTTTATTATGGCTATGTAACCAGTATACCCTATGTATACTGGTATGAACTGGGAGCTCATTTGATGTGTATCCTGTATACAACATCAAGGCTCCCGGGATAGAACTCACTGTACCACCACTTACCTGCTACTCTGTCCATTTAAACTAGAACAACAAAAGACGAGAATTAATTTTTAATGAATTACTTTAGTTTTATTGTTCATTCTTTTTAAATCATTTACACTACAATCGAATTTATAAAATACATTTTCAATCATTTAATTATTTAAAACACTAAATATCAGCCAGCCTGAAGAGAGAAACAAATTGTCGTATTAGTGGTACGGGGTGGCCATACGGCGTGAAACGCCTAAATGCCAGTTGAGGATCGCGGCGCAAGCCAACACCTCACCCCTCACCATTTGGTTAATCACTGAACAGCACTTCCGTCTGGAACTTAAATCGCGAATACTTAAGTGTACGTCTTAATACTGGGTATCACCACGCTCCCTTCTGGATTTGAATACACACTCACTCGAATGCTTTGCAAAAGAACTTTAAATACTGTTCTTTCGTGAGCTTTCAACCTAAATTCTCTTTAAAGGTGCTGAGTAGCCGAGCACGTGAGCTCTCGTTCCACGAACGTTTTTCCTCCCCGCTTCGTCTCGCTTGCTCGGCTGGTGAATATGCGAAACTGGGGAAATTGAGCGAAAGAGTGTTTTTCGCTTAAGCTTTTGACTTCGAAAGAGTGCTTTCAGCTTAAGCTTTCGGCTTTCCCACGATCTCTTGAGGTGAAATAGCGATACTGGGGACATTGAGCGAAAGAGTGTTTTGCCGGAACTTTCGGTTTTCCTTTCCGCTTACCTCTCTTCGAAGCACCCCGTTCGTTCATGATGTAAATATCATTGTGGGTTGCACTTTTTCGTTTACTTAACTGCTCGCTTATTTACTTGCGCATGTGTTTCTATGGCTACTTTTCATTGGCGAAGTGCGAGTACATAGGTGTTGTTTGCTCGCTAATATTGCAGTTATGAAGCGGGAATATATCCGAGCATGTTTTATGTGTTCACTCGCAGCAACCACATGGGTATTTATTGACATGAAAAGAATCTGCCGACGTTTGTATTTAAAGACCCTTTATAGAGGCGCAAATATTTTGCTCATTCAATTGAGTTGCACATTTATGGATCACATATTGAAAATCGGTAGATAATAAATTGTTATAAACATATAAATACAGGTGTTTTCCTTCTCACATTTGCTATTTATACATTTGACAGTGGTTACCACACAAAGATGATAACTTGTCGGCTTAAATAGCTCAAATAGATAATTTCAAAAGATTTCCATAAAAGTTTAAACAGCACTTGCATTTTCAATTTTCTCAACCATCAGGGGCCACCATTTTGAATTTTTATTGAAAACGGCTGCTAAAGATATTAACTTGTAAATTTTCGACTTTTTCATTTGTCATCTGATTTGCATAATTTTTTAGCTATAATAACTTATAATTTCAAGTTTTATCGGAATCTGTTGAGAAACTTGGCTGCTAGAGGGCTACAGAAATAAAAAAAATTTAAGTCACCCCCTGTATGGAGAGGACCCTCTTAAACACTTCAAAGTATTTTATTGCACTGCATATTGCAAATCGGACCACTTTTGGTCTACGTAGAAAAATTTTCATTTCATATTTCCTCCAATAAAATCGTATGGATGTCTTTAAACATAACAAAACTCAATATTTAACTAGCCTTAGACAAGATCCTAATATTATATTTCTACCTACCGCTGGCATCAACCTTTTTTGGATCTATCCAAATTGGTGACGACCATGGGGAAATACTTGAGTGAATTAGTCCTTCCTCGAGCATTTTGGAAATTTGTCGCTGTATTTTCCTCTTATGAGCTTGAGGGTACCGATATTATTTGGTGCAAATTGGATTATCTTTAATGGCTTATCGAATTTGGTTGATAAAAGTAAGAGGCTGACCTTCAGTAAGGAGTACGATATCGTACTTTTTACATATTTTGGAAATACCGCTTCTCTCTTTTTCGTTTAGATGTTCAATACGTATTAACTATGTGCTGTGCACACTTGGCTGCTGACAGTGGTTTTCGATTGAAAAATTGTTCACCTCAAAATATTCATCCCCATGCAAGGGCTCAATAATAAATGTTGATGGTTGATCTGAAAATGAATGAATGACATCCAATTTTTAGCTGTAAACACACCTTCAGGAACTATAAGCTGCTTCTTTACCTCTATTGAGTTTATGAAGATGTTACCGCTTTTGATGTCTACAGGTACGAGTTGGGTACGCTGTATGTCTTTGATATAAAGATGGGTTTGAATAGCAAGGATATTCTTGCATTCTCTGTTTATATTATCTGAGACCTTAATGTGGATATACGAGTAAGGCAGCAAGGAGGATTGATGGTTGTTCATATCAATGTTACCGATTTGTTCTCCCAGGCTGTTTACCGAAAATTTTCGTCATCTATTTCATTATTTATTTCCAGTATCTGTGGTTCAAACAAACCTAAATTCTGGAAATACATTTGGGGATTACCGCTTGCTTGTTTGCTCATGGGTTCCTTCTGGCTATATCCATCAGATTGGGAGATTATTTGTTTTTGGGGTCGTTATATGTTTTGAAGTCGTCGTGATGAGTTCAATTGAAAATGTTGTCTCGGCTCAAAGGGGTTAGAAGAGTTAGTGATAATTAACTGAACAAACAAACAACCAAAGACATATAAATAATAGACGAGCAATGAGAGAGAGTTATGGAAAGCAAATTAACTACATAAATAAGTCATAAATAACTTACGCTCTCGAAACTATATGATTCTCTCTACTACTCCTTCGTTTCCAGACTGGTTTTTCTTTCCTCTCTTCAAAAGAATCACGTCCCCCACTGACACCCGCGCACACCGACAAAATTTCATTTCACGTGCACACAATCGCGCCTTCGTTATCATTCGTAAGACAGTTTGAGTACAACACAACAAACGACTCTCACAAAAAACTCGAACGTCAAAGCAAAAGAAATTCGTAGAGGCGAGAAAACTCATGTGTCAAAACCGATGGAACATTCGTAAGTTTTTAATAAAAACAGAGAACTAAAGTGCCGATTTCGTACACGCGATCTTCAAAATTAAAAACTTTATAAACGTGAACGAGTTTCGGAGTGAATTAAGTGCAAAAACAAAAACGTATCACTTCAAACCTCAACTTCACAAAACTTTTGCGAAGGTTGCTAATTGCTTCGGCTCTCGCGACCGGTTGCGGACTCAGTACTCTCTACATCTATGGATGCGACCATTTGTTCGGGCTGTGACAAAATCGTAGCAGGAGAGTTTTGGTTCGCTGGACGGAACATCTATTGAATATATGAAGATGTTGGCTGCCGTCCACCAGATAGTGTTTGTGGTCAGATCAAAGACGAGTTTTTCTGATAATAAGTACGAGTATTTTGCTCCTCAAGACAGTACTTCAGAGCTGCTAGCAGGGTTGTTGGCTGCATTGCTCTGATAATAGAATTTAGAGATTCTTTTAGTCCCGATAGAAAATTATTTAGACACATTTCTTGATATAAGTTTTGTTTTGAAGTCACAACTTTAGCACCGGTTTCATGAACACGCACTTGATTGGTCATAATAGAGAAACATTCTATTATTCTCGAATAAAAACTGCCTCTTGTCCTTGTCTTAATCGATGGAGGTCCCAAATTAAGCCAGTTTCATTGCGTTTATCTAAACAATGTATTACTAAGTTATTTTTAATATCTTCTCATTGCAATGGTGTGCCATATATATTTAAAATTTCATTGACCTGGACAATTATTTTGTTCCTAACTGTCCGGATGATTATCTTCGCGTAACTAGTACCATCAATATTTCTTATTAGGTTAAGAATTACCTCGACATTATCAATAAAATTGTATAAAGCTCCAGGGTTACCTTCGAAACTCGGAAAATCTTTAATCGCATCCGGAATTCGAAGTTCCATAGTTTCGAGTACTGTTTTATTTATTTTGTATTATATAAACTTCAAAATATTTACGAATATATATACATCTATTAAAACCCTTAATTCTTTACCGTAAGCCGCGGTATCGGAATCACTAACTTCACTTCACTTCAATATATTTTCCTTTTTCTTTAAAATGTAATCAATTCAAATAAAATACATACATACCTACATATAAAAGTAATTTCTGAACCTTAGTTATTTTTCCTAGGATAGGGTATCAAGGATCAAAAAGATAAAGTATCTATATTCTGGACTTACCCCAGCAGTATCAATATCCAATTAAACATGTCGTTCGATTTTAATGGGTGGATTGGACTATTTCGCCGGTCACAAAAATTCATGTAATACCGATATTCCTTCGGTATGGGGATGCACTAATAATCGATCGTGCAACAGACCTTTGATCAATTTTAATTATTTGAAAACACCAATCTCGCGATCACGTTTTTTTATACCTCCATTCCCTACCGCTGTCTCCATCACTCTTTCTTCGTCACATAACGCTCGTGCGATCTACATTCATATTACGTCACTTCGTCCTTTGTGACACCCAGACAATGTTTAATACATCGGTATAAGGGGGCACACAAAATAATGTGAACTAATCCTTTTAATGAATATCTAGTCCAAAATCATGATCAGCTCTCAGAGATAAAAAAAAATCAATATAATACGATGCATTCAAAAAAAACTCTGAGTAACTGTCACATCAGTATCTCGCCGATAGGGTCAAAAAGCTCAATAAAAGCAGAACTTCAGGTCCACGCTTCAATCAGTGCTCATTAAATGCTCCCTTAGTCTTTTCTTAAAAACCAAAAGTGAGTTTGCTTTCTTAAACATTTCTGGTAGATTGTTATATATACGCAGAACATCATTCGTTGCATCGTTCTTTAAACTATCGGTTCTGGCAAAAGGTATTACGAATTGATCTACATTCCTCGCATTACATGGGTTGTACCTTAACTAATGGTGTTCGGTCCGATCCATTAGTTTTTAAATTTTTGTAGATAAACTTAGCTTTCTCCATTATAATGATTTGACTAAAGGTTAGTGATTTTGCTAATTGGTAACCCAAACTAATTTGAGTAAGCATTGGTAGTTTCAGAATGTTTTTATACGCTATGGTCAACAGCCTGCACTTTTTAGATGTAGCTTTGCTGATTGACTCCAAATAAATATTCCATAATGTATTTTCGTCAGCACAAATGTATTTAGAACAAGTTTCATGATGTGCATTGGAGCAACCTTATATCTTCCTAACAAGCCTATTACTGGGCCTAATTGCCTCCTTAAGCTATTTATTTGTGACAACCAGAGCATACGATGGTCTATAATAAGATCAAGATGTGCGAATTATAGCAATCTTTGCAATTTTTTGCCGTTGATATTTAGTTCGACATCAATGTCTTCTTTGTTATATATATTCTGTCTTTGTAGTGTGCAATAATAGTTTGTTTTCGATTAACCACTGATGGAATTTTCCTAGATCTTCGTTGATAGTGTTCTCAATGGCAGTTTTGTCTCGTCTTGAATAAAGTGTCATCAGCATATTATATGTGATATCCCGTCAGCCCACATGTGTTTAGATGATTTGTGTATAGCAGAAACAAAGTTGGGCCAAATATTGAGCCTTGGTGAACTCCTGTTTTCGTAGGTGCTCGATAGCTCAGGACATCATTACCTTAAACCAATATTCTTTCGATTTTCGTTGTGCGCACTCCGGAATTCACTTATTTGGGACCGGTATCATGACTGCGCCGGTTACATTAAGTCAAAAATATTTTTATTTCATTCAGTAGAACAAGTTATTACATACTGCCACATGATCGATTTTTTAGAGTAATTTATATGATTGCATTGACGATTTTACCGAATATGTTTCTCATAACAAGTGCAGGTGCACAATCAATTTGAGATGATCTGTTGATGAGGTTATGAGAAGACAATTGTTTAGTTTCATCGATGGAAACCATTATTTGTTGATATTCTCAGCATTCTGTATGGTACCTTAGTTATGTTGTGCAGTGAGGGACGTAGCTCGCGATCGCTATGAATGACCAAGAATAATAACAGCATAACCAATAGCTGATACACAGATGTTTTGAACGGGATCGCAATTCCTGGGAATATGAGGATTCACCATCTCTACCCCAGAGCAATGCCATCATGTCAGCATCAGAAAGATCTCCATCCCACATAAGGATACCCATGCATGAGAGAAGGATCGCCATTCTTCATATTTCACCCGGCTCCTGTTGATATCATCGCTCAAATCACGGGCATATACGAGTACACTGTTATTGGTCATCCACTATAAAATATAATAAAATAAGTTGGGTAGACAGACCTACGCTCATGTCAGAAGGGTTTTGTACTCAACTTCTCAGGAATGCAGTCACCAGCAACGAATAAAGTCAAGAATTATGTCAAACAGGTGTGCGCGTTTAAAAGAAAATCCATTGCTTTTCTATTTTCAACGGTTGCCATTTTGTTTTAAACCAACAAAAATCACTCAAATCATGAATTCCCAAAAGTATTAATGTTATTGACCTCATTTAAAAATTTCAAGAAGTTCAAATCCAAAGTGCAGTGACTGAATGGCTATAACTTCCGTTATACATTCAATTTTCATCGAACTGACAAAGTATAAGGACCTTTTATAGGACTACTTAAATATCGAATTCCGTTCTGTTTAGGGGACCTATACGGTTTTATTGGGAAAGTGTGAAATTCGAATATCATACTATTATTAACAAAGTTGAGTGAATTTTGATTTCTGAAATATTTTTGTTGTTGTACTTATAAAGACCTACCTTCATCATTTTTTTCAGATTTTCCCGATCACAGGTGTTCAATCGCGAGGGGGGACAAATTTTTCATGCCCCCCCCCCCTTCTGTGCGTCCCTCGAAGCAAAACGGGTCAAATTAAGACCTGTTTTGAAAAGTTCTCATCAAGACCTTTCATTTGATACCCATATCGGCTACCTTTAATGAAATTTTTTACCTTATAATATTTTTTTGTAGAGGGCAGCACATTACACCTGCTTACAAAATTTGATGTTTCTAGCTTAAGTAGTTTGCGAGAAAAACGCTGTGACATACGGACGGACAGACGGACAAACAGGATTCGATTTTAATGGGGTTTTGTAAAATTATTTTACAAAACTCTAAACACATGCAATCATCCTGTTGCCAATAAACACAGCTCTTAGTAAATAAAACTTACTCCTTATGAGAGCATAAACATTCGTCACACGCACTAGTGAAAAACTAGAGTCCTTTTCAAAGATGCATTATTTTCACTACACTACGCTTGGAAATGATACTGCCTTTAACTCGCTTCGACTTGATGGTGCTCTCTTTCAACCTCGCTCGGAAGGATTATTATGTCTTAGCCACTGACACTATCAGTTTCGTCTGATACTCCTCCTAGTGCACACCATGTTTTATTATTCAATCAACTGCCATTCGAAAGTACCCTTTTTAGCTGTGAGCGGAGCATATTGCGTATCCTGGATGATATATCCATTGTTAGGTAGTTCAGATTTGACCACCATAGGGCCACTAAAAGCAGGAACTAACTTGCGGTTTGCATTTGCAGTTTCATTTTTTTCAGTACAAGATCCCCTTCAAAGTATTTCGTTGCCTTCTTTCAATGCTGATGGAAATGCTCCTTTTTAGGGTTTTGTAAAATAATTTTACAAAACCCTACTAGTTTCGCGACCAGTCTGTCAGTCCGTCCGTCCGTGTGTCACAGCAGTTTTTCTCGGAAACTACTTAAGCTAGAAACATCAAATTTTGTGTGTAGGTGTAAAGTGGTGATCTCTTCAAAGTTCAACTACAAAAAAATTTTATAAGGTATTTAAGGGGGGTCTCCCCATATAGGAGAGTGACCCCCGAAAAAAAAATTTCATTGAAGGTAGCCGATATGGGTATCAAATGAAAGGTCTTGATAAGAAATTTTCAAAACAGGTCTTAGTTTGGCAAAATTTGCTTCGAGGGGTGCACAGGGAGGAGAAATACACTAAAAATTCCTAATGTATTTAAAATTGATCGATTTAACGGCTCAACTTATCCATTTGCTCTTGAAGTAGCACCTGCATTTTAATAAGTTTTGGAAGCAGAATGTCAGAAATTTCTTCGACGAGAAGGCAGTACCCTGGTCAGATATTATTATTGCAGGTGTTCCAACCATGCAATTTTTTTTTAAGATGTTGCAATACAAACTTTTTCTTGTTTTATTTAACTTACCTTAAGAAAGAAAATTTTGTTAAAGCATCTATGAAGGTGATAATGTAAGTATTCTTCTTCTTACTTAGCGGAAATTGTCCTAAATGATCAACGTGCAGCATCCACATCGGCTCAGATCCTTTCCAAATGGGATGTATTGTATATAGATACCCTAGCTTTCTACCTCCGGGTAATTTATTATATAAACATCGAATGCAGCATCGAATATACTTTTCTACATAATGCCACATACGCGCGAACCAATGATGCTCGTATACATAGTTGACGAAATGATTTTTCTGCTACAAAGTGCCCAAGATCACAATATACTGCTTTTACCACCTATTGCCTCATTTCTCTTGGAACTACCCATTAAATACCATAAGCTGTTATTCGATACATGCGCCCGTTCTTCGCGTGTAGTCCTTATAAATACCTTTCTCATAGTCTATCTTTGGTGGATGTATCTGAACTTTCCTGATTTCATGAATCTTAGCCTCGGTTGGTTTACCAGTCAACACCCAGTCTGCTGGAGTTATGCGCATTGTTACCATTTCGTTCTCCGGAGTGCAGCTTAAGGTGTTGACGTGTGGCATCTTAGTTCCCGGACGATATTCTATCTCAAATGTAAACTCCAGTATCTGCAGCCACCATCGGGTATTTAGAGTCAATTTCTTCTTTTCCTGCGTCACTTTCAAAGTTTTATTTTATTTTATTTATTATTTATTTTATTTATGACGATAGTGATTTCAATATCCAACAAGAAAGAATGACATTTTTTAAGAGTGCCTACCACTGTTGAGGTTTGCTTATATGAGTGATACTTTGACTCTGGACCTTTAGTTTGCTGACTGTAACACGCAACTGTATGAAGTTTCTCATTCCAGCCAACCCTAATCCCTTAGCATCAGTATGGAATTCAGTCTCTGCTGTCGAATTGTAATGAGCCAATACTGGTTTTTACACTAAAAAAAACCCTTAAGCTTCTCAAGTACTTTTTTTGTTTTTTTCTCCAGATCCAGGCTATCGTTTGCTTCAATAACATTGCCAGAGGTCTGTCGAAAATAGGGCGTTAAACCAATAAACTGGCGAACATTGTGTAGGTTTTTTTGGCGTTGGAAATCTTTTTATTGCAGATATTTTCAAGGATCCAAAATGATACCTTGACTTAGGAAGGCCAAGCATCCCGGCGAAAGCCCCTGAAACACACTAAAAGAGGGAGAGTTTACCCGATGGCTAGCTCATAAGTGGAGGGGGCCAGCCAACGTGGCAGGCCCCATACCCGTTCAAGATACGGATGAGAAGACCGATTTATACAATAACTGTTTAATTTCATATTTTATTCACGCTATTTTTTACAAAAAAATACGATAGTGACACAATTAAAATTTTTTAAAAATTAGTACGGTTATAATAAATAAAAATAAGTGTTTTTTAAGATGAATTTGTTTGAAATGTGATACATATTTAAATAGGTTTATTTTTTTGTGGTAGGGAGGTGAAGGCATTTACGCCCGCCGAGTCTGGCAGTGTGGGACTCCCATGGAGGATACCCTTGGACTACCCACTAAACGCCTCCCCTGTCAATCTGAGAACCTAGCCTGGAACCGTTTGACACATTACTTCGGGCCAGGTCTCGTTTTGTTACACCGTGGGCCGCCTTCAAGCTGGGGAGTCCCTTTCCTAGCGGGAGGGGAGAGGGGAAGAGGAAATGCCAGAAGAGCGATCCCCCAGCCCCAGCGCCTCCGGCTGCTGTGAGTCCCTTTTATATTTCAGGACTGCCCGAGCATAATGTGCCACCTGGTTCCATTTGTCAACCGATTCGAGCATCACCGCAACTATATTATCCGGGGTGAGCTGTCCCGTCTCCCTGTAGAGTTCCCTTCGCAGACTGGCCCATTTTGTACACGCAAAAAATGTGTGACAGGCATTGTCCTCCTCTCCTGGGCAAAACCGACAATCGGGAGACCGTGACTTACCGATCTTGTGCAGGTAAGACTGAAAACAACCGTGTCCGCTCAAAAGCTGGGTTAGATAGAAGTCAGTCTCACCATGCCTTCGATTTAGCCACGGTCTCACATCCGGGATGAGGCGCGCAGTCCACCTTCCCTTCGTGCAATTCCCCCAAGACTGCTGCCAATCGTTGAGCGAGCGTTGTCTCTCCTCGCGGACAACCATCTCCCTCGCATCCTCGTTTCGGCGCAGGTAGATAGCGCGGCGCTCTCTAGCAAGGAGGGCGACAGGTATCACGCCTGCAATCACTCTCACCGCCGAGTCGGAGACTGTTGGATATGAAGATGCAATTCTCAGTGCTTTATTAAAGTAATGTTCATGAGGTGTACTAAATATGTAAATGTGTTTATTAAGGTGAATTTCATGGAAATGTGATGAATATTTAAATATATTTATTAAAGTGAATATAATGGGAATGCAATATATTTAAATGTATTTTCATGGAAATGCAATGAATATTTAAATGCGTTTATTAAGGCAAATTTCATGGAAATATAATAAAAATTTAAATGTATTTATTAAGGTGAATTTCATTGACACGTAATGAATAACTAAATGTATTTGTTAAAATGAATTTCATTGACATGTAACGAACAAATACACTTTTCGGAACAACTGATATTCGTTTACATTAGTTGCGATCAATCAGACTTTAAATGGCACGGAAGGCATAGATTCAAATTGGCTCAGCAGCTTCAACTACTCCTCCCCATTGTGACATTTCGGTAAAACAAACGCAGTAAAATGCTCTTTGGTATAATTCATCCGCTCAGAATGAAACAAGAAAGTATAAACAGCAGCACCACCGTTCAATTTTACCATAATAGAGAAGCATGTGTTGTAGATATTCTTCTACGGCTCATGGAACACACCTCCACTTGCATCAATATCTATATAGAGATCATATGATGATCCTTAATTTGAACACTGTGTACAACATACAACGTGAAATGCTTTCAATGGAGATCACAGTTTTCTAGATTTTTGGCCACTATTCCTCTGAAGTCCTTACCGTTCAGGCAACGAAATATATTCAACGAGGCGACATTGGATGACAGTTAATGCCATCCGATTGTGCGTTATAATTGAACTCAATTTCATTCGACAGGTTTGCTTCCCCGAATTCTTCTCTGTTCAATTTCCTAAAGTTTAGTAGAAATACAATTTTCAGCTTCAATTTTGATTATTTGTTCCGGCTATTGTACTTCCTTTCTTTTGTTTTATTCTTCCAATCAATACTTCTTCTACTTCTACTTAATCTCAATCAAATTTGATTTTTTGAGAGTAAATCAAAGTTCCCCGAGTATTCTTTGAATTTTACGTTGACCATTTCGTCAATACTTCTCTATTTTATTTCTTGGTATTTTCTTTGTAATGGATTCAACAAAAAATTGGAAGAAAAAAGCAAAGAGTGTGCGAATAATACAAAACATTCAATTTTATCTTCTTGATGATTTCCTCAGATAAGTCATGAAAAAATTATAATTCGATTTGATGGCGTATACTAGGAGGGAATTTGAAATGCCGCTAGTATCTATAACATTCTAAGGTGCTAACTGTTCATTTCAACACAGTTAAATTTTTGCCCGGAACTTTTAAAGGCCATGATATATGCACTTCAAAAACAATGCAAAAAATTTTTCCTTATCGTCAAAATGCACAAGATGCTTTTCAAGCCCCGCTATTATTCCCATTCCCCTCTTTGGCCGCGATCACTTTACAGTTCTAGCCCCTCCTGCGGAAAGCGTATTTATTGCACTTGGACGATGAATATCACATTTTATACGGTCAAATCTAACGGATAAAGTTGACTGAATTTCACTTAGTTATTCTAATCTTTTTCACAGCTGGTTTAATTCGAAATTAAGGGCACAATTTGCTCCGATGCGAGTAGATAGACCGGCTGAAGAAAAAACTTTTCGAACTGAACAATACACCTCTCCGGTCGGGATACACCACAAAGTCACTTTTCTTAGTGCTTTCTCTCTTCGATTTTTCATCCAAAAATTTTTGACGTCCGCGCACACAAAAAATTCATTTCTTTCTCCTCATGTTATCATGTTTCACTTTCGCCGATGGCTAGGTCACTTCTCATTTCCGTTGCTCGCTGGAATGGACTCTTTTCATTTTCATGGAACTAGCACTACATATCTGGGTGATAGTATTGCGCTTTCGAAACATTCACTATTTGCTATACATAAATATTCGTAATTATTTTCGTCCCTACATTTCAATTCTACTGCTTTGAGTGATTAAGTGGGATATTAAACTTCACCACAAATATCTAACCTTGAGTCAGATATTAACTTTGTAAAAATTGATCTGATTTTAAATCAGGTCAGAGAAAATATAATTACACCTTGACCTGTACTTAACGAGTAAATTTTATTTTCATTTTCATGCTCTTGAATACTAAATAACATCTTACATTAACAATTTTCTTTTAGCATACAATGTTCAATTGGACAATATGCTGGCGGAAGCTAATTTTGCTCGAGCACGCATTATTACATTTATGCATTCGCGGAAACAAAAATGAAAATTGATCCATCTAACTTAAATGAATGTGAATGAACTTGAACTTCATGTGAATTTAGTGCTGATTCGGAAAGAAACCTTGAACTTGATTTTAACGCTAAGGAATATTCTTCACATGAATTTAATTTTGATGAAAGGTGTTAAATTTCGAGTTAATGAACTGATAATATGAATTAAATTTTGATTACGAATGAATTCACTTTTTAATAAGGGTTTATTGAACTCTACATATGATTTTGATTATGAATTAGGGTTTATTGCTTTCTTACATACCGCCCACCAAGAACCACCGTGATGGTTCTTTTTAAACCGAGTTCTCCGAGCTATACCAGCGAGCTTCTTCTCTATTATTGATTGTACTATTTTGTCTTTTACAATAGTAAATGCAAAAACTAATCATTAAACTAATACTAACTATAACAGAAATTGATTTCGATACAATATGACGACGTAACGGCTTCCAGTATGTGTCAGCAAACTCTTGTTGCTTGTCGTACGCTTCTTGGATTAAGTTCGAAAAGGAGTCCGATGCTTGTAGTAGTAATGACCCGTTGAGCACTGGGATGATATCAGAGGGCGACATGCTGAAGTTTGTCGTGACTGGTTTGAAATAGATATCTAAAGTTGAACTGATTTTTGTATTTTCTGTCAGCCGGAGAGCTTCCGATGTACATAGTGAACAATCTGGTGTGAGTCGAACGATTCCTGCATCTTCTAGTCGAATCTCAGATCTGGCTCCGCTGCATACAGCATGTGCTACGGTGACAGAAGGGGTAATATACAGCCAACAGTTTGGTTGGTGCATTTTCTTCCAAATAATTGAATGCGTGTAGAATTGTTGTGTTGGGCACCTTGGTCCTTGGTGGCTATCATATATTTCCGTTATTACACAATTCGGGTGTGCCAGGATATCATATAATGCTCGCAGCTGCACCATATATTTCTCGTCACTTATGGCTAGGCTTGTTTTGAAATCGTCTTCGTTGATTTCAAAATATTTTTGGGAGTCGTAGGTTATCGCGATGATTCCTTCCTGAAATTTACTAATGACAAAGGAATCCTTGGAGATATGTTGTGGTACTGGACTGGTCTTGATTAGATCATACGGGTAGATGTCGTAGATCGGGAAATGTCCTCGAACAACTGTAGTGTCCTCGGAACGTTCGATTTGTGCTGCTGCCGAAGATTTGTGAAAGACTCTTAGCATCGCAGGTAAAGATGATTCGGTTTTGTTCACGACGTCGACCACATCGATGATTTGTGCGTATCCCCATATGTTAGTTTGATCTAACATGATTCTCCGCAAGCAGCTGTTTTTGCTGTGGACTTCATTTAAATAGTTCCTTGCATTCTGATAAGCTCCTAAAAAGTGTACGTGGATTTTATTGTGATCTGGATGATTTGGTCATTGATTTTTCCGATGGTCTTATTCAATTGCGAGTGGAAGCGCGACAATTGATCTGCAATGCGATGATTGGTGCTATCTAGAGTTTTTGTTGCCTTTATCATCAACTTCCCCTGTTTGTCAACGGCCCGACGAATGTTGATCTGGTTGTCAGATAGATGATCAATTTCCTGATAGACCTCGTCGTTTACTCCAAATATCTTGGTTAGAAGATTTCCTAGCAATCCTCGTCGTAGTCGAGCTCGGAGGAACTGAACTGTTTTGATTTCACGATGAATGTCATCTATCATTGATTGCAAATGTCGGTTTAGGACTTGGCACTGGATCTCTTCGTTCATCTTTTCCCCTGCCTGCATATTTTGAAGTACTTTTGTGGTTCGTTCCACGTCTTCGCTAATGTCGCAGTATGGTATTCTTAGGTTTAGTTGTAATATTCCTTTGTTCATGAGTGCTTGGCCCAAATGTTCTATATAGAGGCCACCAGATAGTCGCGTTACGTTTACTGAGCATTCAGTTGCCGGTAGCGAGATCGTAAAGATTGTCAACAGACCTATCATCATAGCTGGCCATGAGAAAATCCCCAAGTTAGAAGTTGTTATATGACGTTTTCTCGTGACGGCTTCTCCCCCACGACCTTTATCGGTGTTTACTGGTTGTTCGACGAAACCTTGATCAAAATCAATAGTTGCGACGTCGACTGGTAAAAGGCATAGCTTAACGATGGGTCGCCTTGTGATATATCCGCGTAGTTTGACCGTCGCTACACAAACAAGTCCGTCTTCTCCTGGATGAACGTCTATGATTCGTGCTAAGGGCCATTTCGTAGGTGGGGTGTTCTCAGTTTTCACTAATACTAGCTGCCCTGGTTCGAAATTTTTCAGCGGTTTCAGCCATTTAGGTCTTTCTTGTAGCCTGGTGAGATATTCCCTGTACCAGCGATCCCAAAACTGAAGTGACCGTTTTTGTGTGAGCTGCTACCTCTTCAAAAGGGATACGTTGTCAGGAACTGATTCTGGAATGGAGAACATTGAATCCCCGGTGAGAAAATGTGCTGGTGTTAAGGCTTCGTTATCGTTTACGTCAGAGCTTGAGGGTGCCAAAGGACGACTGTTAAGACAAGCTTGTATTTGCGCAAAAGCCGTGTACATTTCCTCCACGTTTAGTAGCGTTTCACCAAATGCTTTACTTAAGTGTCGCTTCACCGATTTGACGCCTCCCTCCCAGAGGCCTTCAAAATGTGGGCTACTGGGGGGAATATGATGCCAAACAATGCCTGCATTCGCTAAATACGCTCTTGTTTCGCTTTCAATGGTTGTGTAGATCATCCGCAATTCCTTCCCGGCTGAGATGAAATTAGTGCCGCAATCACTGTATATGTTCTTGCACCTTCCTCGTCGGGAAATGAATCTTTTAATGGCGGCGATGCATGCAGATGTGGTAAGGTCACTCACTAATTCCAAGTGCATTGCCTTGGTTGCCAAACAGACAAAAACTGCTATGTGAGTTTTGACTGTTTTTGCGCCACGGCCACTGGACCATTTTATCTTGATTGGGCTGGCAAAGTCTAGACCAGTAGACCAAAATGGTTTGTTTAATATCACACGGTTGGTGGGGAGATTTCCCATCAGTTGCTGCTTCGGTTGGGCATTGCTTCTAAAACATG
This sequence comes from Odontomyia ornata, assembly GCA_963969285.1. Classification (NCBI taxonomy): domain Eukaryota; kingdom Metazoa; phylum Arthropoda; class Insecta; order Diptera; family Stratiomyidae; genus Odontomyia; species Odontomyia ornata. The sequence goes on along the minus strand of OZ017739.1, from coordinate 180,189,490 downwards.
TCATACACATGTGAATGCATGTTTTTACCATCTTTGGCACTCTTATTATCCAAAATTCCTTGCGTACGGCATCGAAGGTTAATTGCGCTAATCCATGTAGTGTTTTTTGATGGAAGTAGCTGATTATCATTTCGGATAACTTGCTCTTATGACTCAATATAATTGGATGCTTTTCTGCTATACTTATGGCTGCATTTTGGAGTCGTACGCCTACCCTGAGGACACCATCGGTGTCCAAGTACGGGTTCAGTTGCAAATCTTTTGAGTTAGAGTCGATTTGTCTATTTTTGGTCAACCTCCTAATTTCAGCGTCGAAAACTTCCTGCTGTGCAATTTTATAGTATAGTTTTGCTTCTTGTAGTTCTTGTGCTGTTAAGAACTGTCCAGACCCATCCTGTTGCATACGATGATGTGGGAGCCACCGTCTGCAATAAGATATAACCCTTAAGAGTTTAGAGTAGCTTGAGAATCGATGTATTATGCTATTGTTCCCTTCTGATATTACCGTAAGAGCCGCTTTCCTTCTTTCCAATGCAGTAGAGTGATTATTAGGTGATTTTGGGAATATTATTCTGGGAGACTGTATGATACTTGGGCCATTCCACCATAAGTTGAAGTCCTTGAGTTGAGTGGATGAGAGTCCCCGTGATGCGCAGTCAGCTGGGTTGTCTCCGGATGATATATGGTGCCACTGAGCGATGCTGCTGGCTGAATGTATCTCACTTACGCGATTCGCAACGTAAGTGTTCCAACGGGCCGGGTGGTCACTAAGCCAAGATAGGACGACACTCGAGTCTGTCCAATAGTGCACCGAAATTTCAGCGCCGTTGCGGAAGGATGATCTGGTTTGTTCCATCAACTTGACAAGCAATGAAGCGCTGGATAGTTCGAGACGCGCGATTGTTTGAACAGCTAGAAGAGTCACCTTTGTTTTTGCGGTTAATAACTTGACAATGGGTGTATCTTGCCCAACCCTTTTGGTTCGAAGGTATATTACCGCTGCTATTGCTTGCCGGGAAGCGTCGTAAAATCCATGGAGCTCGAACTGATCACGTGAAGTTGTGCTGATCCAGCGTTGCACCTTTATTTTCTTGATTGCAGGTATTTCAGATAAATAGCTCTGCCATTCATTTTCCAATTCTTGGGGCAAGGGGTCATCCCAATCAAGTTTGTGTAACCACAGCTTTTGCATGAAGATTTTGCCTTTTATTATGATTGGCTGAAGCCATCCCAAAGGATCAAACATTGTCGCCATGAATGATGCTACTGTTCGTTTTGTAATCCTTTCTCCAGAGTGAAGCTCTCTTGTACTGAAGATGAAAATATCTTGTAGTGGGTGCCATTGCAAACCCAGAGTTTTGATTGTATCCTCTGCCTTTAGGCTCAGTGGATAATCTGCTCCTCTAGCATCTGCTGGTATTTCACGCATTACTTCGTTGCAGTTGGAGTTCCACTTCCGCAAATTAAATCCACTCATGCTTAAGAAATGTGTTAATTCGTGATATAATGAGATCGCTTCATCAGGTGTGTCGACTCCAGTCATCAAATCGTCTACATAAAAGTCGTCAAGCAAATAATTTACCGCTCTTGGAAATCGTTCTCTTTCATTGTTTGCGAGCTGCTTCAATGTGCGAATTGCTTGAAAGGGGGCACTTGCAGTTCCAAAAGTAACTGTTTTCAGCCGGTAGTGTCGGATGATGTCTGCTGTTTGAGGGCGCCAGACGATTCTTTGAAAATCAGCGTGCTTTGCCTTGACTTGAATCTGCCAGTACATTTTCTCTATATCGGCTGTAAGGACTACTGGATATAATCTCCACCGTAATAGTAGTATCCTGAATCGTTGGTCCTACTAATAAAATGTCATTTAATGACTTGCCTGATGCAGTTTTTGCAGATGCGTTGAACACGACGCGGACCTTTGTAGTGATGCTAGTCTCTTAGTAACCGCATGGTGAGGTAGCTAATAAGATGGATTATTGACTTCATTTTTCGGTACTTCTTCCATGTGATTCGAATCTAAATAGTCCTAGGGGCATTTGTTGTATTCTTCCATCAGCCTTGGATCTGTCATTAAACGCTTTTCCATTGCACAGTACCGTTGTATTGCCGATTTTTGTGATACTGCTAATTGTGTACGTGGGTCTCCCTTAACTGGAAGCTCCACTTGAAACCTTCCAGTTTTGAGTCGTTGGGTGATGCTGCGATAGTGAGCCTCTATTTCTTGTTGTTCTTCCGTTGGAAATTTCTTTCGTTCTTCTTGTTCCCAAAATTTCCGGAGCGTAAGGTCAAGTTCCGCTGTGCTTACCATTGTAATGGCTTGAAGTGAGCGTGTGATATTAGCGGTAGGACCAGTTAATATCGAACCTAATTTTATTTTTTGCACTGTAGGATGTCCTCGCCGAATGCCCTTCTGGATTTTGTCTCCATACACATCAGCTCCTAATAATATGTCAATTTTGGCACTGATGTTGTAGTTCGGATCAGCCAGTTCCTCAGTATCACAATTCAACTTGATCTGATTGATGGTCGTTGACGGTAAATTGGATGTTATACGACCCAATATTAAGACGTTAGTGCTGATTGTTTCATTTGTCCATTTTTCCTTGATTGTCAATGGAATTTGCCCATGGCACTTTCTTGTTGAGCTGCCAATGCCAGATATGATGATATTGACGTTGTCTCGTTTGATTCCCAATATCCTTGCAGCTTCCTCAGTCACAAAAGAATTCTGTGATCCTTGGTCCAATAGTGCTCTAAACTTTACGTACTGTCCGCACGCGTCCTTTACATTGATGATTGCCGTTGCCAACAGAATGCTCCAGAAATTGTGTTGATACACATGGTTACTCTGTATCTTGACTCCACTGGATGTACTTGCTTCTTTAAATTCAAAATCCTTTGTTCGACTACCGATATCCAGGTGCAACATCGAGTTGTGCCGTTTATTGCATGTGTTCATACGGAGGTCGATTTGCACTCGTTGATTCGATGGTTCTTAAGGCAGTTGAAGCACAAATTGTGGGTTTTCATAAATTCCTTACGTTTTTCGACGCTCATTCCTTGAAATTTGCCACACTTGTAAATTGGATGGTTGTCCTTGCAAACTGGACATTTGCTGGTACTCTGCGCCGTTTCGTGGACCTTAGTTCCTTGCCGTTTTGGTGAGTATTCCTTTCCGATAACTTCTAGCGACCTGAATTTTTGCTCTAAGAAATCTGCAAAATCCTGCCATGCTGGGATTTTCGATTGAACGCCACAAGATAACTTCCAATCTTTCCTAGCTTCCATGTCTAGTTTGTGCGATAAGATGGATACCAAGATGATGCCTCTATGCCGATACCGCCAATTCCGGCCATCATCTCATTCTTTGTATCCAAAATCCTCTTGTAGCCAATCGCTGACTCTGATCTTATTGTCGGCAAATTCAAAAATGTCAGCAAGTACGCTGATAGTAGTTTGTTATGGTAACGATCCTGTATGAGCTGCCATGCCTTCTTGTAGTTCGCTTCCGTCATACTTAGGTTTTCTATTAAAGTCTTTGCTTCGCCTCCAACCGAAGTAAGGAGGTACTGCAGTTTCTGAATGTCCTTAAGCTGCGAGTTCTCATGAACTTGCGTTTGAAATAGTTCATGAAACGTGGCCCATTTCAGATAATCCCCTTCGAATTTCGGGATTTTAATCCACTCCAGACGTATGGCGTCGTTCACCAAAGTTTCTGATGATTGAGCCTGTTGGGTTGTTTCTCGAGGTCGATCTGCTTTTTCGAACTCCCTGATTGCTTCCTTGAATCTTGTCATCAGGTTCAAACCTGTCTCCTCAGCTGTCACATAGGCTGCGATGTAATCCTTAAGTAGGGTTGCATCTTGCAATTTTGCCTGGTACACACTGGGATGCAATTCCTGGGTATTTCGCCAACATTTCTGCAGACGCTCCAATCGAATTTCGAAATACTGTAGGCTGTGTCGATCCTTCGAATCTTTTGAGAAGTTAGACTTGATTCGATTGATCGTATCGAAGTTTATCTTCTGAAGAGTCCCTCGCGTTGGTTCGGTTATCGTATCCAATTGATATCTCGAAGATGTTGGGATGATGATAAGGATGCTTCCAAATCAATCCAGCTCGACGGACCAAAAAATGTTCAGATATCTAACCTTAGGTCAGATATTAAACTTCACCACAAATATCTAACCTTGAGTCAGATATTAACTTTGTAAAAATTGATCTGATTTTAAATCAGATCAGAGAAAATATGATTACACCTTGACTCGTACTTAACGAGTAAATTTCGTTTTCATTTTGATGCTCTTAAATAGTAAATAACATCTTACATTAACAATTTTCTTTTAGCATACAATGTTCAATTGAACAATATGCTGGCGGAAGCTAATTGTGCTCGCGCACGCATTATTACATTTATGCATTCGCGGAAACAAAAATGAAAATTGATCTATCTACCTTAAATGAATGTGAATGAACTTGAACTTCATGTGAATTTAGTGCTGATTCGGAGAGAAACCTTGAACTTGATTTTAACGGTAAGGAATATTCTTCACATGAATTTAATTTTGATGAAACGTGTTAAATTTCGAGTTAATGAACTGATAATATGAATTAAATTTTGATTACGAATGAATTCACTTTTTAATAAGGGTTTATTGAACTCTACATATGATTTTGATTATGAATTAGGGTTTATTGAACTCTTACAAATGTATTTACTTTTTTAATCCCACCGTAGACGGTCCTAAGCCCTCTTCAGAAAGGAGGAGGGAACCCCTTGTTTCTCCAACCCACAGCTTTTATGATTCCTCATCCGAAACCCCCCAATTAAATGGTCGTAAATAGTCGCGGGGTCGCACATTGAGTTTACTGGTTCCCATACTATATGCCTAGAAATGCTTACAACTATTAATACATATACAGCTCTGCAACTAAATTCTACTCACACCTCTTTTGTGGGGATGTAAAAGCGTGAAGTCGAGTCTTCCGTGCCTGAAAACGGGATCGAAGTAACAACTATGCCGACAGAATGGAGGTTGGGTGACAAGCTAACTCCCCGCCCCTGGAAAACCCTACAATATTTCGAAACCTCCTGAAGGGCACTGGAATGGTAGGGAGGTGAAGGCATTTGTGCACATAGTGTGGGACTCCCATGCGCGACTGGACTACCCACTAAACACCTCCCCTGTCAACCTGAGAACTCAGCCTGGAACCGTTTGACACATTACTTCGGGCCAGGTCTCATTTTGTTACGCCGTGGGGCGCCTTCAAGCTGGGGAGTCCCTTTCCTAGCGGAAGGGGAGAGGGGAAGAGGAAATGCCAGAAGAGCGATCCCCAGCCCCAGCGCCTCCGGCTGCTGTGAGTCCCTTTTATCTTTTAGGACTGCCCGAGCATAATGTGCCACCTGGTTCCATTTGTCAACCGATTCGAGCATCACCGCAACTATATTATCCGGGGTGAGCTCTCCCGTCTCCCTGTAGAGTTCCCTTCGCAGCCTGACCCATTTTGTACACGCAAAACATTTGTGACAGGCATTGTCCTCCTCTCCTGGGCAAAACCGACAATCGGGAGACCGTGACTTACCGATCTTGTGCAGGTAAGACTGAAAACAACCGTGCCCGCTCAAAAGCTGGGTCAGATAGAAGTCAGTCTCACCATGCCTTCGATTTAGCCACGGTCTCACATCCGGTCCACCTTCCCTTCGTGCAATTCACCCAAGACTGCTGCCAATCGTTGAGCGAGCGCTGTCTTTCCTCGCGGACAACTATCTCCTTCGCATCCTCGTTCTGGCACAGGTAAACAGCACGGCGCTCTCTAGCAAGGAGGGCGACAGGTATCACGCCTGCAATCACTCTCACCGCCGAGTCGGAGACTGTTGGATACAAAGATGCAATTCTCAGTGCTCCTCTTCTCTGTACCTGTGCCAAACGTTTTCGGTATACCTCCTTGCTGAGAGCGTCGCCCCATACCTCTGCTCCGTACAGTAGCACTGACCCTACAGCACTCATCAAGAGGCGTCTTCTTGATGGGCTGGGTCCCCCTACGTTGGCCATAAGTCAACTCAGGGCCAATACTCCCGAAGCAGCCTTCTCAGCCGTTGCCCTGATTTGCTCAGAGAAACTCATCTTCGAGTCGATCAGTAGCCCCAGGTACTTCACTGCTGGCTTCGATTCGATTTGTATGTCTCCAATACTGATCATCCTTACTCTAGGGATTCTCTTTTTTGTCAAGATGACCACTTCGGTTTTCTCCAGTGCTAAACTCAGCCCACGAGCAGGCATTCAGTCCCTCACTCGGGGCATTAGCATACCTAGCCTAAGTTGCGCTTGTTCAACGGTGCGTCCGGCGACCAGAGCCGCAACATCATCCACATAGCCGACCAAGCGCGACTCATCTGGCATCTCAAGTCTCAATAGCCCGTCGTAAGACACGTTCCACAGGTCCGGACCAAGGATAGATCCCTGGGCAACACCCGATGTAATTTCCAGCCTTCGTTGGCCCTGTGTCGTGTCGTAGAGCAGGCTTCGGTCCTTTAGGTAGTTCCTCAAAAGCCGCATTAGTATTCTGGAACTTGAAAAGAGTTTTCCAGCGTATCCAGAATATCCACTCATCTAGCGGAGCTGAAGGCATTCCTGACGTCGAGTGTCACCAACAGGCCGATCCGTCGCTTGGTGCGACTATATGCCTCTGCCTTTTGGACCGCGTTCACCACCTCTGCAATCGCATCAATGGTAGAACGTCCTGCTCTAAAGCCGTACTGCTGAGGAGATAGGTCCCCAGCAGCACGAATCGCGTCAGTGAGTCTTCCCTTGATGAGTTTCTCTAGCACTTTCCCAGCCGTGTCTAGCATGCATAACGGGCGGTATGCAGACGGCGATTCGGGATTTCTCTTCCACTTGCTGATCAGCACGAGCCTCGCCACCTTCCATCGTACCGGGAAAACCCCGTCCCGTAGGTAAGCGTTGAATGTGCTGAGCAGCAAGTCAGGACAATGGTGAAAGACGAGCCGCAACACCTCAGCTGGAACATCATCATCAGCCATTTAGGTCTTTCTAGTAGCCTGGTGAGATATTCCCTGTACCAGCGATCCCAAAACTGAAGTGACCGTTTTTGTGTGAGCTGCTACCTCTTCAAAAGGGATACGTTGTCAGGAACTGATTCTGGAATGGGGAACATTGAATCCCCGGTGAGAAAATGTGCTGGTGTTAAGGCTTCGTTATCGTTTACGTCAGAGCTTGAGGGTGCCAAAGGACGACTGTTAAGACAAGCTTGTATTTGCGCAAAAGCCGTGTACATTTCCTCCACGTTTAGTAGCGTTTCACCAAATGCTTTACTTAAGTGTCGCTTCACCGATTTGACGCCTCCCTCCCAGAGGCCTTCAAAATGTGGGCTACTGGGGGGAATATGATTCCAAACAATGCCTGCACTCGCTAAATACGCTCTTGTTTCGCTTTCAATGGTTGTGTAGATCATCCGCAATTCCTTCCCGGCTGAGATGAAATTAGTGCCGCAATCACTGTATATGTTCTTGCACCTTCCTCGTCGGGAAATGAATCTTTTAATGGCGGCGATGCATGCAGATGTGGTAAGGTCACTCACTAATTCCAAGTGCATTGCCTTGGTTGCCAAACAGACAAAAACTGCTATGTGAGTTTTGACTGTTTTTGCGCCACGGCCACTGGACCATTTTATCTTGATTGGGCCGGCAAAGTCTAGACCAGTAGACCAAAATGGTTTGTTTAATATCACACGGTTGGTGGGGAGATTTCCCATCAGTTGCTGCTTCGGTTGGGCATTGCTTCTAAAACATGTCATACACATGTGAATGCATGTTTTTACCATCTTTGGCACTCTTATTATCCAAAATTCCTTGCGTACGGCATCCAAGGTTAATTGCGCTGATCCATGTAGTGTTTTTTGATGGAAGCTTGAGAATCGATGTATTATGCTATTGTTCCCTTCTGATATTACCGTAAGAGCCGCTTTCCTTCTTTCCAATGCAGTAGAGTGATTATTAGGTGATTTTGGGAATATTATTCTGGGAGACTGTATGATACTTGGGCCATTCCACCATAAGTTGAAGTCCTTGAGTTGAGTGGATGAGAGTCCCCGTGATGTGCAGTCAGCTGGGTTGTCTCCGGATGATATATGGTGCCACTGAGCGATGCTGCTGGCTGAATGTATCTCACTTACGCGATTCGCAACGTAAGTGTTCCAACGGGCCGGGTGGTCACTAAGCCAAGATAGGACGACACTCGAGTCTGTCCAATAGTGCACCGGAATTTCAGCGCCGTTGCGGAAGGATGATCTGGTTTGTTCCATCAACTTGACAAGCAATGAAGCGCTGGATAGTTCGAGACGCGCGATTGTTTGAACAGCTAGAAGAGTCACCTTTGTTTTTGCGGTTAATAACTTGACAATGGGTGTATCTTGCCCAACCCTTTTGGTTCGAAGGTATATTACCGCTGCTATTGCTTGCCGGGAAGCGTCGTAAAATCCATGGAGCTCGAACTGATCACGTGAAGTTGTGCCGATCCAGCGTTGCACCTTTATTTTCTTGATTGCAGGTATTTCAGATAAATAGCTCTGCCATTCATTTTCCAATTCTTGGGGCAAGGGGTCATCCCAATCAAGTTTGTGTAACCACAGCTTTTGCATGAAGATTTTGCCTTTTATTATGATTGGCTGAAGCCATCCCAAAGGATCAAACATTGTCGCCATGAATGATGCTACTGTTCGTTTTGTAATCCTTTCTCCAGAGTGAAGCTCTCTTGTACTGAAGATGAAAATATCTTGTAGTGGGTGCCATTGCAAACCCAGAGTTTTGATTGTATCCTCTGCCTTTAGGCTCAGTGGATAATCTGCTCCTCTAGCATCTGCTGGTATTTCACGCATTACTTCGTTGCAGTTGGAGTTCCACTTCCGCAAATTAAATCCACTCATGCTTAAGAAATGTGTTAATTCGTGATATAATGAGATCGCTTCATCAGGTGTGTCGACTCCAGTCATCAAATCGTCTACATAAAAGTCGTCAAGCAAATAATTTACCGCTCTTGGAAATCGTTCTCTTTCATTGTTTGCGAGCTGCTTCAATGTGCGAATTGCTTGAAAGGGGGCACTTGCAGTTCCAAAAGTAACTGTTTTCAGCCGGTAGTGTCGGATGATGTCTGCTGTTTGAGGGCGCCAGACGATTCTTTGAAAATCAGCGTGCTTTGCCTTGACTTGAATCTGCCAGTACATTTTCTCTATATCGGCTGTAAGGACTACTGGATATAATCTCCACCGTAATAGTAGTATCCTGAATCGTTGGTCCTACTAATAAAATGTCATTTAATGACTTGCCTGATGCAGTTTTTGCAGATGCGTTGAACACGACGCGGACCTTTGTAGTGATGCTAGTCTCTTAGTAACCACATGGTGAGGTAGCTAATAAGATGGATTATTGACTTCATTTTTCGGTACTTCTTCCATGTGATTCGAATCTAAATAGTCCTAGGGGCATTTGTTGTATTCTTCCATCAGCCTTGGATCTGTCATTAAACGCTTTTCCATTGCACAGTACCGTTGTATTGCCGATTTTTGTGATACTGCTAATTGTGTACGTGGGTCTCCCTTAACTGGAAGCTCCACTTGAAACCTTCCAGTTTTGAGTCGTTGGGTGATGCTGCGATAGTGAGCCTCTATTTCTTGTTGTTCTTCCGTTGGAAATTTCTTTCGTTCTTCTTGTTCCCAAAATTTCCGGAGCGTAAGCTCGAGTTCCGCTGTGCTTACCATTGTAATGGCTTGAAGTGAGCGTGTGATATTAGCGGTAGGACCAGTTAATATCCAACCTAATTTTGTTTTTTGCACTGTAGGATGTCCTCGCCGAATGCCCTTCTGGATTTTGTCTCCATACACATCAGCTCCTAATAATATGTCAATTTTGGCACTGATGTTGTAGTTCGGATCAGCCAGTTCCTCAGTATCACAATTCAACTTGATCTGATTGATGGTCGTTGACGGTAAATTGGATGTTATACGACCCAATATTAAGACGTTAGTGCTGATTGTTTCATTTGTCCATTTTTCCTTGATTGTCAATGGAATTTGCCCATGGCACTTTCTTGTTGAGCTGCCAATGCCAGATATGATGATATTTACGTTGTCTCGTTTGATTCCCAATATACTTGCAGCTTCCTCAGTCACAAAAGAATTCTGTGATCCTTGGTCCAATAGTGCTCTAAACTTTACGTACTGTCCGCACGCGTCCTTTACATTGATGATTGCCGTTGCCAACAGAATGCTCCAGAAATTGTGTTGATACACATGGTTACTCTGTATCTTGACTCCACTGGATGTACTTGCTTCTTTAAATTCAAAATCCTTTGTTCGACTACCGATGTCCAGATGCAACATCGAGTTGTGCCGTTTATTGCATGTGTTGCATACGGAGGTCGATTTGCACTCGTTGATTCGATGGTTCTTAAGGCAGTTGAAGCACAAATTGTGGGTTTTCATAAATTCCTTACGTTTTTCGACGCTCATTCCTTGAAATTTGCCACACTTGTAAATTGGATGGTTGTCCTTGCAAACTGGACATTTGCTGATACTCTGCGCCGTTTCGTGGACCTTAGTTCCTTGCCGTTTTGGTGAGTATTCCTTTCCGATAACTTCTAGCGACCTGAATTTTCGCTCTAAGAAATCTGCAAAATCCTGCCATGCTGGGATTTTCGATTGAACGCCACAAGATAACTTCCAATCTTTCCTAGCTTCCATGTCTAGTTTGTGCGATAAGATGGATACCAAGATGATGCCTCTATGCCGATACCGCCAATTCCGGCCATCATCTCATTCTTTGTATCCAAAATCCTCTTGTAGCCAATCGCTGACTCTGATTTTATTGTCGGCAAATTCAAAAATGTCAGCAAGTACGCTGATAGTAGTTTGTTATGGCAACGACCCTGTATGAGCTGCCATGCCTTCTTGTAGTTCGCTTCCGTCATACTTAGGTTTTCTATTAAAGTCTTTGCTTCGCCTCCAACCGAAGTAAGGAGGTACTGCAGTTTTTGAATGTCCTTAAGCTGCGAGTTCTCATGAACTTGCGTTTGAAATAGTTCATGAAACGTGGCCCATTTCAGATAATCCCCTTCGAATTTCGGGATTTTAATCCACTCCAGACGTATGGCGTCGTTCACCAAAGTTTCTGATGATTGAGCCTGTTGGGTTGTTTCTCGAGGTCGATCTGCTTTTTCGAACTCCCTGATTGCTTCCTTGAATCTTGTCATCAGGTTCAAACCTGTCTCCTCAGCTGTCACATAGGCTGCGATGTAATCCTTAAGTAGGGTTGCATCTTGCAATTTTGCCTGGTACACACTGGGATGCAATTCCTGGGTATTTCGCCAACATTTCTGCAGACGCTCCAATCGAATTTCGAAATACTGTAGGCTGTGTCGATCCTTCGAATCTTTTGAGAAGTTAGACTTGATTCGATTGATCGTATCGAAGTTTATCTTCTGAAGAGTCCCTCGCGTTGGTTCGGTTATCGTATCCAATTGATATCTCGAAGATGTTGGGATGATGATAAGGATGCTTCCAAATCAATCCAGCTCGACGGACCAAAAAATGTTCAGATATCTAACCTTAGGTCAGATATTAAACTTCACCACAAATATCTAACCTTGAGTCAGATATTAACTTTGTAAAAATTGATCTGATTTTAAATCAGATCAGAGAAAATATGATTACACCTTGACTCGTACTTAACGAGTAAATTTCGTTTTCATTTTGATGCTCTTAAATAGTAAATAACATCTTACATTAACAATTTTCTTTTAGCATACAATGTTCAATTGAACAATATGCTGGCGGAAGCTAATTGTGCTCGCGCACGCATTATTACATTTATGCATTCGCGGAAACAAAAATGAAAATTGATCTATCTACCTTAAATGAATGTGAATGAACTTGAACTTCATGTGAATTTAGTGCTGATTCGGAGAGAAACCTTGAACTTGATTTTAACGGTAAGGAATATTCTTCACATGAATTTAATTTTGATGAAACGTGTTAAATTTCGAGTTAGTGAACTGATAATATGAATTAAATTTTGATTACGAATGAATTCACTTTTTAATAAGGGTTTATTGAACTCTACATATGATTTTGATTATGAATTAGGGTTTATTGAACTCTTACAAATGTATTTACTTTTTTTAACCCCACCGTAGACGGTCCTAAGCCCTCTTCAGAAAGGAGGAGGGAACCCCTTGTTTCTCCAACCCACAGCTTTTATGATTCCTCATCCGAAACCCCCCAATTAAATAGTCGTAAATAGTCGCGGGGTCGCACATTGAGTTTACTGGTTCCCATACTATATGCCTAGAAATGCTTACAACTATTAATACATATACAGCTCTGCAACTAAATTCTACTCACACCTCTTTTGTGGGGATGTAAAAGCGTGAAGTCGAGTCTTCCGTGCCTGAAAACGAGATCGAAGTAACAACTATGCCGACAGAATGGAGGTTGGGTGACAAGCTAACTCCCCGCCCCTGGAAAACCCTACAATATTTCGAAACCTCCTGAAGGGCACTGGAATGGTAGGGAGGTGAAGACATTTGTGCACATAGTGTGGGACTCCCATGCGCGACTGGACTACCCACTAAACACCTCCCCTGTCAACCTGAGAACCCAGCCTGGAACCGTTTGACACATTACTTCGGGCCAGGTCTCATTTTGTTACGCCGTGGGGCGCCTTCAAGCTGGGGAGTCCCTTTCCTAGCGGAAGGGGAGAGGGGAAGAGGAAATGCCAGAAGAGCGATCCCCAGCCCCAGCGCCTCCGGCTGCTGTGAGTCCCTTTTATCTTTTAGGACTGCCCGAGCATAATGTGCCACCTGGTTCCATTTGTCAACCGATTCGAGCATCACCGCAACTATATTATCCGGGGTGAGCTCTCCCGTCTCCCTGTAGAGTTCCCTTCGCAGCCTGACCCATTTTGTACACGCAAAACATTTGTGACAGGCATTGTCCTCCTCTCCTGGGCAAAACCGACAATCGGGAGACCGTGACTTACCGATCTTGTGCAGGTAAGACTGAAAACAACCGTGCCCGCTCAAAAGCTGGGTCAGATAGAAGTCAGTCTCACCATGCCTTCGATTTAGCCACGGTCTCACATCCGGTCCACCTTCCCTTCGTGCAATTCACCCAAGACTGCTGCCAATCGTTGAGCGAGCGCTGTCTTTCCTCGCGGACAACTATCTCCCTCGCATCCTCGTTCTGGCACAGGTAAACAGCACGGCGCTCTCTAGCAAGGAGGGCGACAGGTATCACGCCTGCAATCACTCTCACCGCCGAGTCGGAGACTGTTGGATACGAAGATGCAATTCTCAGTGCTCCTCTTCTCTGTACCTGTGCCAAACGTTTTCGGTATACCTCCTTGCTGAGAGCGTCGCCCCATACCTCTGCTCCGTACAGTAGCACTGACCCTACAGCACTCATCAAGAGGCGTCTTCTTGATGGGCTGGGTCCCCCTACGTTGGCCATAAGTCAACTCAGGGCCAATACTCCCGAAGCAGCCTTCTCAGCCGTTGCCCTGATTTGCTCAGAGAAACTCATCTTCGAGTCGATCAGTAGCCCCAGGTACTTCACCGCTGGCTTCGATTCGATTTGTATGTCTCCAATACTGATCATCCTTACTCTAGGGATTCTCTTTTTTGTCAAGATGACCACTTCGGTTTTCTCCAGTGCTAAACTCAGCCCACGAGCAGGCATTCAGTCCCTCACTCGGGGCATTAGCATACCTAGCCTAAGTTGCGCTTGTTCAACGGTGCGTCCGGCGACCAGAGCCGCAACATCATCCACATAGCCGACCAAGCGCGACTCATCTGGCATCTCAAGTCTCAGTAGCCCGTCGTAAGACACGTTCCACAGGTCCGGACCAAGGATAGATCCCTGGGCAACACCCGATGTAATTTCCAGCCTTCGTTGGCCCTGTGTCGTGTCGTAGAGCAGGCTTCGGTCCTTTAGGTAGTTCCTCAAAAGCCGCATTAGTATTCTGGAACTTGAAAAGAGTTTTCCAGCGTATCCAGAATATCCACTCATCTAGCGGAGCTGAAGGCATTCCTGACGTCGAGTGTCACCAACAGGCCGATCCGTCGCTTGGTGCGACTATATGCCTCTGCCTTTTGGACCGCGTTCACCACCTCTGCAATCGCATCAATGGTAGAACGTCCTGCTCTAAAGCCGTACTGCCGAGGAGATAGGTCCCCAGCAGCACGAATCGCGTCAGTGAGTCTTCCCTTGATGAGTTTCTCTAGCACTTTCCCAGCCGTGTCTAGCATGCATAACGGGCGGTATGCAGACGGCGATTCGGGATTTCCCTTCCACTTGCTGATCAGCACGAGCCTCGCCACCTTCCATCGTACCGGGAAAACCCCGTCCCGTAGGTAAGCGTTGAATGTGCTGAGCAGCAAGTCAGGACAATGGTGAAAGACGAGCCGCAACACCTCAGCTGGAACATCATCATCAGCCATTTAGGTCTTTCTAGTAGCCTGGTGAGATATTCCCTGTACCAGCGATCCCAAAACTGAAGTGACCGTTTTTGTGTGAGCTGCTACCTCTTCAAAAGGGATACGTTGTCAGGAACTGATTCTGGAATGGGGAACATTGAATCCCCGGTGAGAAAATGTGCTGGTGTTAAGGCTTCGTTATCGTTTACGTCAGAGCTTGAGGGTGCCAAAGGACGACTGTTAAGACAAGCTTGTATTTGCGCAAAAGCCGTGTACATTTCCTCCACGTTTAGTAGCGTTTCACCAAATGCTTTACTTAAGTGTCGCTTCACCGATTTGACGCCTCCCTCCCAGAGGCCTTCAAAATGTGGGCTACTGGGGGGAATATGATTCCAAACAATGCCTGCACTCGCTAAATACGCTCTTGTTTCGCTTTCAATGGTTGTGTAGATCATCCGCAATTCCTTCCCGGCTGAGATGAAATTAGTGCCGCAATCACTGTATATGTTCTTGCACCTTCCTCGTCGGGAAATGAATCTTTTAATGGCGGCGATGCATGCAGATGTGGTAAGGTCACTCACTAATTCCAAGTGCATTGCCTTGGTTGCCAAACAGACAAAAACTGCTATGTGAGTTTTGACTGTTTTTGCGCCACGGCCACTGGACCATTTTATCTTGATTGGGCCGGCAAAGTCTAGACCAGTAGACCAAAATGGTTTGTTTAATATCACACGGTTGGTGGGGAGATTTCCCATCAGTTGCTGCTTCGGTTGGGCATTGCTTCTAAAACATGTCATACACATGTGAATGCATGTTTTTACCATCTTTGGCACTCTTATTATCCAAAATTCCTTGCGTACGGCATCCAAGGTTAATTGCGCTGATCCATGTAGTGTTTTTTGATGGAAGTAGCTGATTATCATTTCGGATAACTTGCTCTTATGACTCAATATAATTGGATGCTTTTCTGCTATACTTATGGCTGCATTTTGGAGTCGTACGCCTACCCTGAGGACACCATCGGTGTCCAAGTACGGGTTCAGTTGCAAATCTTTTGAGTTAGAGTCGATTTGTCTATTTTTGGTCAACCTCCTAATTTCAGCGTCGAAAACTTCCTGCTGTGCAATTTTATAGTATAGTTTTGCTTCTTGTAGTTCTTGTGCTGTTAAGAACTGTCCAGACCCATCCTGTTGCATACGATGATGTGGGAGCCACCGTCTGCAATAAGATATAACCCTTAAGAGTTTAGAGTAGCTTGAGAATCGATGTATTATGCTATTGTTCCCTTCTGATATTACCGTAAGAGCCGCTTTCCTTCTTTCCAATGCAGTAGAGTGATTATTAGGTGATTTCGGGAATATTATTCTGGGAGACTGTATGATACTTGGGCCATTCCACCATAAGTTGAAGTCCTTGAGTTGAGTGGATGAGAGTCCCCGTGATGCGCAGTCAGCTGGGTTGTCTCCGGATGATATATGGTGCCACTGAGCGATGCTGCTGGCTGAATGTATCTCACTTACGCGATTCGCAACGTAAGTGTTCCAACGGGCCGGGTGGTCACTAAGCCAAGATAGGACGACACTCGAGTCTGTCCAATAGTGCACCGGAATTTCAGCGCCGTTGCGGAAGGATGATCTGGTTTGTTCCATCAACTTGACAAGCAATGAAGCGCTGGATAGTTCGAGACGCGCGATTGTTTGAACAGCTAGAAGAGTCACCTTTGTTTTTGCGGTTAATAACTTGACAATGGGTGTATCTTGCCCAACCCTTTTGGTTCGAAGGTATATTACCGCTGCTATTGCTTGCCGGGAAGCGTCGTAAAATCCATGGAGCTCGAACTGATCACGTGAAGTTGTGCCGATCCAGCGTTGCACCTTTATTTTCTTGATTGCAGGTATTTCAGATAAATAGCTCTGCCATTCATTTTCCAATTCTTGGGGCAAGGGGTCATCCCAATCAAGTTTGTGTAACCACAGCTTTTGCATGAAGATTTTGCCTTTTATTATGATTGGCTGAAGCCATCCCAAAGGATCAAACATTGTCGCCATGAATGATGCTACTGTTCGTTTTGTAATCCTTTCTCCAGAGTGAAGCTCTCTTGTACTGAAGATGAAAATATCTTGTAGTGGGTGCCATTGCAAACCCAGAGTTTTGATTGTATCCTCTGCCTTTAGGCTCAGTGGATAATCTGCTCCTCTAGCATCTGCTGGTATTTCACGCATTACTTCGTTGCAGTTGGAGTTCCACTTCCGCAAATTAAATCCACTCATGCTTAAGAAATGTGTTAATTCGTGATATAATGAGATCGCTTCATCAGGTGTGTCGACTCCAGTCATCAAATCGTCTACATAAAAGTCGTCAAGCAAATAATTTACCGCTCTTGGAAATCGTTCTCTTTCATTGTTTGCGAGCTGCTTCAATGTGCGAATTGCTTGAAAGGGGGCACTTGCAGTTCCAAAAGTAACTGTTTTCAGCCGGTAGTGTCGGATGATGTCTGCTGTTTGAGGGCGCCAGACGATTCTTTGAAAATCAGCGTGCTTTGCCTTGACTTGAATCTGCCAGTACATTTTCTCTATATCGGCTGTAAGGACTACTGGATATAATCTCCACCGTAATAGTAGTATCCTGAATCGTTGGTCCTACTAATAAAATGTCATTTAATGACTTGCCTGATGCAGTTTTTGCAGATGCGTTGAACACGACGCGGACCTTTGTAGTGATGCTAGTCTCTTAGTAACCACATGGTGAGGTAGCTAATAAGATGGATTATTGACTTCATTTTTCGGTACTTCTTCCATGTGATTCGAATCTAAATAGTCCTAGGGGCATTTGTTGTATTCTTCCATCAGCCTTGGATCTGTCATTAAACGCTTTTCCATTGCACAGTACCGTTGTATTGCCGATTTTTGTGATACTGCTAATTGTGTACGTGGGTCTCCCTTAACTGGAAGCTCCACTTGAAACCTTCCAGTTTTGAGTCGTTGGGTGATGCTGCGATAGTGAGCCTCTATTTCTTGTTGTTCTTCCGTTGGAAATTTCTTTCGTTCTTCTTGTTCCCAAAATTTCCGGAGCGTAAGCTCGAGTTCCGCTGTGCTTACCATTGTAATGGCTTGAAGTGAGCGTGTGATATTAGCGGTAGGACCAGTTAATATCCAACCTAATTTTGTTTTTTGCACTGTAGGATGTCCTCGCCGAATGCCCTTCTGGATTTTGTCTCCATACACATCAGCTCCTAATAATATGTCAATTTTGGCACTGATGTTGTAGTTCGGATCAGCCAGTTCCTCAGTATCACAATTCAACTTGATCTGATTGATGGTCGTTGACGGTAAATTGGATGTTATACGACCCAATATTAAGACGTTAGTGCTGATTGTTTCATTTGTCCATTTTTCCTTGATTGTCAATGGAATTTGCCCATGGCACTTTCTTGTTGAGCTGCCAATGCCAGATATGATGATATTGACGTTGTCTCGTTTGATTCCCAATATACTTGCAGCTTCCTCAGTCACAAAAGAATTCTGTGATCCTTGGTCCAATAGTGCTCTAAACTTTACGTACTGTCCGCACGCGTCCTTTACATTGATGATTGCCGTTGCCAACAGAATGCTCCAGAAATTGTGTTGATACACATGGTTACTCTGTATCTTGACTCCACTGGATGTACTTGCTTCTTTAAATTCAAAATCCTTTGTTCGACTACCGATGTCCAGATGCAACATCGAGTTGTGCCGTTTATTGCATGTGTTGCATACGGAGGTCGATTTGCACTCGTTGATTCGATGGTTCTTAAGGCAGTTGAAGCACAAATTGTGGGTTTTCATAAATTCCTTACGTTTTTCGACGCTCATTCCTTGAAATTTGCCACACTTGTAAATTGGATGGTTGTCCTTGCAAACTGGACATTTGCTGGTACTCTGCGCCGTTTCGTGGACCTTAGTTCCTTGCCGTTTTGGTGAGTATTCCTTTCCGATAACTTCTAGCGACCTGAATTTTCGCTCTAAGAAATCTGCAAAATCCTGCCATGCTGGGATTTTCGATTGAACGCCACAAGATAACTTCCAATCTTTCCTAGCTTCCATGTCTAGTTTGTGCGATAAGATGGATACCAAGATGATGCCTCTATGCCGATACCGCCAATTCCGGCCATCATCTCATTCTTTGTATCCAAAATCCTCTTGTAGCCAATCGCTGACTCTGATTTTATTGTCGGCAAATTCAAAAATGTCAGCAAGTACGCTGATAGTAGTTTGTTATGGCAACGACCCTGTATGAGCTGCCATGCCTTCTTGTAGTTCGCTTCCGTCATACTTAGGTTTTCTATTAAAGTCTTTGCTTCGCCTCCAACCGAAGTAAGGAGGTACTGCAGTTTTTGAATGTCCTTAAGCTGCGAGTTCTCATGAACTTGCGTTTGAAATAGTTCATGAAACGTGGCCCATTTCAGATAATCCCCTTCGAATTTCGGGATTTTAATCCACTCCAGACGTATGGCGTCGTTCACCAAAGTTTCTGATGATTGAGCCTGTTGGGTTGTTTCTCGAGGTCGATCTGCTTTTTCGAACTCCCTGATTGCTTCCTTGAATCTTGTCATCAGGTTCAAACCTGTCTCCTCAGCTGTCACATAGGCTGCGATGTAATCCTTAAGTAGGGTTGCATCTTGCAATTTTGCCTGGTACACACTGGGATGCAATTCCTGGGTATTTCGCCAACATTTCTGCAGACGCTCCAATCGAATTTCGAAATACTGTAGGCTGTGTCGATCCTTCGAATCTTTTGAGAAGTTAGACTTGATTCGATTGATCGTATCGAAGTTTATCTTCTGAAGAGTCCCTCGCGTTGGTTCGGTTATCGTATCCAATTGATATCTCGAAGATGTTGGGATGATGATAAGGATGCTTCCAAATCAATCCAGCTCGACGGACCAAAAAATGTTCAGATATCTAACCTTAGGTCAGATATTAAACTTCACCACAAATATCTAACCTTGAGTCAGATATTAACTTTGTAAAAATTGATCTGATTTTAAATCAGATCAGAGAAAATATGATTACACCTTGACTCGTACTTAACGAGTAAATTTCGTTTTCATTTTGATGCTCTTAAATAGTAAATAACATCTTACATTAACAATTTTCTTTTAGCATACAATGTTCAATTGAACAATATGCTGGCGGAAGCTAATTGTGCTCGCGCACGCATTATTACATTTATGCATTCGCGGAAACAAAAATGAAAATTGATCTAGGTATCTGCCTTAAATGAATGTGAATGAACTTGAACTTCATGTGAATTTAGTGCTGATTCGGAGAGAAACCTTGAACTTGATTTTAACGTTAAGGAATATTCTTCACATGAATTTAATTTTGATGAAACGTGTTAAATTTCGAGTTAATGAACTGATAATATGAATTAAATTTTGATTACGAATGAATTCACTTTTTAATAAGGGTTTATTGAACTCTACATATGATTTTGATTATGAATTAGGGTTTATTGAACTCTTACAAATGTATTTACTTTTTTTAACCCCACCGTAGACGGTCCTAAGCCCTCTTCAGAAAGGAGGAGGGAACCCCTTGTTTCTCCAACCCACAGCTTTTATGATTCCTCATCCGAAACCCCCCAATTAAATGGTCGTAAATAGTCGCGGGGTCGCACATTGAGTTTACTGGTTCCCATACTATATGCCTAGAAATGCTTACAACTATTAATACATATACAGCTCTGCAACTAAATTCTACTCACACCTCTTTTGTGGGGATGTAAAAGCGTGAAGTCGAGTCTTCCGTGCCTGAAAACGGGATCGAAGTAACAACTACGCCGACAGAATGGAGGTTGGGTGACAAGCTAACTCCCCGCCCCTGGAAAACCCTACAATATTTCGAAACCTCCTGAAGGGCACTGGAATGGTAGGGAGGTGAAGACATTTGTGCACATAGTGTGGGACTCCCATGCGCGACTGGACTACCCACTAAACACCTCCCCTGTCAACCTGAGAACCCAGCCTGGAACCGTTTGACACATTACTTCGGGCCAGGTCTCATTTTGTTACGCCGTGGGGCGCCTTCAAGCTGGGGAGTCCCTTTCCTAGTGGAAGGGGAGAGGGGAAGAGGAAATGCCAGAAGAGCGATCCCCAGCCCCAGCGCCTCCGGCTGCTGTGAGTCCCTTTTATCTTTTAGGACTGCCCGAGCATAATGTGCCACCTGGTTCCATTTGTCAACCGATTCGAGCATCACCGCAACTATATTATCCGGGGTGAGCTCTCCCGTCTCCCTGTAGAGTTCCCTTCGCAGCCTGACCCATTTTGTACACGCAAAACATTTGTGACAGGCATTGTCCTCCTCTCCTGGGCAAAACCGACAATCGGGAGACCGTGACTTACCGATCTTGTGCAGGTAAGACTGAAAACAACCGTGCCCGCTCAAAAGCTGGGTCAGATAGAAGTCAGTCTCACCATGCCTTCGATTTAGCCACGGTCTCACATCCGGTCCACCTTCCCTTCGTGCAATTCACCCAAGACTGCTGCCAATCGTTGAGCGAGCGCTGTCTCTCCTCGCGGACAACTATCTCCCTCGCATCCTCGTTCTGGCACAGGTAAACAGCACGGCGCTCTCTAGCAAGGAGGGCGACAGGTATCACGCCTGCAATCACTCTCACCGCCGAGTCGGAGACTGTTGGATACGAAGATGCAATTCTCAGTGCTCCTCTTCTCTGTACCTGTGCCAAACGTTTTCGGTATACCTCCTTGCTGAGAGCGTCGCCCCATACCTCTGCTCCGTACAGTAGCACTGACCCTACAGCACTCATCAAGAGGCGTCTTCTTGATGGGCTGGGTCCCCCTACGTTGGCCATAAGTCAACTCAGGGCCAATACTCCCGAAGCAGCCTTCTCAGCCGTTGCCCTGATTTGCTCAGAGAAACTCATCTTCGAGTCGATCAGTAGCCCCAGGTACTTCACCGCTGGCTTCGATTCGATTTGTATGTCTCCAATACTGATCATCCTTACTCTAGGGATTCTCTTTTTTGTCAAGATGACCACTTCGGTTTTCTCCAGTGCTAAACTCAGCCCACGAGCAGGCATTCAGTCCCTCACTCGGGGCATTAGCATACCTAGCCTAAGTTGCGCTTGTTCAACGGTGCGTCCGGCGACCAGAGCCGCAACATCATCCACATAGCCGACCAAGCGCGACTCATCTGGCATCTCAAGTCTCAGTAGCCCGTCGTAAGACACGTTCCACAGGTCCGGACCAAGGATAGATCCCTGGGCAACACCCGATGTAATTTCCAGCCTTCGTTGGCCCTGTGTCGTGTCGTAGAGCAGGCTTCGGTCCTTTAGGTAGTTCCTCAAAAGCCGCATTAGTATTCTGGAACTTGAAAAGAGTTTTCCAGCGTATCCAGAATATCCACTCATCTAGCGGAGCTGAAGGCATTCCTGACGTCGAGTGTCACCAACAGGCCGATCCGTCGCTTGGTGCGACTATATGCCTCTGCCTTTTGGACCGCGTTCACCACCTCTGCAATCGCATCAATGGTAGAACGTCCTGCTCTAAAGCCGTACTGCCGAGGAGATAGGTCCCCAGCAGCACGAATCGCGTCAGTGAGTCTTCCCTTGATGAGTTTCTCTAGCACTTTCCCAGCCGTGTCTAGCATGCATAACGGGCGGTATGCAGACGGCGATTCGGGATTTCCCTTCCACTTGCTGATCAGCACGAGCCTCGCCACCTTCCATCGTACCGGGAAAACCCCGTCCCGTAGGTAAGCGTTGAATGTGCTGAGCAGCAAGTCAGGACAATGGTGAAAGACGAGCCGCAACACCTCAGCTGGAACATCATCATCAGCCATTTAGGTCTTTCTAGTAGCCTGGTGAGATATTCCCTGTACCAGCGATCCCAAAACTGAAGTGACCGTTTTTGTGTGAGCTGCTACCTCTTCAAAAGGGATACGTTGTCAGGAACTGATTCTGGAATGGGGAACATTGAATCCCCGGTGAGAAAATGTGCTGGTGTTAAGGCTTCGTTATCGTTTACGTCAGAGCTTGAGGGTGCCAAAGGACGACTGTTAAGACAAGCTTGTATTTGCGCAAAAGCCGTGTACATTTCCTCCACGTTTAGTAGCGTTTCACCAAATGCTTTACTTAAGTGTCGCTTCACCGATTTGACGCCTCCCTCCCAGAGGCCTTCAAAATGTGGGCTACTGGGGGGAATATGATTCCAAACAATGCCTGCACTCGCTAAATACGCTCTTGTTTCGCTTTCAATGGTTGTGTAGATCATCCGCAATTCCTTCCCGGCTGAGATGAAATTAGTGCCGCAATCACTGTATATGTTCTTGCACCTTCCTCGTCGGGAAATGAATCTTTTAATGGCGGCGATGCATGCAGATGTGGTAAGGTCACTCACTAATTCCAAGTGCATTGCCTTGGTTGCCAAACAGACAAAAACTGCTATGTGAGTTTTGACTGTTTTTGCGCCACGGCCACTGGACCATTTTATCTTGATTGGGCCGGCAAAGTCTAGACCAGTAGACCAAAATGGTTTGTTTAATATCACACGGTTGGTGGGGAGATTTCCCATCAGTTGCTGCTTCGGTTGGGCATTGCTTCTAAAACATGTCATACACATGTGAATGCATGTTTTTACCATCTTTGGCACTCTTATTATCCAAAATTCCTTGCGTACGGCATCCAAGGTTAATTGCGCTGATCCATGTAGTGTTTTTTGATGGAAGTAGCTGATTATCATTTCGGATAACTTGCTCTTATGACTCAATATAATTGGATGCTTTTCTGCTATACTTATGGCTGCATTTTGGAGTCGTACGCCTACCCTGAGGACACCATCGGTGTCCAAGTACGGGTTCAGTTGCAAATCTTTTGAGTTAGAGTCGATTTGTCTATTTTTGGTCAACCTCCTAATTTCAGCGTCGAAAACTTCCTGCTGTGCAATTTTATAGTATAGTTTTGCTTCTTGTAGTTCTTGTGCTGTTAAGAACTGTCCAGACCCATCCTGTTGCATACGATGATGTGGGAGCCACCGTCTGCAATAAGATATAACCCTTAAGAGTTTAGAGTAGCTTGAGAATCGATGTATTATGCTATTGTTCCCTTCTGATATTACCGTAAGAGCCGCTTTCCTTCTTTCCAATGCAGTAGAGTGATTATTAGGTGATTTCGGGAATATTATTCTGGGAGACTGTATGATACTTGGGCCATTCCACCATAAGTTGAAGTCCTTGAGTTGAGTGGATGAGAGTCCCCGTGATGCGCAGTCAGCTGGGTTGTCTCCGGATGATATATGGTGCCACTGAGCGATGCTGCTGGCTGAATGTATCTCACTTACGCGATTCGCAACGTAAGTGTTCCAACGGGCCGGGTGGTCACTAAGCCAAGATAGGACGACACTCGAGTCTGTCCAATAGTGCACCGGAATTTCAGCGCCGTTGCGGAAGGATGATCTGGTTTGTTCCATCAACTTGACAAGCAATGAAGCGCTGGATAGTTCGAGACGCGCGATTGTTTGAACAGCTAGAAGAGTCACCTTTGTTTTTGCGGTTAATAACTTGACAATGGGTGTATCTTGCCCAACCCTTTTGGTTCGAAGGTATATTACCGCTGCTATTGCTTGCCGGGAAGCGTCGTAAAATCCATGGAGCTCGAACTGATCACGTGAAGTTGTGCCGATCCAGCGTTGCACCTTTATTTTCTTGATTGCAGGTATTTCAGATAAATAGCTCTGCCATTCATTTTCCAATTCTTGGGGCAAGGGGTCATCCCAATCAAGTTTGTGTAACCACAGCTTTTGCATGAAGATTTTGCCTTTTATTATGATTGGCTGAAGCCATCCCAAAGGATCAAACATTGTCGCCATGAATGATGCTACTGTTCGTTTTGTAATCCTTTCTCCAGAGTGAAGCTCTCTTGTACTGAAGATGAAAATATCTTGTAGTGGGTGCCATTGCAAACCCAGAGTTTTGATTGTATCCTCTGCCTTTAGGCTCAGTGGATAATCTGCTCCTCTAGCATCTGCTGGTATTTCACGCATTACTTCGTTGCAGTTGGAGTTCCACTTCCGCAAATTAAATCCACTCATGCTTAAGAAATGTGTTAATTCGTGATATAATGAGATCGCTTCATCAGGTGTGTCGACTCCAGTCATCAAATCGTCTACATAAAAGTCGTCAAGCAAATAATTTACCGCTCTTGGAAATCGTTCTCTTTCATTGTTTGCGAGCTGCTTCAATGTGCGAATTGCTTGAAAGGGGGCACTTGCAGTTCCAAAAGTAACTGTTTTCAGCCGGTAGTGTCGGATGATGTCTGCTGTTTGAGGGCGCCAGACGATTCTTTGAAAATCAGCGTGCTTTGCCTTGACTTGAATCTGCCAGTACATTTTCTCTATATCGGCTGTAAGGACTACTGGATATAATCTCCACCGTAATAGTAGTATCCTGAATCGTTGGTCCTACTAATAAAATGTCATTTAATGACTTGCCTGATGCAGTTTTTGCAGATGCGTTGAACACGACGCGGACCTTTGTAGTGATGCTAGTCTCTTAGTAACCACATGGTGAGGTAGCTAATAAGATGGATTATTGACTTCATTTTTCGGTACTTCTTCCATGTGATTCGAATCTAAATAGTCCTAGGGGCATTTGTTGTATTCTTCCATCAGCCTTGGATCTGTCATTAAACGCTTTTCCATTGCACAGTACCGTTGTATTGCCGATTTTTGTGATACTGCTAATTGTGTACGTGGGTCTCCCTTAACTGGAAGCTCCACTTGAAACCTTCCAGTTTTGAGTCGTTGGGTGATGCTGCGATAGTGAGCCTCTATTTCTTGTTGTTCTTCCGTTGGAAATTTCTTTCGTTCTTCTTGTTCCCAAAATTTCCGGAGCGTAAGCTCGAGTTCCGCTGTGCTTACCATTGTAATGGCTTGAAGTGAGCGTGTGATATTAGCGGTAGGACCAGT
The DNA here is from genome assembly GCA_963969285.1 of Odontomyia ornata. NCBI lineage: Eukaryota > Metazoa > Arthropoda > Insecta > Diptera > Stratiomyidae > Odontomyia > Odontomyia ornata. The sequence continues at coordinate 180,164,041 of OZ017739.1, read as the reverse complement.
TAATATCCAACCTAATTTTGTTTTTTGCACTGTAGGATGTCCTCGCCGAATGCCCTTCTGGATTTTGTCTCCATACACATCAGCTCCTAATAATATGTCAATTTTGGCACTGATGTTGTAGTTCGGATCAGCCAGTTCCTCAGTATCACAATTCAACTTGATCTGATTGATGGTCGTTGACGGTAAATTGGATGTTATACGACCCAATATTAAGACGTTAGTGCTGATTGTTTCATTTGTCCATTTTTCCTTGATTGTCAATGGAATTTGCCCATGGCACTTTCTTGTTGAGCTGCCAATGCCAGATATGATGATATTGACGTTGTCTCGTTTGATTCCCAATATACTTGCAGCTTCCTCAGTCACAAAAGAATTCTGTGATCCTTGGTCCAATAGTGCTCTAAACTTTACGTACTGTCCGCACGCGTCCTTTACATTGATGATTGCCGTTGCCAACAGAATGCTCCAGAAATTGTGTTGATACACATGGTTACTCTGTATCTTGACTCCACTGGATGTACTTGCTTCTTTAAATTCAAAATCCTTTGTTCGACTACCGATGTCCAGATGCAACATCGAGTTGTGCCGTTTATTGCATGTGTTGCATACGGAGGTCGATTTGCACTCGTTGATTCGATGGTTCTTAAGGCAGTTGAAGCACAAATTGTGGGTTTTCATAAATTCCTTACGTTTTTCGACGCTCATTCCTTGAAATTTGCCACACTTGTAAATTGGATGGTTGTCCTTGCAAACTGGACATTTGCTGGTACTCTGCGCCGTTTCGTGGACCTTAGTTCCTTGCCGTTTTGGTGAGTATTCCTTTCCGATAACTTCTAGCGACCTGAATTTTCGCTCTAAGAAATCTGCAAAATCCTGCCATGCTGGGATTTTCGATTGAACGCCACAAGATAACTTCCAATCTTTCCTAGCTTCCATGTCTAGTTTGTGCGATAAGATGGATACCAAGATGATGCCTCTATGCCGATACCGCCAATTCCGGCCATCATCTCATTCTTTGTATCCAAAATCCTCTTGTAGCCAATCGCTGACTCTGATTTTATTGTCGGCAAATTCAAAAATGTCAGCAAGTACGCTGATAGTAGTTTGTTATGGCAACGACCCTGTATGAGCTGCCATGCCTTCTTGTAGTTCGCTTCCGTCATACTTAGGTTTTCTATTAAAGTCTTTGCTTCGCCTCCAACCGAAGTAAGGAGGTACTGCAGTTTTTGAATGTCCTTAAGCTGCGAGTTCTCATGAACTTGCGTTTGAAATAGTTCATGAAACGTGGCCCATTTCAGATAATCCCCTTCGAATTTCGGGATTTTAATCCACTCCAGACGTATGGCGTCGTTCACCAAAGTTTCTGATGATTGAGCCTGTTGGGTTGTTTCTCGAGGTCGATCTGCTTTTTCGAACTCCCTGATTGCTTCCTTGAATCTTGTCATCAGGTTCAAACCTGTCTCCTCAGCTGTCACATAGGCTGCGATGTAATCCTTAAGTAGGGTTGCATCTTGCAATTTTGCCTGGTACACACTGGGATGCAATTCCTGGGTATTTCGCCAACATTTCTGCAGACGCTCCAATCGAATTTCGAAATACTGTAGGCTGTGTCGATCCTTCGAATCTTTTGAGAAGTTAGACTTGATTCGATTGATCGTATCGAAGTTTATCTTCTGAAGAGTCCCTCGCGTTGGTTCGGTTATCGTATCCAATTGATATCTCGAAGATGTTGGGATGATGATAAGGATGCTTCCAAATCAATCCAGCTCGACGGACCAAAAAATGTTCAGATATCTAACCTTAGGTCAGATATTAAACTTCACCACAAATATCTAACCTTGAGTCAGATATTAACTTTGTAAAAATTGATCTGATTTTAAATCAGATCAGAGAAAATATGATTACACCTTGACTCGTACTTAACGAGTAAATTTCGTTTTCATTTTGATGCTCTTAAATAGTAAATAACATCTTACATTAACAATTTTCTTTTAGCATACAATGTTCAATTGAACAATATGCTGGCGGAAGCTAATTGTGCTCGCGCACGCATTATTACATTTATGCATTCGCGGAAACAAAAATGAAAATTGATCTAGGTATCTGCCTTAAATGAATGTGAATGAACTTGAACTTCATGTGAATTTAGTGCTGATTCGGAGAGAAACCTTGAACTTGATTTTAACGTTAAGGAATATTCTTCACATGAATTTAATTTTGATGAAACGTGTTAAATTTCGAGTTAATGAACTGATAATATGAATTAAATTTTGATTACGAATGAATTCACTTTTTAATAAGGGTTTATTGAACTCTACATATGATTTTGATTATGAATTAGGGTTTATTGAACTCTTACAAATGTATTTACTTTTTTTAACCCCACCGTAGACGGTCCTAAGCCCTCTTCAGAAAGGAGGAGGGAACCCCTTGTTTCTCCAACCCACAGCTTTTATGATTCCTCATCCGAAACCCCCCAATTAAATGGTCGTAAATAGTCGCGGGGTCGCACATTGAGTTTACTGGTTCCCATACTATATGCCTAGAAATGCTTACAACTATTAATACATATACAGCTCTGCAACTAAATTCTACTCACACCTCTTTTGTGGGGATGTAAAAGCGTGAAGTCGAGTCTTCCGTGCCTGAAAACGGGATCGAAGTAACAACTACGCCGACAGAATGGAGGTTGGGTGACAAGCTAACTCCCCGCCCCTGGAAAACCCTACAATATTTCGAAACCTCCTGAAGGGCACTGGAATGGATTTTTTTTGTGGTAGGGAGGTGAAGGCATTTGTGCACATAGTGTGGGACTCCCATGCGCGACTGGACTACCCACTAAACACCTCCCCTGTCAACCTGAGAACCCAGCCTGGAACCGTTTGACACATTACTTCGGGCCAGGTCTCATTTTGTTACGCCGTGGGGCGCCTTCAAGCTGGGGAGTCCCTTTCCTAGCGGAAGGGGAGAGGGGAAGAGGAAATGCCAGAAGAGTGATCCCCCAGCCCCAGCGCCTCCGGCTGCTGTGAGTCCCTTTTATCTTTTAGGACTGCCCGAGCATAATGTGCCACCTGGTTCCATTTGTCAACCGATTCGAGCATCACCGCAACTATATTATCCGGGGTGAGCTCTCCCGTCTCCCTGTAGAGTTCTCTTCGCAGCCTGACCCATTTTGTACACGCAAAAAATGTGTGACAGGCATTGTCCTCCTCTCCTGGGCAAAACCGACAATCGGGAGACCGTGACTTACCGATCTTGTGCAGGTAAGACTGAAAACAACCGTGCCCGCTCAAAAGCTGGGTCAGATAGAAGTCAGTCTCACCATGCCTTCGATTTAGCCACGGTCTCACATCCGGTCCACCTTCCCTTCGTGCAATTCACCCAAGACTGCTGCCAATCGTTGAGCGAGCGCTGTCTCTCCTCGCGGACAACTATCTCCCTCGCATCCTCGTTCTGGCACAGGTAAACAGCACGGCGCTCTCTAGCAAGGAGGGCGACAGGTATCACGCCTGCAATCACTCTCACCGCCGAGTCGGAGACTGTTGGATACGAAGATGCAATTCTCAGTGCTCCTCTTCTCTGTACCTGTGCCAAACGTTTTCGGTATACCTCCTTGCTGAGAGCGTCGCCCCATACCTCTGCTCCGTACAGTAGCACTGACCCTACAGCACTCATCAAGAGGCGTCTTCTTGATGTGCTGGGTCCCCCTACGTTGGCCATAAGTCAACTCAGGGCCAATACTCCCGAAGCAGCCTTCTCAGCCGTTGCCCTGATTTGCTCAGAGAAACTCATCTTCGAGTCGATCAGTAGCCCCAGGTACTTCACCGCTGGCTTCGATTCGATTTGTATGTCTCCAATACTGATCATCCTTACTCTAGGGATTCTCTTTTTTGTCAAGATGACCACTTCGGTTTTCTCCAGTGCTAAACTCAGCCCGCGAGCAGGCATTCAGTCCCTCACTCGGGGCATTAGCATACCTAGCCTAAGTTGCGCTTGTTCAACGGTGCGTCCGGCGACCAGAGCCGCAACATCATCCACATAGCCGACCAAGCGCGACTCATCTGGCATCTCAAGTCTCAGTAGCCCGTCGTAAGACACGTTCCACAGGTCCGGACCAAGGATAGATCCCTGGGCAACACCCGATGTAATTTCCAGCCTTCGTTGGCCCTGTGTCGTGTCGTAGAGCAGGCTTCGGTCCTTTAGGTAGTTCCTCAAAAGCCGCATTAGTATTCTGGAACTTGAAAAGAGTTTTCCAGCGTATCCAGAATATCCACTCATCTAGCGGAGCTGAAGGCATTCCTGACGTCGAGTGTCACCAACAGGCCGATCCGTCGCTTGGTGCGACTATATGCCTCTGCCTTTTGGACCGCGTTCACCACCTCTGCAATCGCATCAATGGTAGAACGTCCTGCTCTAAAGCCGTACTGCCGAGGAGATAGGTCCCCAGCAGCACGAATCGCGTCAGTGAGTCTTCCCTTGATGAGTTTCTCTAGCACTTTCCCAGCCGTGTCTAGCATGCATAACGGGCGGTATGCAGACGGCGATTCGGGATTTCCCTTCCCCTTGCTGATCAGCACGAGCCTCGCCACCTTCCATCGTACCGGGAAAACCCCGTCCTGTAGGTAAGCGTTGAATGTGCTGAACAGCAAGTCAGGACAATGGTGATAGACGAGCCGCAACACCTCAGCTGGAACATCATCTGGACCTGGAGCCTTCCTCGCTTTCAAGGAGAGGACTGCCTCCTCCAATTCCAGCTGTGTGAAGAGTGGGCACTCAACGGCTGTTTCACCATGGACAGCGTCAACACGGACGGGATGGGCGGGGAAGAGTCCCCGCACTATCACGTCCATCTTTTCCGCGTCATGTATACAAGGCTTCCGTAGGGCACCAAGTGTCCCCATGACCAGCTTGTAGCCAAGGCCCCACGGATCCTTGTTCACATTGTCCACTAGGTCTTGCCAGAAGCGAGCCTTGCTACTGTTGATCAGTTTGCGAAGGCATTTCCTGGCCGACTTATATGCTGCCACCTGGTTGCATGCCTCGTCACGGTTCCGCGCCCGTTGAGCCTCACGCCGAAGCTTGTGACACTCCCTCCGCTTTTCAGCGATTTCAGTAGACCACCAGTACACTGGGGGCTTGCCGTGCCGGGGTCTTCGACGAGGCATAGAAGTGCAGCAAGCAGTCGTGATGATGCTCATAGTAGAGTTCACCACGTCTTGAGCTTCCAGTTCTTCCGTCCCCTCCGGAGCTCCCTGCAGCGGCTCACCTGCTGTGAGAAACTTGACGAACCTCTCGACGTCCATCCTTCTAATGTTCCATCCAGTTGTAGAAGGCCGAGAGCACTGACGGCGGGAGACAGCATCACTTATCTCAAGCAGAATGCACTGATGATCACTGGCTGAGTAGTCCTCTAATACTTTCCAGTTTTGTATCCTCCGTACTAAGGACTCCGAGGCGAATGTCACGTCCGGTATGGTTCCCTCACAGCCAATACGGCGGAAAGTCGGCGTGTTTCCAGAGTTAAGTACGACGAGGGCCGTCCTGGCCACCATTTCCAGGATTCGTTTTCCCCGCGGATCCGTCTGAGGCATGCCCCATTCGATTGCTTTAGCATTGAAGTCACCCCCAACGAGCACTTTGCCTTCTGCGTTCGAGACAGCGCCCTCCAGAGCATTAAGCTTGGCTTGGAAAGATGATATCAACTCGTTAGGCGTTAGGTACACACTAAAGAAGGTGATCCCTGAGCACCGAACCCACACGAAACGATCCCCCCCGTCCACAACTCTCCGCCTGAAAGTCACTGTTCCGAACCCAGATAGCGGCAGTACCAGTTTCATCAGAGTACCATAATGCAGGACTTTTATCATGGTGTCGGCTTTCATATCCCTCGCAAACTGCTCAAGCAGATTTTAGGCGGTTGAACTGCGGTGTAGGTTTAGCTGCAGGATGCGGGTCATCGGAGCTCTGATTTTGCCTTGGCTAGGGCTTCCTGGAACACCCGGCATTTTCGTGATCCCAAGATGTGTCCAAAATCAAGTTTTGGATCAGCATCCTTGCAGAGGATACAGTGTGCCTCCTTCGTACACAATTTTCTTTTATGTCCCATTTCACCGCATTTGTAACACAGGGAACTCCTATCGGGTCCTTTGCATACTTGTGTGGTGTTGTGTGGCGTTGCTCTTCGCCGTATCCTACGGACAACCCACCCTATTCGTACTTTGCCCTTGTTCAGGAATTGTTCGGCGTCCTTTTCGGTCAAGTCAACTATGGCCATGCGTTGTCCCCTGTGTTTTCTGGCATCAGTCTCGCTTTGATCCTTCCCACGCTAGGGAACTCCTTTTTGATGGCCTCTTCCGCCTCGGCCAGATCCGCCACGCAGTCTATGTCTCGTATTTCGATCGTTGCCATCGGCTCAAGCGGGGCTATAGTTGCGCTTTTGCCGAGGGCTTCCTTTACTGCGTCACAGAATGCATCTTTATTGCCGGCCTCTGCTCCGAATTCGACCAGTATGTGGCCCGACCGCGTTGGTCGTACTACTTTAATGGTAGTATTGGTGTCTTCAGGCCTTACGTTTCCCCTGATGTCCCGCAGTACCTCCGCGTAGGATCGGCCATCTTGGGGCTTTACAAGCAGTGCCTGCTGCCGGGGTTTTTGTCGGGGCTTCTGCCTCTCCTGCTTTGCATCAGGTCCTTTTTGTAATTGGGCATCCGTACGAACTTTACTTTCTGGCTTTTTTTGAAGGAGTTTTTTGCGGCTTTCTTCGCTCCTTTTGTAAGCACTGTCTGGAACCCCTGATCTAGTGCTCCATGCCCTTCAAGTGCCTCTTCCTTCCTTCTTTTATCCCGATCTCCTTTGATTGGGCTAGACGCCATTCTTTTATTGACGTTTAATGGTGGAGCTATCTGTGTGTCGCCTTTAGATTTCGCCCCAAGCGCCTCTTTAGGCTTCTCTTCGTCTTCGGCCCTTAACCAGCTCCTCCGATAGTGCCCTATGCGATCTAGGAGCTCCTCTAGTTCAAGGAGCCCTGCCTTTGCTGCTTTGCTGATTTTTGGGGAGTCGCATGCAGCTTGTATTCTTTTCACAACATCTCCCGCTATTCGGAGTAGTCTTTCCTCTTCGTATCGCTAGGCCGCAATTGTACCTTGCAACCATCCTTGGGAGAGGTTATCGCGTTCCGTTTCCGAGTGCAGTATTTCCGCCACATTTTCAACTTTGGCGGTGCATTCACGCGGTGTCTGGTCACTCTTTGCTTTTAGTGCCGTAATCTCCTCGTTGGCTTCTGGATTTTTTGTTGCAATGTCGGGATTTGTGACCCTTGCATCGGTCGCTTTAGTAACGATCGCAGCAGTGACAATCGAATTTTCGGTGCTCTTTATGTTATCTCCCACCGCTCGAACACCTGAAGTGTCCTGCAGAGTTTCCCGTTTCTCCTTAATAGGACGCTCGGGCGTTCGCATCATTTTTTTGCTGCACCCGAACGCTGCAGGAATCTCAGTCTGTATTCTCCGTTTTTCGTCGGTCTTCACTGTCGTTGTGTTTGTCTACGTTTTTGTCGTTGTTAGTACCGCTCGCGATGTACTGTTGACATCGTGGCTGCAACCGCTGGTTGCGTCGTCGTTATCATTTTTCGTTTCTTTTTCTGGGTATTTGTGGTCTTTTGATTTTGTTTGCTCTAGTTTTGTTGCGTCCCCCCTCGGAGCCGCTATCTCCGTTCGTGTGTGTAGTCGCCTTTTTGGTCCCATGGTTATCTTTGCAGAGCAGGGAGGCCATGCGAGGGTTGGCACAAGCCCTTATGGGGACAAGTGCTCAGAGCCAGACCAGCGCTAATCGGGAGTCCGTCTCAACCGAACCTACACCACCAACCCAACTGGAATGGATTGGACTCACGGTAATGACTCCGCAAACGATAAAAGTATTGGATCCTAGAATGTCAAATTACTTAATTATCCTGGTGCTATTAAGGACCTTTTACAACAGGCCCAATATAAATTAAAAATACTGGCAATCCAGGAAACTAACTGGACTGGAAACGATATTCATGACATGAGATCGCACACAATATTTAAAAGTGGGAAGCCTACTGGAAAACGAGAATTCGATGGGGAGTTGAAATCACACGTTATTGATTTTAAGGTAGTCAAGGAACGGTTGTGTGCGATCCGTATAAAAGCGAAATTCTTCAAAATCTGGCTGATAAATATTCACGCCCCGACCGAAAAAAAGGAAGAAGCAACGAAGGAAACGTTCTGCGATTACCTGGAAAGACTAGTCCACTCATTACCCACAAACAACACAAAAATAAATCTGGGTGATCTCAACATTAGGGCTCTCATCGGGGAAAGACTGGAGGATATAGCCTCCACGTTAAAAAAAATGACTATGACCAGCGCCTGATTGACTTTGCATGTAGCAGAAATCTAGTCATACGTTTGACTTGCTTCCCACATCGAAGCATTCATAAAATGACCTGGGTATCATTCGATGGCAACACAAAACCAAATCGACCATGTTCTGATCCAACAATTTTGACCCTTGAGCATACTTGACGTCCGCACTTACCGAATAGCCAATTGCAACTCATATCATAACTTGATCAAATTAACCTTTCAATGTCGTACGTCAAAGGCGTATTTGGTGAACACCAGCCCACTACAAAAATTTTGCATCCAAAGGCTCGGAACGGCGTCTGTGGCCAAAAATTTCACGGAGATCCTCGATCATCAGCTGGGTGCCATCTTATCAGAAGCATCGCTAAAGACAAGCAACGATCTCTGGATGGAAGTGAAAGCGACGATTAAGAACGTAGCAGAACAGGCGAATGGACATGAAGCCCGGTGCAGGAGAAATGATTCGATAATGAGTGCCAGAATGCGTTAGACAAAAAGAATCAGGCATACAAAGAATTCGTAGGTAGGAAAACCAGGACGAACAGAGAACACTGCGAAAAATCTCAGAAGAGTAGCAAAGAAAATAATTAGAATCAAGAAAACAAAATACTATGACGACCAATTGCGAGGTATCGATGTAAGTTTAGCGAGCAACAACACAAGAAAAGCATACAAAGTAGTGAAAAGCCTAAAACGTGGTTATCAGCCCAAAACCACGTTCTGTCGTGATTACACCGGCTATATCATCGCTGATAAAACCAATATTAAGGAAAGATGGGCATCATATTTCAAGAACCTCCAGAGCATCAAGGCCTATAGATGTCTGCGGAGAGCTTTCATTGGGCCCACCAACTCTGGATGAAGTTTTTTCCGCCATCAAAGCCCAAAAGAATAATGAAGCGCCGGCATCGACAAGGTTCCAGTGGAGCTCATCAAATATGGTGGCAGCAGTGTTCATAAAGCTATGTAATGTGACGCCTACGCCCGGGAATCGGAGTGATTCCGATCCCGAACCCTGGCACCCGGCCAGATATGTATGACTTCGAAGTGCAAGCAGACTTCATCTTTCGTGCAGCTATCATTGCGCCGAAAATATTTTTCTTCAAATATTTATATTTGTGGAGAAATATTTTCTGTCAATGTGATCCGCTGTAGTAAAACACTGATACATTTCGAAGCATATCTATCTGGCAATGCCTCCCACAGTTGCCATCCAAGTGTCAGACGAGGATCGAAATAGCCGGATGGTATCAACTCGTGGCGTACGGTATAAGTTACGGAAGGAGAGCGGGTGTTGTGCTACGAACCGGATCCAACAAAGGCAAAAGTATTGGACGATTCTAAGTTTCTTATGTTCGTGGAAACAAAAGACAAGCGAGGCAAGAAACTAATTCAATATAAAATTCATTTTCAAGGTTGGAATTCATCTTGGGATCGACGAGTTAATTCGGATTTCGTTCTTAAGGATACTGAGGAAAATCGTCAACCACAAAGGGATTTGGCAGAGAAAGCGCAACTTCAGTTAGCTGCCCATCTGTATAGAAGAGAAAAGCGCAAACGAATGCGATGTTCTAATAATGTACGAAATCGTGTATCATCAGATGTTGCAAGTGACGGATACAGCAGAGTGAAAGAGGCAGGCGACTTAATTCCAGGTTAGAGTAGATATTGTAATGTGACGCCTACGCCCGGGAATCGAAGTGATTCCGATCCCGAACCCTGGCAACCGGCCAGATATGTATGACTTCGAAGTGCAAGCAGACTTCATCTTTCGTGCGGATATCATTGCGCAGAAAATATTTTTTTTTCAAATATTTATATCTGTGGATATAAATATTTGAAAAATAATATTAATTAACCATCCGATACATTTCGAAGCATATCTATCTGGCAATGCCCCCCCCCCCCCCCCCCCCCCACAGTTGCCATCAAAACATCGAATAGATAGAAACGTAGAAACTGGGTGGAAGTGTCATTCGTCATATAACCTTCAAAGTGTCATTCTTGATATAACCTTCTATGTACCTGCTCTAGGACCTTCTCCCGAAGATCAACCTCAAAAGCGTGAGATTCGATTGTGGAAAAAAACGAGAAGCTGCACGTAAAGGGCGACGCAAGAAGAAGGAATATATCAACTGCCTGGAAAATCGGATAGCGGTGCTAGAAAACCAAAATAAATCTCTTATTGAAGAGTTGAAAGCAGCCATTACGTTAAAAGGTACGAAATATTATTTTAAGTGGATGCTTCTCTTATTTTTACTGTGCAACAGAAGATAGAATATTTCTGTCATATTTTTTTTTATCATTGCGGCCTTTGCTTCTTTCAAACATTGAAGAAGTACTACAGGAACAGCGATATGGCACACGTACAGTGTACATGAGTGAAGTGAAATCCCCCGCAGGAGAAATAGTTGAAAAGAGATACCCTCTATGAGGAAGAAAGAGATGAAAGGGATTTAATTGTCATTCACTGACGGTTCCACTGAGAACTGTCATAACAAATTTACAAACCGATACGAAGCGGTAAAATCAGCGACGTTTTTTTGATAATTTTTCGTTGAACTATTTCATCCCGGTTTCGGAAAACATTCGAAAGTGATATCGCGTGTGATACGGATGTACTTTTGATTTATCGTGTGCGGTTTTAACTCGAATTAAAAGTGAAAAGTGAAAAATGAAGTGCTTGGTGAAAAACTGTAGAAACAATTCATCCCATATTAAAGGGAAATCATTTTTCAGGTGTTTATTTTGGTTTTATAATTAAATTAACATATATTAATTGGTTTGCTATGAAATTTGTGCAATGTTAAACCTAGCGGGATTAATCGTTTTAAGTTGAAATAAAGTAAGCTAATTTTTGTTTATGTTTCATAGCAAATGCCATGGGAATTGTCAAGTATGATAAGCCCAGGGGATTTAGTTCAGTGGTGTCACTATAAAGTATTTATAATGACGGGGGCTGGGAAAGTTTTTGAAATATTTTCATGATAAGATTTATTGTTTGTGCGATACTAATTAAAATATATTTTTAAGGATCCCCAATGACGTGGAAATGCGTAGGAAGTGGTTGTTGTCTATAGGGCGTCTTGAAGCTGACACACGGAAGCAATCGGTTGTGTGTTCCGACCACTTTGTGCCAGGAGATATTCTTGATATTGGAGTAAGGAGAAGCTTGGCCAAGAATGCGATACCGGAAATTAATGTTGTAAGTCGTACGAAAATACTAATACTGTTTTTAAAAGTTTTTCTTTGTATTTCAGCCCAACGTAATACTTGATCAAAATGAAGCCGGCATGAGTGGACAACTATGTGGTGAAGTTTTGGTGAGTACGAACAGTTAATAATTTCTTTTACTACTTTTTTATATGGACGAATAAATGCATAATATTTTTCAATATTATTATTCAAACGATGAATAGCGACAAGTTGATACATAAATTACATTTCCACAAGATGTAGGAATGTGATTTACGTTATAATGTAGTCAATTATTTTGTTAATTTTATTTATATACGCTATAATTTTAAAATATATTAACAAACATTAATATATTAACAAACATTCGAAAAAAAAACTGGGCAATGTAATTAGTTTTTAAAAATAATTCTTTATATTATTATATTCGTTAGATTAATGATTAATACGTATATTTATTACATATATTTAATTTAATAAAGGGAAAAATATATGAATTGTTTTAGGTAAAAGATACGAGTAATACTTGTGAAGTAGCTTCCACCACAGAGGCTGATAAAATAATGCATCATATGGAAAACATGAATGAGGTAAAGGTGTTTATAGTTAAATAATTTATAAATTGAAATAAAGTATGTTATTTCAGAGTACAAAGGAATCATGCTGTGAACCCAACAGTGTCCAATGCAATATTTATCAGCAAAGTTGGCCTCATGTAATTAAAACACATTGGAAAAAGTGACTCTTATTTGATTGAAGTTATAATGTATTATAAGTGTAAATTAATACCTTTGGTTGGAATTTTGCAATGTAATTAGTTGTTAAAAATATTACTCCTTATACAGTTAAAATTTTTTGAGAAATTCTTAATATGCATATATCTCATATACCATTTCATCTAATTCAATAACGAAAAATATACATATATTGTTTTAGGGAAGCGATAAGAATTGTGAAGCAGTTGTCACGCCTGATCCTTATGGAATACTGCATCATATGGAGAACATAGATGAGGTAAAGGTGATTAGAGTAAAACAATTCATAAATTTTAATAAAGTATCCTATTCCAGACTTTAATGGAATCGTCAAGTTCTTCAAAAGTAATTGCATCAAGTTCTACCGCTCACGTAAGGACTAATATTTATTCTATTTTAAATTTTCTCAAACAATCAACTTTAAATTAAAGAAATTAAAAGATTTTAAATCAACTATATAATTTTGTTGTACATTTTGTGTATATTTTGGGGATTACGTGACTTATTGTTCAGTAAAACTGATGTTACCGAGAAAAATGTTACTTAACCCTCGTAATAAGTAAATTCAGAAGAATACAACAGAAGTATAAAGTAAAGTAAACATAAAATCTTGTAATTTCTCAAGTGAAAGTTAGATGAATAATTTTGAAATCATAGATTAGCAATGAAATTCCAATTTGTAAATCTTAATCAACAATATGAAATTGTATATGCCAAATTGAAATTATTCAGTTTCATTTTGGAGTTGGTTGTACAGTTTAAAGTTGGAAACGTATGCAAACAATATGAATTTTTGGTTACAGTCAAGAGGTGGTCATAGCGGTCATTTATACTGCCACAATTCTTAGGGTACATTTTAGCTTGTGAACATCGAATTTATTTTTATTGATATTGAATGATGGTTGGATTTCCATAATATATTTACAAATATTAGCTCCTATGAATGCACTATAATCAAACCCATTTTCGTTCTAGAATGAAAGTACAATATTAAGGCGCAGCCCCCAGTAAAACTGCAAATTTTTTTAAACTTTACAGCCGTCCATCTCGAAAACCTTTCAAATGTTTGGAAAATTTGTTTAAGTAAAAATTAGAATGAACTTTTGGCTATTGAATCAGTTCATTACATATTGCAAAAAGTTTGTTGCGAAAATTGCAAAATTCAAACAAAATAGCAAGTTTTCCTTAGAAAATGTAGTAACTCTCTCTCTCTTTAAGCTATTTTTATTAGATCTACATTATTTGTATTGAATTAAATCATCAAAAATTTAAACAAAAATTTTGCAGAAAAATTTCCTAGAACAAAATGTGTAATTTGCACACACTGAACAAATATCATGCATGTACATTAATTTGTATCAAATTTCCACATTTTGTTGTAGGAAATGTATGGCAAAAACATTTTTAAATTTTTGATGAGTTAATTTAATGTAAATAATTTAGATCTAACAAACATAGCTTAAATCAACACGGTACGTTAAGTAGTTTCTGAGATTTACTACATTTTTTAAAGAAAACATGCTATTTTGTTTGAATTTAGTAATTTTCCCAACAAACTTTTTGCAATATGTAATGAACTGATTCAATAGCCAAAGTAAAATTCTAATTTTTACTTAAAAAATATTTGCAAATATTTTTAAGGTTTCTGAGATGGACGGCTGTTTAGTTTACTCAAAATGGCAGTTTTACTCGGGCCTGCGCCTTAAACTAAGCGTACGGGAATTAATTTAGTTATCATTATAGTCACTCATACTAAACTCCTTCATCCACGTACTTTTGATCCAAAATAAAATATAATGATTTCACTCTTTTGTGTTGGTTGATTTCTTTCCTTTCTGGTATCATCATTTTTATATTCTTTAACTCATTTTCAGAACAATGTTCATATTATGCCTGAACCACCATTTTTCAAAAGTAATGTGAAAATTTCTGTTGTAAGTTTTTCCTCTATTCTCATATATTGCTTTGGTTTCATTTACGCAAACACAAAATTGTATGCTTTGTTTTTCGATCCTTATATGTGCCATTATATCCACTTCATACTAACCAAACCTAGTAGTCGTGCCGTTGCAAAGGATAGGTTTCAATACAAATAAATAATATATTTAACAGAAATCTTCAACTCTGTTTAGGATGAAATAGAAAAAAATCTGAGCCTGAAAGAATGCCTTGAGACTTCAAGTGACGATGAAAGCGAAATCTCAGAAAAGGTGATTATTAAGAAGGCTAAATTACGAAAACTGCGCAAGTGTATCCAGAGTAGGGATAAATCAATAAAGCGCTTGACACAAAAAGTTTCCCGACAACGCAAACGAATCGCGCAAATTGAGACTGTACTGCAGGAACTCAAAACTAAAAATTTTATTGATAATGAAATAGAAAGCGTGCTAATTGATATTGCCGGACCAACAAAAGACTTTCTCTATCGTTATATACGCAAATCAAAGCATGGAGTGGTGGAGAAAGAGTATAACGAAAATATTCGATTATTTGCTCTTAATCTCAACTTCCTGTCACCCAAAGGGTATGAGTATGTACGAGAAATATTTGACAACTGTCTTCCACATCCCAGAACTATTTCCCAATGGTATCGGGTTTTGAATTGCTCTCCTGGCTTTACAAATGAAGCACTTCATGCCATTAAAACTGCCTGTGATGAAGCAAATAAAAAGAGCGAAAAATTAGTGATAAATATTGTATTTGATGAAGTTCACATTCGAAAGCATGTAGATTGGGATGGAGAGAAATCGTATGGCTATGTTGATATGGGAGATGGTGGCAGAAGTGGGTTTTTGGCAACGCAGATTCTAGTGATAATGGCTGTTGCTTTGAACAGGTCATGGAAAATACCAATAGGTTTTTTTCCCATAACATCACTCAGTGGAGACCAAAAGGCGAACATTATTCGTTTAGCGCTAGACGAATTGACCACCTGTGGCGCTGATATAATTGGCATAACATTTGATGGAGCTTATAATAACATTAGTTCAATGAAATCCCTAGGCTGTGATTTGCGAAATATCGCAGATCCTTCTCAAGTGTCGCACGAACTTCCAAACGAACGATATATAGTGCATCCTGATCCATGCCATATGGTAAAGTTGGTAAGGAATACCCTTGGTGACCTTAAAACTTTTTTGAACGAGGATGGAGAATATATTCAATGGATATACCTCGAAAGACTTGTGATCCTACAAGAAAAAGAGCAATTGCATTTGGGCAATAAGCTACGACAGGCCCATATTTATTTTGCTAAGAAAAAAATGAATGTTAAACTGGCCACTCAAATATTTAGTAAGTCCGTTGCTGATGCTCTTGATTTTTGTGCAGATGTTCTCAATTTAGCAGAGTTCGAAGGAAGTAAGCCTCTAACCGAATTTATACGGGTTATAAACAATTCTTTCGATATATTGAACAGTCGCAAATTATCTGCTCTTGACCCGTTCAAACGAGCGCTTTGCGAAAGGAATGGAAACGAAGTTCTACCGTATGCAGAACATTGCATCGCCTACTTGTCGAAGCTGAAAACCTGTTCAGGGCAACTACTTGTAAATAGCGTAAGAAAAACTGGTTTCATTGGCCTTATTGCTGCACTGAAAGACGTAGCATTTGTACATAATAAATATATAATATCAAAGCAGCTACGATTCATACCAATGTACAAATTGAATCAAGACCATCTAGAATTGTTCTTCGCTTCAATACGGATGCATCTTGGCCGTAACAATAACCCATCGGTAAGACAGTTAATCGCTGCTTCTAAAAAGTTATTGGTCCGATGCCAAATAAGAGAAGGAGGAATAGGGAATTGTATCCCTTTAGACAAAATCACCATATTGAACCTTCAAAAACAGCCTTCTTGTGAAACAGCTTCATCACAAATAAATGCAACCACAGAAAGGGCACTCATGATAGATCAAGAAAACGTTGTAGAAGATACTGATATTTTGGACCAGCAATTCTTGGAAGAACATAACTATGTCATGTACCCTACAAACATGTCTGATTATGTGCATCACGTTGTATATTATATATCTGGGTTTGTTGTTTTTAAATTATATAAATCGTTGATTTGTACCGAATGCCTGGCCGCTTTAGAAGGAACCCACACAACGAAATCACTTATTTACTATAAATCTAAGGGCTTCTTGAAGATTCCTTCTCCCAGCGTTGTAAAGATTTGTGAAAAAGCAGAAAGTCTATTACGTTTGAAATTACAATTTAATCAAAATGAGAACATATTAAGGAAGCACATTTTATTGTCTTGTTATTGCGGTACAAGAACATTTTATCAACAAAAATATATTTGAAGACCAAGACGACCACATGAAGACCAGCGATCATTACAGCCTGTTAATAAAATGTATAACTGAAAAATATCTCAACACAAGATATTTTTTTCTAGCCAAAAAACAATCTGATAAAATTTCACTGCGACAATTTTACAGTAAAATGATTATTTTTAACGAGTGCAAGTAAACTTTAATCCTGTAGTTATATCCTATTAAATTTTATCATTCAAAAATAAGTACTAACATTCAAGAAGAAGAAAGCTGTAAGGGGATCAAGGAAGTGTTCATAAGAATTCATAAATTTCATCACTCTATAACAAAACAGGTATATTTGTATATGTTATACTCATATTAAGGCACTTCCTGCACCTACCTCCACGTGGTGATCCCTGGAAACATAGATTATATTAATTTGAATTTTCTATGGCTGAAGGTGCAAAACAGAACTAAATTTGGTATCATTTTTAAGACACGATTCACTAGAAGTATTATGATGTGATAAGTTATGCTAATTAGAAAACTTTCCTTCAGCTGGAATAATTATATGTTTGTCTCAAACTATTGCAGATGAGAAAGACTTCGAGTCCCTGTTGTAATCTTTTTTTAATTATACCATTCAGTATGCAATTAACGGATGTTCAACTTTCTAAGCTTCCTGTGGTACAGAATCACTAATAACCACCAAGAATCAGAAACTGCATGTCTGCTTTTCAGTAAGCGTCGATACATGCATCAGTTATTGAGCACATAGGAACAAGGCTTAATCTTATGCTATTATATACATCTTCGATATATATATACTATATATATATATATATATATATATATATATATATATATATATATATATATATATATATATATAATATTTAAGTGGCTATACTTTATCTTGTTTTAATTACTTCATTCAAATTTTTTTACATCTACAACAAAATCATCTCTTGGTAATGAAACTCCCGCCAAATTTGAAAATTCACTAAATTTGCGCCTTCTAAAAACAACTTGTTCACCACTTCACTGAGCGCACTAATACTAAAATGGTGTTTCACTAACACCAATCGGATTTCACCTCACAAGAAGGGGAATATCAGTGTTCCTGTAGTACTTCTTCATTGCTTTCAAATGGCATTAGTGAAGAACGAACGCCAAAATATAATAAAAATTCCACCACGTATCATATTGTCCATAACAGTAATAATAGCATAATTCGTAGGACTTGCAAAAATCGTTTGCCGAGTCACATGCCGCCTTGAAAGATATTGTTCGACGTCATCTTACCGACAAATCGCTGAATCGAATAGACGAAGTCTTTGCATTTTTCAGCGATGCAAACTTGCTCGAGACGGCATTCAAGCCAGATTCACCGTATCGTGAATTAATGGGCAAAATAGTGTCGGATCTCAATGATGCCATGGATAACGGCGACTTATAATAGATTTGAATTATCCTCCATTCTATTCATATGCATGAGATATTGTGATTATGTTAAATTGGTTAAGAAGTCTGCAGTAGACTTATATAATGTTTGCCTTTGTTTCAAGATTAGAATTTAGAAGGAAGTAAAAGTGTTTTCTTTTTTTTTCTTGTTTTTTCTCGTCAAATAGGGAAAATGGCATTCAAGTATTTAACATATAATTATTGTATGTAGTCATAATTAAGTCTAGATGATCTTCAAATTAGTTGTTTTGTTATTTATTAATCGTTGTTAATTTTTCAATTAGTTTTTAAAACTTGTATCATACACTTGAAGTTAACTATAGAAGATTAGGGAACGAATGGGTTCACACTAAGTTTTGTATATTCTATCACTCCCGAAGTATTATCACGTACTCAATTCTAATTGATATACATCTTATATTGCAAAATAGTGTTGTTAAGATCTAAGCATTGTAGCAATATTTACTCAATATGAGTCCTTGTCATTAAAAGATCAAGAAACAAACAAAACAAATACTAATGTAAATCATATCAAATTTGTTTATAAATTGATATTTTTGTATGATATTGCCCCAATTTTCAAATCAATCATTTTCGAAAAGTATATCTGTGTTTAATTCTTCAATAAAATATTAAAACTATATCCTGAGGTGTTTGGACACATTTTCTTTACAATTACTATGAAATGTTTCCATACTCATTTATCTCCTGTTTCACGATCATATGCCTGAACATATTCAAATATTTAAACAAATACTATTCAACATTGGGTGAATACTGTTTCATTTAGAAACTGAAACTAAATTATCATAAAAAGGACCATTAATAATATAATTTGGTAATTAATTCCAATAGGAAACAAATTATTAATATTAAAATTTACACTTTCGTATAGAGAAAATTTACACAAATAATTTTGATACATGAATTAAAGGAAAATAAAATTTGCAATTGAATCGCTTAAACAAAAATAAAATTTAAATAACGATTAATTGAGTCGCTGTTCTTTTAATCCAATAGACATTAATTATTGTTTTATTAAATATACTATACTTGAAGCATACCATTACAACGTACAAATTGTAGTGTTTTAGTGCAGCTAGCAAATATATATATAATTATTGTTCTAAACTTTTGAGCGCCATGTAATATAAACAATTTCAAGTTTGTTTTGCAAATTTTACAAAGTTTTAAAAATACACAAACGTAGAGGCTATGTATTAAAAATATAGCAGAACAAATGAAGACTACATACAAAAAAAAAGGAAAAGCAACTCCAATTATTATTGTACATTTACATAATACAAAAGTTTTTCACAAAACTTTTGTTAGTTTGCTTTGTATATATATACTTTTTCTTACGCCTTTTTATACTTTCCTAATCTATAAAAAAAAAAATAAATCATTGAAAAAAACAATACAACAAAACAAAATTTTAACCAACGTCCAAGTGATCAATATATAACTACTTTTCAAAGAGAATTAAAAAAATATAAACGTAGATTTTCAAGCCAAATTGTAAATAGGGAGAAACAAACAAAAAATGAGAAAAACTAGAATGTAAGACAAATAAACTAGAATGAAGAAATTGATATGATTCAATAAACAAAAAAAAAAGCAAAAATTGGACTGAATACACCCATAGGGGGACATGTATCAGCGCAGATTATAGAAATTTATGATAAAACATATTAATTGCCATTTTTCAATTCTAAGAAATTAAAATATTAAGAAAAATAATATTAATTTAAATGAATTGCTAACCGTAACCACGACTTTCCTTTTCAGTGGTTCTTCTTTTTCAGCGGGAAAGGAAGTGCAGGGTAGGTATGCCGTCGCAAGGGTAGGGTTTTGAAAAATCCGCAGAGGTCGGTTTCGCGTCGTGCGCGGTACGCAGTACCTTTGTTGTTTTGTCGCTTTATTAGAGTAGTTTTCGTCGGGTTGAGTTAGAGTAGCATACTTTTCGGTACCGCGTCGGAAATTCGGGAACGTGAAGTAAAAAGGAGATTTTGTTCTTTGACTGGTTATAGGAAGAAATACGCAGTAACGTAAAGTAGGTTTCTTCTCCGTATGGTTTTGTTTTGTAACGCGTTTAAAAACGGGCGTGTACAGGTGGCTGAAAATATGTAAATGAGCGTAACCCATTCGGAGACCCGCGACCGAAATCCTCTCCGAACTAGCTGGCCGACAAGCAGCCACCGCGTGAATGGGTTACGGTGCACGGATTGGTTGACCGGTTGGCACCATCCGTTGGCACTACTCAGACTTAACGTCTAGAACCGATGAGAGGTCGGTTCCGCGTTTGGACTTAAAATGGTAAAATCATTACAATATAGGAAAAATAGTGAAAAGCGACCACCGGAATAAAATTAAATAATTGAAAAAAATTAATCTATGAAAAATATATGGATAAAAAAAATAGTTTAGCGAAAATATTTAAAACAAAAAAAAAGCAAATAGAACGTCTTACAGTAAAAAAAAAAACATTTTCAAAACAAATAGTATAAATTCCTAAATGTCAAATGTAATCAAAAGATGGAAGCAACTAGCAAACAGTGCAGGATCGATCTATTTAGATTGTAACATTCACGGCCTCCTCTTCCCCGGCGACTATGCAATATCGGATAAACTATAAGATGAAAATAACATGCAACTGAATATCAACTCCTTACAGAATCCTAAAATTAACTTCGAAAATTTCAACAAGTAATTTGTCCGCATTGGCATTTTTCATGAAATGCTTTACTCAACTTTCTATTCTTTCTATTCAGCTTCACATTGAAATTAAGTCAAAATTCAGTAGTTTAACTTTTGGGTAATTTTCATTTAAAAAAGTCTTGACTGAAGATAATAGCGAAATATATATATTTATACAAAAAATAATATAAAAGCGCTCTGTTTTGTGTTTAATTTTAGTTTTAAAATTAGTTTTTATACATATTTGGTTCGGCGTGTGACGATTCCATAATTGATTTTTTGTGTGGATAATTATTTGAAGTTTTATTTCTGGTTTAAAGAAACGATAATTGTCAAGGCTACAGATACTCGTAGATATTGCTCAATAGATTTCAAAGTATTCCACTTCAATATTGTACGTACCCTTTGAAATAAGGTGTTTTTAAATGTGCCGATTTAAAATATTGTTTTAATACGATGAGACTTATCCAGAGATCATTTTAATTATAAAATTAAAATGAAAACAATGGGGTAAAGAAATATACATGAAAATAAATATCAAAACTTGATGCTATATATATTTTTTAAATAATTTATTTTTAATAAATTTTTCATTGGCGAAATTTTGCTAGAATAATGTTTATACTAAGCATCAAACATTGGCTTTTAATTTTGTATCCTTTTTGTTGCAAACTATTAACACCTAATCAATTTTTACTTTCAATTCGTTGCTAAGAGTTAACGGAAGGATGAAAGTAAGAAATATTGCTAGAATTTAAAATCACAACTGATTGTTAAATTGTAATATTTAGAGAATGATAAAAAAACGTTAGGTAATTCCTTACCTTAATCAATTTGTAATCTTACCTTTGCTAAACTATTATTTTTTCTTTTATTCTAAGACTTATATATTCTTTAAAAAAATTGTGTGAAACAAGAAAAAAATAACATGTAGCACTTAAATAGCATAAACTAACAAATTATATACTCGTATAAATATATTTCTATATAAAAAAAATTTAAATGTACTAAAGAGGTATAGTTCCATCCAAAGCTATGAATTAATATTTAACTTTTACAGATATATCTAAGGAAATATTGTGCACACTCGTGCATCGAATTTAACAATGTAACATATGAATGAAGAAAATGCGACTATCCTTAATATGTACAATATGTATGTATATGAGTGAATTTAATTTTAAAAATAAACTTATATTTTTTACCCAAAGAGGAACTCCACTTCATGCAATTAATATTTTTCGAAACTTATAAAGTCAAGGAATTGCATTAAAATTTTGTAATCAAAAATAGATATAGTACTTAACTTTTTCAATAAACACATACATTTGTATGATAATTTTAAAATCGGAAAGGTGGAACTAGATCATGAAATTTATGCGAAAATGTGGCAACTTTCTCTATAATACCCTACGCCATTTATTGCAATAATGAAGCATTCTTTAATAATATGCATAACTTGCTGAGCATTACAAGTTCTAATATGAAATAATCGCTGTTAAAACATTAAAATTGCATCCCTTTAACTCACTTCCCTAGTTTTGACATATAAGTTCCATAATAACGTTTTCGTATAGAGTGAAAATTGCGTTCAACCATATGTTTGCATAAAAGCCAATTATGTTAAAAATGTCCAGAGGAATAGAAATAGTCTTTATTGAATAGCGGATGGTTATTTTTTTTCCTTTTAAATTTATCGATTGGTAACATTGTTTAATTGCTAAATTGATTAATGAATGAACCTAAAGTCAAGTACATTTAATGTTAATTTTGCAATCAATGCTTTCTTCATGTTGAAAGATCAGGCTTCAAATGAAAATTGTATAAATAAGGAAAAAATGATTAACGTAAGAGAATATTGTCAGTTCGTTTTGAATTTACGTTTCGGATTCTGAAAAAGATTATTGTAAATGAAATATCTGAAAAGTAAAGATGAATTACTAAAGAAGCCATAAGCCTTTCCGTTCCGCATGCTCTTTCTTTTGCAGCGGAAGTGATGACCGAGGGTAAGTATATCTGGAAGAGGGTTAGGTTTTCATAATCTGCGGATGATTGATTTCTAGTCGGTTACGGTCCGCGGTACCCTTGTTTGCGCTCGTTTTTTTTTATTAGAGAAGGTTATTTTGGACTTGAGGTAGTTTAGCTTATTTTCTGGTACCGCGTCGGTGATTCGGTAACGCGCCTACGGTGATTTTGTAGTGTTTTGATTTGAGATCTGTGGAGAGATCACATCCAGAACTAACGTAACGTAGGTTTTCTGTTCTGGATGAGTAGTTGTTGACGCGTTAGTAAATTGGGCATGTGAATCAGTGGCTGAGTTACGTAACTCGGACTTAGTCTGCTCGCGTAAGACCCGCGACCGAAACTCCTCTCCGAACTAGCTAGCCTACAAGCAGCCACCACGGAGTAGACTAAGTGTGACCGGACTTGTTGACCTGAAGGGTACAGTCCGTTGTCATTTCCAAGACTGCACGTCTCGAACCGATGAGAGGTCGGTTCTGATTGAGATCGAACGAGACGGAGGTAGGAAACCGTTACAGCTATCCAAAAGGTCATCCAGCACATTTGGCAACCAGAACATATGCCGAAAGAGTGAAGCCAATCAATTATATTCCCTATCCACAAAAAAGGTTACAAGCTACAGTGCGAAGATTATAGAGGCATATCACTACTTTGTACGGCGTACAAAATATTTTCAAAGATCTTAGAAAACAAAATCGGATCATATGCCAACAGTATTATTGGGAAGTATGAAGGTGGTATTACAGCAGGTAGCTTGACAATAGACCAATTGTTCACAGTCAAGCAGGTGCTCGAGAAACGCAGGGAGTTCAATATAGACGGATGGCAAATTTTCGTTGAATTTAAGCATACGACAGTATTGGTCATAACGTACTGTGCCAAATAATGCTTTGCTTTGGCATCCCAACCAAATTAGTCCATCTTACCAAAATGACAATGACGTTGATGACCTCCCAAGTCCGCATCAATAACCAACTCTACGATGACTTTGTAGCGAATTCGATGTAACCATGAGCTGTATGATATTTATGATAAACCGAAGGTCTCAACGATTGTGAAATTGAGAAAGCTGCAATGGGCTGGACACATGGAACGTATGGACCCAAAAAGGGATTCGTTGGGAGAATTGAAGGCCGAAGACCAGTGAGGAAACCGAGGAAATGCTAGTCTGACTCGGTCGACAAAGACAGTCCATTGCTGCTCATATTTCAAAACTGGAGGACGTGATCAATGGGCCGAAATGGTTGGAGGCGCTACTTGCAGGAAGCGAAAGCCTGAGAAGGGCTGTAGTGCTACGAAGAAGATTTACTTTTTTCATGTTAATTTATTTCTTGTTGTATATTCATGGCTAAAGATCGAAAAAAATCGTCGAACCTGTTTTTCTTCATTTAGTTGCTATTACAGTTATTTTTAGTTTTACATTTTACAATTAAATTTTGCCTCGTAAATTATAGCTATTTTTACTTCATTATTGCGAACACATTGCTCAGGCAGGTTGCGTAGATGTATACATAAGTTTTCCACCTGAGTATTATGTGAACAGTTTTCTTGCGTTATAATTAATTTTATGAAATAGAAAAGGAAAGAATATTAGCTTTTATTAAAACGCACGCCTGCTCATTAAGTAGATATATCCAATTTAATTTTGGGTATATCCGAAATAGTTTGGGGTACAACTGAATTTGTATTTAATGGTGTCGATGAATAATTTATGCGTTTACTATTTTGTTTCTGGTGGCTTTGTAAATTTGGAGACATGTCCATGGCATTATTAGCTATTTCACTTAACTGAGCCGTAAACGAATTGGATGTCTCTTTAGTAACTATTGTTTTTTTTTTCTTTGTTGTTGCCCTAAATCATTACGATAATGCTGAAGCAACATTAATAAAGTTGATCGTCCTAAGCCAGATGTCTTTTCATTAATCTCTGGTAAAATATTGCACGAGCTTTCTTTGAATACTGTCTTAGTCGGTGTAGAAGGAGATTTGCCTTATTCTTCCCAAAAGGTATTGTTTTCCAATGGCTGAGGTGGACGCGTGCATTGGTTTGATGTATAACAAATTGGGCTTTAAACCTGGATACATAACAAGTTAAATCGGCCTGAATTTCCTTATCCGTCACACTTTCACTCTTTTCAAACTGAAACGATTTCAAATAAAACCAGATCAATTTAAGAATAAACGATAATTCGATGATATCATAGTAGGGAGGAAGATTCATGTCACCCATTTTTTTCTTTCTTTAAAAATAAATCATCGATTAGAATACGAATAATTATAGATTGCTCAGAAAATATAGCAAAACTCCTACATAACTTCTTTCTTTCAAGATTCCCATAATTTCTACTGTACTTTTATTGTACTTTTCTTGAAGGTCCCTCGGTAAGTTTGCCTATTCGGACTGCTCAATTACTACAAATCTTTGGAATTTTCTCGGTGCTTTGGTCAATCTAAAGGGCGTCCGGTTGTATTCATACTGGCTGGTTAGTATTATGGATGATGTAAATCGTAATTAAAGATTGCTCAGAAAATAAAGCAAAACTTCTACATAACTTTTTTGTTTCAAGATTCCCATAATTTCTACTGTACTTTTATTGTACTTTTCTTGAAGAAATTTTTTTGGTGCTTTGGTCAATCTAAAGGGCGTCCGGTTGTATTACGAATGATGTAAATCGTTTAGGATTTTCTTCTATGGGACTCTGATCATATCCTGATTTAAAATCAAAACTCAAGAAATGTTTCCCTGTCTGCAGTCTTCCAAATTGGTCGTCAATTCAAGGAAGTGGATAATTGTCTCGTGTCGTAAGCGCATTCAATTTTCGGAAGTCAATGCACATCCTTTCGTCTCCGCTCTTCTTTTTTACGAGAACCGCTGGAGATGCATAGTCTAAATTTGATTCTCAGCAAATATCTCCCCCTAGCAACCCGTTCACAATATTTTCTAGCGTCTCTTGCTTCGGCCTAGCCATTTTATAAGATCGACAATGGATTGGTTTGTCATGATGTGATTTAATAATCATCAGATTTAGAAGCTGGGCTTAGTATTCCTTAGCAATGTCGCCAAACAACAATATCTCGTATTGTGATTTCCGATAATTGGTTCTGTTCTACTCTTGATGAAACTGCTTTGTTCTGTCTTAAATCCGATTTACTTTCACAAGGTCCTATCACGAGCTTACACTTCTCTTTTTAGGGGTTTTGTAAAATAATTTTACCAAACGCTACTAAAGTCGTGTCCTGTCTGCCCGTCCGTCCATCCGTGTGTCACAGTACTTTACCTCGTAAACTGTATAAGCTAGACACATAAAATTTTGTATATAGGTGTAAAGTGGTGTCCTCTTCAAAGTTCAACTACCAAAAAATTTTATAAGGTATTTAAGGGGGGTGTCCCCATACAGCGGAGTGGCCCCTGAAAAAATATATTTCATCAAATGTATTTGATATGGGTGTTACATCAAAGCCAAATCATTATAGCAAAGACATAAATAAACAAAAAACCTTTTAGCCAGTTAGACTAAAGTCCAAATAAAACCATAAATAAGAAACACTGTAACAATGGTATTGTCAATAACATTAGTACCACCATAAATATTGTACGTCGTGTTTTTGAAATCCATACTATTAATAAGCACTGACACTATCAAAAGCCTCAGAGAAAGATATATACAAAACAATTACATTTTAAAAATTCATTATTCTTCTAGACACTACCAAAAAACGCATAGAAAAATAGATACAAAACAATTACAATCTGAAAACTAATTATATTTATAGGCACTATCAAAAACTTCATAGAAAAAAAGATATAAAACAATTACAATTGAAAAATTCATTATACTTGTTGGTACTATCAAAAACTGCATAGAAAAATAGATACAAAACAATCACACTTTATAAACTAATTATATTTATAGGCACTATCAAAACACTCATAGAAAAATAGATACAAATAAAAATAAACAAATACTCGTACAATTACAGAGAAGAGGAGTACTGAGAATTTCATCTTCGTAGCCAAAAATCTCTGATTCTGCGGTGAGAGTTATTGCAGGCGTGATATCTGTTGCCCTCCTTGCTAGAAAGTGCCGCGCTATTTAACTGCGTCGAAGTGAGGATGCGAGGGAGATGGTTGTCCGCGAGGAGAGACAGCGCTCACTGCACGATTAGCAGCCATCTTGGGTGAATTGCACGAAGGGAAAGTGGACTCCGCGCCTCATCCCGGATGTGAGATAGTGGCTGAATCGAAGGCATGGTGAGACTGACTTCTATTTGACCCAGCGTTTGAGCCGGCATGGGTGTTTTCAGTCTTACCTGCACAAGATTGGTAAGTCACTGTCCCCCGATTGTCAGGTTTGCTCGAGAGAGGAGGACGATGCCTGCCACACATTTTTGCGTGTTTAAAGTGGGACAGGCTGTGAAAGGACCTCTACAGGGAGACGGGAAAACTTACCCTGGAGAATATAGTCACGGTGATGCTCGAATCGGTTGACAATGGACCCAGCTGGTACATTATGTTCGGGCAGTCTTAAAAGACAAAAGAGACTCACAGGAGCCGGGGGCATTGGAGCTGGGAGATCGCTTGCCTAGCACTTCCTCTTCCCCTCTCCCCTCCTGCTAGAAGAGGGGTCCCCCAGCTTGAAGGCACCTCACCGCGTAACAAAACGAGTCCTTTCACGAAGTAATGTGTCAAACGGTCCCAGGCTAGGTTCTCAGGTTGACAGGGGAGTTGTTTATTGTACAGTAAGTAGTACAGTCGCCTTTCGGAAGAAAATTGAATTGAAGAAAATGCAAGTGCAGCATTTCACCTGACTTTTATTACTGAACTCTGTTCAATAAAGAAAATTAGATTGAAGAAAATGCAAGTTCAGCATTTCATCTGACTTAAACTATTGAACTTGGTTAAATGAAAAAAATTGGATTGAAGCAAATGCAAGTTTAGCATTTTAACCGGCATGGAGTACAGAAATCTATGCGTTAAAAGAAAATTGAATTGATACACGGTCAGCAGAAATGAAATGTGGGATTCTGATCGATCAAGGAAAAGATCAATAGCCTTGATCAGCAGCGTCAGCACGTTGCGTGCATAGAAATCGAAGGCGAAAGTTGGCATCTCGGCTTTAGTCGGCCACAATCAACATCAACCAAATTGGGTGCCTTGGCTTACGCCTAACCCATCTGTTTTATGTTGCTGTGGTGGCATTGTTGCATTGGGTTTCACGGCTTATACCTAGCCAGTGTTCATCGGTCGCCATTCACTGGCAGACCTACCATCGAATAGAATTCCTTGCCTTACGCCTGGTCCTAGGCATCCTTTCGTTACATCGGCTCCTCGGCTTACGCCTGGCCGGTCTTCAGCGGTCGTCATCCACCGCCAGCTCCATCATCGAATAGGACTCGTTGGTTTACGCCTGGTCCTGGGCATCCTTTCGTTGCATCGGCTCCTCGCCGGGTCGAAGGTAAGCGCCTTCAATGAGCCTATCCGCCTCCATCCTCGAGGCCCCTGATTCTTTTAGTTACCCACTCTGTTTAGTCATAGGCTCCCGGCAGCTCGAGAGAAACAAATGAGTGTTCTGAGGCTTCCTACGCTGCCCCGCCCAGAAGCCCGCTGAGCTATAGTTCCGCAGACAACCATCAGGATCCCCTTAGACGTCGTTCTCACGGTGGAATCCATATCGGCCCCCCAACCCATCACTTTGGAAGAATATAAGGCTGCAGAAACAACCGTTTACAGCTGGACAGAAGCGAAAAACTACCAAACCCCCTCGAAGCCACGCAGAGGAGGTCAATAGGCGAATTTGCGGCACCAACTGGGGGAGATGCTGCGTCTAGTATGGGCCAGCGTCACACCAGAGGAGAAAACCCATTTTCATGATAACGCACGGGCCCTCCAGGAATAGCGTCGTAAGAAGCAACGGGAGAAGCACCGCCAACGTCCTACACCAACCCTACACCATTGAGGATCCCACGAGATTAGTGAATACCTTAACTTTGTATTTACTTTATAATTTTGAGTCCACGAATTATAATGTTTTAAGAAAAAATTATAACCAAGCTCTTTTCCTTTTCTCCATTGGGAAAAACCTTTTCAGGTGTTTTTAAGGTAAGGTGCGATTGCCAGCCACACGGATCAAGAGTGGTTGAAAACACTATTTATAACATGGGTATCAAATAAAAGATCTTGATGAGGGTTTTCCAAACAGGTCTTAAGCTGACATTTTTTGCTTCAAGGAGCACACAGGGAGGGGAAATACATGAAAAATGTATGTCCCCTCCCCCAGCGATTGGACACCTGTGATTTGAAAAAAAATTATAGAGACAGATGTTTATGAGTTTACCACCAACAAATACCTCAGAAGTCAAAATTCACTTAACATTGTTAATAATAGTATGACTTTCAAATTTCACATTTTCCGCAATAAAATCGTATGAATGCCCTTAAACTCAACGAAAAGCGATGTGTAAATAGTCATAGAAAAGGTCCTAATACTCTGTGAGTTTGATAGAAATCGAATCATATTCACAGAAATTATAGCCATTTGAAATTTGAACAATACAACAACAAAACCACATAATTATAATAATTTATGGACTTTAAATTGAATCAAACACTGCAGTTTTGATTTGATATTCATAAAATTTTCAGGTAAGATCGATAAAATAACCATTTTTGAGAATTCATGTTTTTTGTTTGTTTGCGACAAAATAGCGATCGTTGAACAGGGGAAACAATGGATTTTCTTTTAAACCTGGACATCTCATTGTTGAGCACAAAACCCTTCTGGCATAAGCGTAAGTCTGTCTATCCAAATGTCAAATGGCTATTATATATATATATATATATATATATATATATATCTATATATATATATATATATATATATATATATATATATATATATATATATATGGCTACAATATCTATATATATATATATATATATATATATATATATATATATATATATATATATATGGCTACAATATCTATATATATATATATATATATATATATATATATATATATGGCTACAATATCTATATATATATATATATATATATATATATATATATATATATATATATATATATATATGGCTACAATATCTATATATATATATATATATATATATATATATATATATATATATATATATATATATATATATATATGTATATATATATATATATCTATATATATATATATATATATATATATATATATATATATATATATATATATATATATATATATATATATATATTGTCGCGTGTTATTTGGTTCGCGGCCAATAATTTAATGTTCCGGGAAAGTGAAAACGCAATGTCTTTTAATTTAAGTTAAGAGAGTTTATTCAATTACAATAATGCACAATAATCGATTCAACACTTTCACTAATTTTAATTTTCACTATTAAAAATGTAACACTTGTCCATAAATTTCTTATCGCAATTGTCTTCTAAATTACTTCACAATTACGAAAATCACTTTTCTATTCGCTTTCCACACACTATCGCAGTTCTTATCGCGGTCGAATGAATGAATCATCCCCCCATTCATTCAGCTCGCCTTTATATAGGGTCTCTACCTATTCACCCATTTCTCGTACATTGGCGAATGTTCTACCGAGAGGTACCTGGTAGATTCGAGCAAATTAATGAATGGAGTGACGTCACTTGCAGATGTTGATCATGCTTGTTGGGTTCTCGTGGGTTCGAGTAAATTCATTTGTTGACGTTCTTAATGATTATGAAATCAATTGCGAAAGCAGCTCGCAGAATTATTTGTACATGTAATTATTTGTACATGTAACACTGCCCCCACCTCAGTTCTTTTCGCCCCGAAAAGATGTGTCGCTATTTGTAGTTAATTCTCCCTGGGTGTAATATGGGGCAAGACGGTCCAAATGCACGATTTTCATTTTAGCTCTCGGCTTACGATGTTCCTGTATTCGGTCTACGACGTCGTTGATTCGCTTTGTAACTCGGTATGGTCCCTCCCAATTATGTTGCAACTTTGGAGACCTACCCTTTCGCCGTTGCGGGTTATAAAGCCACACCAAGTCATCTTGCTGGAAGCCAGTAGAATTAGCCTTTAGATCATACCTGGTCCTCATGCGGTCAGTAGCCGAGTGTTTTCGCACTGTCCGATGTATCTGGTTCAACCGTTTTCTTAGATCACTTGCGTACTCCGAGACCGTTTGGGGTTTCTCAGGGGGTGTTCCGAACTTTATATCGGCTGGCAAACGAATAGTCTTTCCAAAAATGACTTTGGCTGGGGCTTGGCCCGTCGATGCATGTTCGGCAGCTCTGTACGCCATCAAAAATAGTGGGATACGTCGATCCCAGTCCCTTTGGTTCTCGTCAACCATCTTGGCCAGATGTTTATTGAGCGTGCCGTTGAACCGTTCGACCATTCCATCGGATTGGGGATGCAGCGGTGTTGTCCTCGTTTTCCGTATTCCCAGTAGTTCACACATTTCGCCAAAAACTAGTGACTCAAAGTTTCGGCCTTGATCTGAATGTAATTCGCAAGGTACGCCGTACATACTGACCCAATTTACCACTAGCTGTTCAGCTACGGTAGTTGCTTCCTGGTTGGGAATGGGGTAGACCTCGGGCCACTTGCTGAAATAATCGGCTACAACCAGCGTATATCAATTTCCCCAATCGGATTCAGGAAAGGGTCCTGCGATGTCAACAGCAATCCTTTCGAATGGCACGCCTACGTTATAGGTTTGCATTTGTCCTCTCAGTCGACGCTTTGGGCCTTTGACGGAAGCGCAAATTGTGCATCTGCAACACCAGTCTTCTACGTCTTCTCGAGCG
The DNA here is from genome assembly GCA_963969285.1 of Odontomyia ornata. Taxonomy (NCBI): domain Eukaryota; kingdom Metazoa; phylum Arthropoda; class Insecta; order Diptera; family Stratiomyidae; genus Odontomyia; species Odontomyia ornata. Next base: position 180,132,431 of record OZ017739.1, on the reverse strand, counting down.
TGGAGCCAGTAGAACCGTTCCCGCAATTTCGCTAAGGTCTTGTTAACACCAAGGTGGCCTCCCGAGGATCCTTCATGCATTTCCTTAACCACATCGTGGATTCGGCTTTTGGGAAGTATAGTTTGCATCCTATAGGAGCTACCATCCGCCGTTTCCCATTTCCGCTTGAGTACGCCACCCTCCACCTGAAGGGAGTTCCATTGTGCCCAATAGCTTTTCAGGGTTGCGCCATGCATTGAAACGTCTTTCCACTCAGGTCGCCCAGTCGTCTCCTACCATACGAGCAATGGTCCGATGTCTTCATCGGCTAACTGGGCGTTTCGAATCTCCTCCGATGACCAAGCTTCATCGAATTCCACCGTTATCAATCGCAGATCAACGAGCGGCTCCTTTTCCTCAATCCGTCGGCAATGCTTGCAGTTAGCTGGACATGGACGGCGGGATAGGGCGTCAGCATTTCCATGAACTTCGCCCTTCCGATGAACAATTTCGTAGTCGTATGACTGCAATCCTTCGATCCATCTCGCAACTTGTCCCTCGGGGCATTTGAAGTTGAGCAACCATCTCAGTGATGCATGGTACGTTCGAAGAACAAATTTCTGACCATATAGATACTTGTGGAACTGCTTGGTGGCCTCTATTATAGCCAATAGCTCCTTCCTAGTCACGCAGTAATTCCTCTCACTTTTTGAGAGAAGTCGACTGTAATAAGAGAGGACTCTTTCTTCGCCATTGATCTGCTGGGAGAGTACAGCTCCAATACCGCCATTGCTTGCATCGGTGTCAACTACAAACATTTTTCCGGGTTTCGGATACGCCAGCACGGGTGATTCACACAGCTTTTCCTTCAGGGTCTCAAAGGCTGTCTGGCATTGTTCATTCCAGACATACGGACGATTTTTCTCGGTTAGCTGATGGAGACACTTAGCTATTTTGGCAAAGTCTTTGACGAATCTTCAATAGTAGGTCGCCAGACCCAAAAAACTTCGTAGTTGGCGCTTGTTGCTTGGTGTTGGCCAGCTTTTCACGGCTTCAATTTTCTCAGGGTCTGTTTTGACCCCTTCTGCTGATACGACGTGTCCCAGGTATTTTACTTCATCTGCGAAAAGAGTACACTTGTCGGGACTAAGTTTCAAATTTGCCAGTCGTAATCGGGAGAAAACCTCTTCTCAGTTCCGCACATGCTCTTCGAACGTTCTACCGATGACGATGATGTCATCTAGGTATACCAAGCAGGTTTTCCAGGTTAGACCACGTAGCACGTATTCCATCAAGCGTTTGAAAGTGGCTGAAGCATTGCAAAGCCCAAACGGCATCATCACAAATTGCCACAATCCGGTCCCAACTGAAAATGCGGTCTTCTCTCGGTCCTTCTTGTCAATTTCTACCTGCTAGTAGCCACTCTTGAGATCGAGTGTAGAAAACCATTTTGCGTCGGCTAAAGTGTCCATGATGTCATCGATGCGTGGGAGCGGGTACTATCTTTCTTAGTGACGTCGTTAAGCTGCCTATAGTCGACACAAAAGCGAGTGCTACCATCCTTTTTCTTTACTAGAACTACAGGCGCGGCCCATGGACTTACAGAAGGTTCAATAATGCCTTGTTTTTCCATGTCCGAGATCAGCGCGCTCACTTCTCCTTGTTTGGCTATAGGGAGACGTCTCGGTGCTTGTCGAATCGGCTTGGCTCCCTGTGTATCTATGACGTAAGTTACCAAACTCGTTCGGCCTTAGTCATCCGCGCTTGTTGAGAAGATGTCACTGTACTTGGTGACCAGATCAGAGGCTCGTTTGAATAGCTGCACCGGCAATTTGACTTGCTTCAATCTTGCAGACGTGGATTCCCGGGCTTTGTCTGTGTCTTGCCTCCTTTTCCAATGATGGTTGTGAGTAGTTTCAAACAGGCTGGCAGCTGCCGATGACTTCTCCCGCTTTGATGCTCGTGGTTGAGTCTGCGGTGTTAAGGACTCTAACCGGCACATATCCGTTCCTTAAAGATCTTACAAGGCTTCGTCCTACAATCAAACTGCGCAATGCGGATGTCTTCGTTGGCTCTATCAGATAAGATCAGTGGTCTCCAGAATCACCATCAAGCTTGGCCCATACAATGCTGTCGGAAGAATTCGGTACATCAGTGTCAGTACATACCACTACATTTATCTTGGGGATTTGGACGCTGGGATCCTCCATCAGTACTTCGACATTCTGCCATTTCAATACACGTTTGCCCAAGTCCAACGTGATTCCATGTGGTCGCAGAAAATCCATTCCGAGAATGCAGTCATCCATAATGTTCGCGTCCAGAAAATTATGTCGGAACACAAGGTCTCCCAACTGTATCTGGAGGTTGACCTCTCCATGAACAGGTGCAGTTTCTCCCGTAGCTGTCCGTAGTGAGAAAATTCTGCCCTTGTGAAGTTGTTGTTGTCTAACTAGGTCTGGTCGGATAATCGATCGGGTTGCACCAGTGTCGATTGTTATGGTGCAGTGTTCTCCGTCAATTTGACCCGGAAGGCATAAGTCCGCCTTTCCACGATATAGTCTTGATACGGTGATGGTGGCGCTGGGGACGTCGATCCTCCTGGCCAACCTCTGCCCCACGAAGTTGGCTCTTACACGTTTCCCGACACCTCTGTTTGAAGGGCTTCCATTCTGGGCTCCTGACTCGGTCTGGATCTCCTCCTAGCTGCACACCCTGGACAATAGCTCGGTTTTGTTCGCTTCTTGCAGTCCCTTTGCAGGTGCCCCTTCTCTCCGCAATTCCAGCATCTAGGCGCACCATTTCCATCCGGGTCTCGCTTAATTTCCACGCGCTCACACCTGCACTCGTCTGCCACTACCACACGGACCCAGGCAGTGGTACGAGTCACATTTTTCGCTGCCTCAAAGTTCAGACTGTAAGCCAATGCATCCTTAACCGTTTGCTTTTGGGCTAAACGCACGGCTTGTTGCAATTCCGGGTCCTTTAGTGCGCTGATGAATGCTTCTGTCGCTGCATCATCTCGATGTTCTGGGTCGTAGGCTGGGTAACCCAAAAGTGCTAGTCGCTCAATGTCTTGGGCTAGCTGCTGTAGGGTTTCACCAGACTTCTGCACCCGATGCCTTAGCTGTGACCGATAAATCTGCTTTAGATCATCATCTCCATAACGCATGTCGAGCGCATTCATTATAGCATTCGAGTTTGAGTGCAATTCAACGGAGATCGTCTGCAACAGCTCGGCAGCTGGGCCTCTTAGAGCAAGAATCAATGCAGTTGCTCGTTCCTGCTCGTTCCAGTGATTTATGCGAGCGGCTGCTTCAAACTGGGTTTTGTAAATAGTCCAGACCGTTTGCCCATCGAATATTGGTGCTTGCACATTTCTAGATGAGCGTTGCGCTGCGGTTATAAGTGGGGCTGGTGAGGCGGTTACTATCTTCGCTGCTTCCAATTCTTTTTTCATGTGTTCCATATCACGGTTGATTCTCTCCTCGACCTGGCTGACCTTTTCCTCGACCTGGCTGGCATTTTCCTCGATCTGGCTGACTTTTTCCTCGACCTGGTAAACCTTTTCCTCGACCTGGTCAACCTTTTCCTCGACGCCTTTAATTTGTTTGTTCAGATGACCGAGCTCCGCTTTTATTTCGGTTGACTGTTTCTCCAGCTTCTGTGTGATGTCTGCCTTGATTTCTGTTGCTTGTTGGTCCAGCTTCGCAGTTAAATTAGATGACTGTTGTCGCAGCTCTTGCTGCATCAGCATTAACATTTGCATCAGCGCATTTTCTGGCTCCTTTGATTTTGGTGTTGCTACTTCTCCACCTTCTGCGCCTTTTTCCGCATCTGAGAACTCACCCGAATCAAGATTCACGCCTTCCGACTCGATCGCGTCACGCAAGCGTGCAATCAGTGTGGCCTTTGTACCTTGCGTAGCCAGGTTTCGCTGTTCCAACTCTTCCTTAAGCTCCGACATGGTCAATTCATTAATTTTTAAGTTTAAGCTTCGTGGCATTTTTAATGTTTCTTTAAATTTTACTATTGTGCACTATAAAAATGTTCAAATTTTCACTTTCAAAATTTTTCTTTCGCACTTCTTGACACCACTGTCGCGTGTTATTTGGTTCGCGGCGAATAATTTAATGTTCCGGGAAAGTGAAAACGCAATGTCTTTTAATTTAAGTTAAGAGAGTTTATTCAATTACAATAATGCGCAATAATCGATTTAACACTTTCACTAATTTTAATTTTCACTATTAAAAATGTAACACTTGTCCATAAATTTCTTATCGCAATTGTCTTCTAAATCACTTCACAATTACGAAAATCACTTTTCTATTCGCTTTCCACACACTATCGCAGTTCTTATCGCGGTCGAATGAATGAATCATCCTCCCATTCATTCAGCTCGCCTTTATATAGGGTCTCTACCTATTCACCCATTTCTCGTACATTGGCGAATGTTCTACCGAGAGGTACCTGGTAGATTCGAGCAAATTAATGAATGGAGTGACGTCACTTGCAGATGTTGATCATGCTTGTTGGGTTCTCGTGGGTTCGAGTAAATTCATTTGTTGACGTTCTTAATGATTATGAAAACAATTGCGACAGCAGCTCGCAGAATTATTTGTACATGTAATTATTTGTACATGTAGCAATATATATATATATATATATATATATATATATATATATATATATATATATATATATATATATACATATATATATATATATATATATATATATATATATATATACATATATATATATATATATATTGTAATGTGACGCCTACGCCCGGGAATCGAAGTGATTCCGATCCCGAACCCTGGCAACCGGCCAGATATGTATGACTTCGAAGTGCAAGCAGACTTCATCTTTCGTGCGGATATCATTGCGCAGAAAATATTTTTTTTTCAAATATTTATATCTGTGGATATAAATATTTGAAAAATAATATTAATTAACCATCCGATACATTTCGAAGCATATCTATCTGGCAATGCCCCCACCCCCCCCCCCCCCCCCCCCCACAGTTGCCATCAAAACATCGAATAAATACAAACGTGGAAACTGGGTGGAAGTGTCATTCGTCATATAACCTTCAAAGTGTCATTCTTGATATAACCTTCTATGTACCTGCTCTAGGACCTTCTCCCGAAGATCAACCTCAAAAGCGTGAGATTCGATTCTGGAAAAAAACGAGAAGCTGCACGTAAAGGTCGACGCAAGAAGAAGGAATATATCAACTGCCTGGAAAATCGGATAGCGGTGCTAGAAAACCAAAATAAATCTCTTATTGAAGAGTTGAAAGCAGCCATTACGTTAAAAGGTACGAAATATTATTTTAAGTGGATGCTTCTCTTATTTTTACTGTGCAACAGAAGATAGAATATTTCTGTCATATTTTTTTTTATCATTGCGGCCTTTGCTTCTTTCAAATGGCATTAGTGAAGAACGAACGCCAAAATATAATAAAAATTCCACCACGTATCATATTGTCCATAACAGTAATAATAGCATAATTCGTAGGACTTGCAAAAATCGTTTGCCGAGTCACATGCCGCCTTGAAAGATATTGTTCGACGTCATCTTACCGACAAATCGCTGAATCGAATAGACGAAGTCTTTGGATTTTTCAGCGATGCAAACTTTCTCGAGACGGCATTCAAGCCAGATTCACCGTATCGTGAATTAATGGGCAAAATAGTGTCGGATCTCAATGGTGCCATGGATAACGGCGACTTATAATAGATTTGAATTATCCTCCATTCTATTCATATGCATGAGATATTGTGATTATGTTAAATTGGTTAAGAAGTCTGCCGTAGACTTATATAATGTTTGCCCTTGTTTCAAGATTAGAATTTAGAAGGAAGTAAAAGTGTTTTCTTTTTTTTTCTTGTTTTTTCTCGTCAAATAGGGAAAATGGCATTCAAGTATTTAACATATAATTATTGTATGTAGTCATAATTAAGTCTAGATGATCTTCAAATTAGTTGTTTTGTTATTTATTAATCGTTGTTAATTTTTCAATTAGTTTTTAAAACTTGTATCATACACTTGAAGTTAACTATAGAAGATTAGGGAACGAATGGGTTCACACTAAGTTTTGTATATTCTATCACTCCCGAAGTATTATCACGTACTCAATTCTAGTTGATATACATCTTATATTGCAAAATAGTGTTGTTAAGATTTTAGCATTGTAGCAGTATTTACTCAATATGAGGCCTTGTGATTAAAAGATCAAGAAACAAACAAAACAAATACTAATGTAAATCATATCAAATTTGTTTATAAATTGATATTTTTGTATGATATTGCCCCAATTTTCAAATCAATCATTTTCGAAAAGTATATCTATGTTTAATTCTACAATAAAATATTAAAACTATATCCGGAGGTGTTTGGACACATTTTCTTTACAATTACTATGAAATGTTTCCATACTCATTTATCTCCTGTTTCACGATCATATGCCTGAACATATTCAAATATTTAAACAAATACTATTCAACATTGGGTGAATACTGGTTCATTTAGAAACTGAAACTAAATTATCATAAAAAGGACCATTAATAATATAATTTGGTAATTCATTCCAATAGGAAACAAATTATTAATATTAAAATTTACACTTTCGTATAGAGAAAATTTACACAAATAATTTTGATACATGAATTAAATGAAAATAAAATTTGCAATTGAATCGCTTAAACAAAAAAAAAATTTAAATAACGATTAATTGAGTCGCTGTTCTTTTAATCTAATAGACATTAATTATTGTTTTATTAAATATACTATACTTGAAGCATACCATTACAACGTACAATTAGTAGTGTTTTAGTGCAGCTAGCAAATATATATATAATTATTGTTCTAAACTTTTGAGCGCCATGTAATATAAACAATTTCAAGTTTGTTTTGCAAATTTTACAAAGTTTTAAAAATACACAAACGTAGAGGCTATGTATTAAAAATATAGCAGAACAAATGAAGACTACATACAAAAAAAAAAAGAAAAGCAACTCCAATTATTATTGTACATTTACATAATACAAAAGTTTTTCACAAAACTTTTGTTAGTTTGCTTTGTATATATATACTTTTTCTTACGCCTTTTTATACTTTCCTAATCTATTAAAAAAACAAAAAATAAATCATTGAAAAAAACAATACAACAAAACAAGATTTTAACCAACGTCCAAGTGATCAATATATAACTACTTTTCAAAGAGAATTAAAAAAAAAAATAAACGTAGATTTTCAAGCCAAATTGGAAATAGGGAGAAAAAAACAAAAGATGAGAAAAAACTAGAATGTAAGACAAATAAACTAGAATGAAGAAATTGATATGATTCAATAAAAAAAAAAAAAACAAAAATTGGACTGAATACACCCATAGGGGGACATGTATCAGCGCAGATTATAGAAATTTATGATAAAACATATTAATTGCCATTTTTCAATTCTAAGAAATTAAAATATTAAGAAAAATAATATTAATTTAAATGAATTGCTAACCGTAACCACGACTTTCCTTTTCAGTGGTTCTTCTTTTTCAGCGGGAAAGGAAGTGCAGGGTAGGTATGCCGTCGCAAGGGTAGGGTTTCGAAAAATCCGCTGAGGTCGGTTTCGCATCGTGCGCGGTACCTTTGTTGTTTTGTCGTTTTATTAGAGTAGTTTTCGTCGGGTTGAGTTAGAGTAGCATACTTTTCGGTACCGCGTCGGAAATTCGGGAACGCGAAATAAAAATTAGCTTTTGTACTTTTGACTGGTTAATGAAGAAATACGGAGTAACGTAGAATAGGTTTCCTCTCCGTATGGTTTTGTTTTTGTAACGCGTTTTGAAAACGGGCGTGTATAGGTGGCTGAATTATGTAAATGAGCGTAACCCATTCGGAGACCCGCGACTGAAATCCTCTCCGAACTAGCTGGCCGACAAGCAGCCACCGCGTGAATGGGTTACGGTGCACGGATTGGTTGACCGGTTGGTACCATCCGTTGGCACTACTCAGACTTAACGTCTAGAACCGATGAGAGGTCGGTTCCGCGTTCGGACCTAAAAAGGTGAAAATCATTACAAATGGCGCCCAACGTGGAGCCCCAAAACATCCTAAGGGGGAAAGAACTTCGCGTCTTCTGACGAGTTGGTCCTTTACGGAGGATGTAAGGTACTTTGGTACTCGAGTCCCACTATCAGGAGCAGTGGAGTTGTGTGATACACTCTAGCAGTCGCTTCACGTGAGTTGTAGCTTCCGCTCTCCTTTGTTTGATTTTGTTTTCGTGACAGAATCCTTCCGATGTGTTGTCCCAGGCTAACCCCTGTAAGGACCTTCTATTTTCTTGATGGAACTGCCAGCCTGATGGGTTTACCTATCAGCATGGACTCTCAAGAAAATAGAAGGCTACCTTGCCTTTATGTCGCGGAAGGATTCTACTTATTTCGTATGCGTGATAGACGAGTGGTATCGGTTCAACGTTCGATGGCTTATGCTGGAATTGCGGAGCCCGGAATGCTTCCACGCGTCGGGAATTTCGACCGCGTACTAAGCTGTTACGGGAGCTATACCACTTGTCTCGTCGAGTCATTTAACGTAGTTTAGAGACGGTTTTGTAATGTATATGGGTTTAGGGGATAAATTTCGTAAATTGACCGAAAGCACCCTTTCTTCGGCAGATCACCACGCACTCTCATTTCCCGTTGAGGGAGTCGACTGCTGGAAAGGAAAGTATATATTAACTAATTTTTTTTCCCCCAATTTTATATAAATAGCTCGCCACTATCGGCCACTAAGTTATTCTTAAGTTTTTTTCATATATTAGAGTGTTACATTTTCTTTTTTTTCAGTAAAACTTACTTCTACCACCCAGATTAAACAAAAAAATGGCAACAAAGCGGACCCCAGACAAGCGTTGGACCAGATCCAAAACGGTCCAACCAGCTAACTGCGGGATCTGCTTCGAGGACGTAGTGGAGGGCGTACACAGCGTGCGATTGGATTGTGGACATCTATTCCATCGTGCCTGTGTCCAACAGCTCCTCCTCACGTCCGATCTTTGCCCGTTATGCCGGCGACCCATCGAGCGGACCGCCCTAGACGTCCCCTCGGAACGCCCGTACCAACGCGTGGGGCAGTGGCGAAAGGAGTTCCAGAGGCCGAACCACCCCAACCACTGTTAGACCTTCAAGGAGCCGTAGGCGGTGAAGTTCCGGCCGCAGTTGTCGTGTCCGAGGTAACCACCATGCCTTCCGCCCACTCCATTGACACCCTCGTGGCGTTGATGCGAGATATGTCGGAGAGGATTGGCAACCTGGAGGGAAAGCTCCAGAATCTCCCCATGAGCCAACCACCCTGCCGCGTGAGAACTCCGCTTGGCTGGGAGCCCAATCCCAGTGTGGCTATGCCCCACTCTCGACCATCCGAGCAATGGGCCCCACCTCCAAGGAACTCGGGAATGGATCCCAGAGCTCCCGAGTATAGACCACGACACAGCACCGCACCTCCGTTGGTACCTCTAGTCACCAAGGCAGTTCCGTACAACAGGTCAATCGAGGATGCGATCCCCCCCGGGAACGCATTGACACCTTTTCGAGACCCGACGCCTCGTATCATGGAGAGTTGGCGCCTGAACTTTACGGGTTTCAACGATATGATATCGGCGGACCGGTTCCTTTTCCGGATTCAGGCGTTAGTATCCAGCACCCTGGGAGGTGATTCCTCGGCCTTCCTCCGGCATGCACATCTTTTGTTCAGCGGTGACGCTGCCGACTGGTACTGGAGTTTTAAGGAATCGACGCCACGTCCCACTTGGAACTCTTTCAGTGCAGCCTTCCGCAATCGATTTGAGGATGGCTTCACTGAGAGAGAACTAAGAGAACAATTAAAGAAACGGAAACAAGGCGCTCACGAACCGTTCGACCAGTACTACACAAGTATAGTGAGATTGAACACTCGCTTGCGAACAACCATGCCCGAGGACGAACTGGTAGAAATTATCAGAGAGAATATGCGTTGGGATCTTCAGAACAGCCTTCTGCATTTTCCCATCAACACCATACAGGGATTGCGCCTCCATGCCCGTAGGCAAGAACAATTGGATGAGCGGCGAGGCACCTTCCGTCCACAACCTCGCATAACGGGACCAAATCCCCGAAATCATCATACCGCGGAGTTGATGGCAGTGGACCACCTGCTTGCTGACCCAGTACCAGTACCGAGGAGCGGAGCACCACAGGAGCTTGAGGACCCAGCATTGATTGATCGACCCTCCCTAGAAGCAATTACAAGCCCGACGGTCTGTTGGAACTGCCGACAAACGGGGCATCGGTTCTATGCATGTCCAGCGGAGCCGACGCTTTTCTGTTACCGATGCGGGAAGGCCGACACATACGCACCTGACTGCGCAAATTGCAAAATATGAAAAAACTTGCCACCGAGTGCCGCGACCACCCGACGGCACTCCTAAACCCCGGACGAACCAATCCTGACACCATCACTAGCTATGACCAAGCTCCCGACATGACTCCAATTCTGCTGACTCGCACCGCTAAACACAGTTCTCCCGAAGTTCCACAACCGACGCCATCCTTCGCCGAGGCCAACGCGCAGGGAACTGATAGCGAGGCGAAAGTTCCTTGGCATGTCAAACCTTTCCACGTCAGGCTGCGGAATTACCTGGCTACTCGACAGCGCATCTTCCATGAGGAGTTGGCTACAAATTTCCCACCGCGAAGAAAGCGAGCCACGCGTCGGGTGCGGAGCTTCTGGAGAAAAGTCAGGCAGTCGAGGAAGGTGCTGAAGGACATACACTTAGACGAATTATTGAGGGATGATGTTCGGCCATATGCGTCAGTACACCTCCTGCAAAAACGAGTGTCAGGCTTAGTCGATACGGGAGCCAGTGTGAATTGCATATCCGCCGATTTTGCAGGGGAGGTACTGGCAAGGCACGCGGACCAAATCCGTCATTTCACCTCCTGGTTAAGCACGGCGGACGGAACTCGTCACTCTGTAGTGGGAAACACTACGACGGATGTCACCTTTAAAGGAGTAACTAAGCCTCTGGAATTTTACATCATACCTCAATTAACCCAGAATCTTTATCTAGGAGTGGATGTCGTTCGAAAATTTAACTTGGCCCCGGCACTGTTTTCCGGTACGACCCTGGAGTCCGTCGCCACAGTTCCTGACCAATCTCAAACCACTCGCTTATTACGACATACACTGGATGTAAATCAGCAACTGTGACTTGACTCGGTTATATCGGCTTTTCCATCGCATGAGAAGGAAGGTCTCGGGCGGACTGCACTGGTGTTCCACACTATAGATGTGGGGGATGCTAAACCCATAAAACAGAGACATTTTGCCATATCTCCGGCGAAGGAAAAGTCGTTATATGCCGAAGTGGATCGAATGCTAGCATTAGGCGTGATCGAAGAATCGCAGAGCGCGTGGGCTTCCCCAGTCACCTTAGTTGTCAAGCCGAACAAGGTCCGGCTATGCTTAGATGCCAGACGCTTGAACGCCGTCACGGTCAAGGACGCATACCCCCTACCGTTGATTGAAGGCATTTTGAGTCGGTTGCCTAAAGCCCACTTCATCACGAGCTTAGACCTCAAGGACGCCTTCTGGCAAATTCCTTTAGACCCTGGTTCAAAGGAGAAAACAGCCTTCACAGTCCCAGGTCGGCCCCTGTATCAATTCGTGACCATGCCATTCGGATTGTGCAATGCCCCCCAAACAATGACGCGCCTTATGGATAAGGTGATACCACCTCATTTGCGGCACCAAGTTTTCGTTTACTTGGATGATCTGCTGCTTATAAGAGACCTTTAACGAACACATCGACCTGCTTCAGGAGGTGGCTCTGCACATACGGAGGGCAAGGTTAACCATCAACATACAGAAGAGTCAGTTCGTGATGACGGAGGTGAAGTATTTAGGTCACATCATTGGGCATGGCCATATCAAGACAGATCCGGACAAGACTCAAGCGATTGACGTTTTTCCATTACCCAAGACCACCAAGCAATTACGCCGATTCTTAGGCTTATGCGGATGGTACCAGCGTTTTGTACGTGACTATGCCACCATTACCACTCCTTTGACCGACATGCTGCGTAAGGGACGTAAATTCGTCTGGGAAGAGCCCAGCTTGCGAGCCTTTGAAGAGCTAAAGAAGAGTCTGACTACAGCCCCCGTACTGCACAGCCCGGACTTTGACAAACCGTTCTCAATCCATTGTGACGCGAGTCAACATGGGGTGGGAGCAGTCTTAGTCCAGGTTGCACAAGACGGCGAGGAGAGACCTATAGCCTTCATGTCTCACAAGTTGAACCCAGCCCAGCGAAATTACACGGTCTCCGAGCAGGAATGTCTAGCTGCGGTGTTGGCAGTGAAACGCTTCCGAGCCTATGTGGAGGGACACACCTTTGAAATCGTTATGGACCACGCTTCTCTGAAATGGCTAATGAGCCAGACTGATCTCAACGGCAGATTGGCCAGGTGGGCACTGAAATTACAGGCATTTGACTTCACAATTCGCCACCGAAAAGGAAGCCAGCATGTAGTCCCCGACACCCTATCCAGAATGTTCGCTCCTGAAGGAGCCGAGTTGGTTCGGGAGGACGACAGTCCCCAATTGATCGATCTGGACCATCCTGCCTTCAAGTCAGCCAGCTACACCCAACTGATTCACACTATCCAGAATCAACTGTCCCAGCTTCCTGAACTGCGGTTGACGGATGGATTTATTTATAAGCGGATGGGACACGCATCCGGAGACCCCATACAAGAAGAAGAACAGTGGAAGTTGTGGGTGCCCGAAGAATTAACCACTGATCTTATCAGACGGGCTCATGACCACCCATCAAGTGCGCACGGCGGATACGGTCGTACACTTAGGCGGTTGAAAACCTGTTTCTTTTGGCCTAAGATGGCACAACAGATGAAAGCGTACGTAGCCTCCTGTGAGCTATGCAAATGCACTAAAGCGCCCAACACCATTCTTCGGCCTCCCATGGGTAAGGTTGAGGTCCCCGAACGCGTGTTCCAGCGCTTGTACATTGATCTTATCGGTCCTTACCCTCGATTTGCTTCTGGTCACACGGGAGCTGTCGTGGTCCTGGACCAGCTCTCTAAATTCCCTATCATAGAACCACTACGTAACATGCACACTGGACCTATACTCAGCTTCTTGGAGAACCGAGTCTTTCACATGTTTGGAGTTCCGGAGAAACTTGTCTCCGACAACGGGGTCCAGTTCACCTCAAGCAAGTTCCGAGACCTAATGTCCAAATACGGCATCATTCACCAACGAACCGCCGTCTATTCACCACAAGCCAACGCATCCGAACGACTGAACCGTACGCTCATAGCGGCCATTCGCGCCTATGTCCACCCGAATCAGAAGGACTGGGATCGCAAGTTGTCCGCCATCACTAGTACTCTGCGCTCGTCGTACCATGCCACTACCGGCATTTCGCCGTATTTCGCATTGTTCGGCCAGTACATGATCCGTCATGGAAGCGCTTACTGGCTATTGCGGCAGCTGAAATCGCTAGAGGACCCAATCGTGGTCCTGGAACCGCACGAAGAGCTCCAACTTCTGCGAGCTCATCTGCGGGAGAAGATTGAAGAAAGTAGACGGATGGGGGAGGAGCGGTACAACTTGCGATCCCATCCTTCTGGCTTTAAGGCAGGCGACGAAATATATCGTCGAAACTTCCGGCAGAGCGATGCCACCCGACATTACAATGCCAAACTAGACAAGAAATTCGTGAAGTGTCGAGTCCTACAAGTAATAAGCCCCACCCGATACCTCATCGTGGACATGGCTGGTAAAACCCTGGGAATTTACCATGCAAAAGACCTTCGACGATGAAGTGCAACTATTTCACGCGAAAAAAGAAAAAAAAAACTATGGCTTACCTAAATCTCTGCCTGGACGAAGACCCCCGAGTAACACCTGACTCCCTACTGTATAGCCACTATCGAGTCTTCACTGAAATTGTTGTAGCCTATTCCTCGAAATCGACCCTCGACCCGCCACGGCCCTAACCAAGACCTTTTACATAGGAGGCGGGATCGGAGTTACTTCGATTTTGGGGGGGGGGGGGGGAATGTGTAATGTGACGCCTACGCCCGGGAATCGAAGTGATTCCGATCCCGAACCCTGGCAACCGGCCAGATATGTATGACTTCGAAGTGCAAGCAGACTTCATCTTTCGTGCGGATATCATTGCGCAGAAAATATTTTTTTTTCAAATATTTATATCTGTGGACATAAATATTTGAAAAATAATATTAATTAACCATCCGATACATTTCGAAGCATATCTATCTGGCAATGCCCCCCCCCACAGTTGCCATCAAAACATCGAATAGATAGAAACGTGGAAACTGGGTGGAAGTGTCATTCTTCATATAACCTTCAAAGTGTCATTCTTGATATAACCTTCTATGCACCTGCTCTAGGACCTTCTCCCGAAGATCAACCTCAAAAGCGTGAGATTCGATTGTGGAAAAAAACGAGAAGCTGCACGTAAAGGTCGACGCAAGAAGAAGGAATATATCAACTGCCTGGAAAATCGGATAGCGGTGCTAGAAAACCAAAATAAATCTCTTATTGAAGAGTTGAAAGCAGCCATTACGTTAAAAGGTACGAAATATTATTTTAAGTGGATGCTTCTCTTATTTTTACTGTGCAACAGAAGATAGAATATTTCTGTCATATTTTTTTTTTATCATTGCGGCCTTTGCTTCTTTCAAATGGCATTAGTGAAGAACGAACGCCAAAATATAATAAAAATTCCACCACGTATCATATTGTCTATAACAGTAATAATAGCATAATTCGTAGGACTTGCAAAAATCGTTTGCCGAGTCACATGCCGCCTTGAAAGATATTGTTCGACGTCATCTTACCGACAAATCGCTGAATCGAATAGACGAAGTCTTTGGATTTTTCAGCGATGCAAACTTTCTCGAGACGGCATTCAAGCCAGATTCACCGTATCGTGAATTAATGGGCAAAATAGTCAGAGCATATATACTAACTAGCACCTGCAATCGAGGAGCTGTCAAAATGAAAAGAGAGGCAAATAAACGTGTAAAAGATGGATTAAAGTTTACCTTGTGTTGGTAAAATTGCATGCAAATTCAAGTTTTTGTTTACCATACATACGCACTACTCCATAAGTACCGTAAGAAAGAAAATTTGTTCTAATTGCAGCTGCTATTTAGTAGATATGCTCTGAAATAGTGTCGGATCTCAATGATGCCATGGATAACGGCGACTTATAATAGATTTGAATTATCCTCCATTCTATTCATATGCATGAGATATTGTGATTATGTTAAATTGGTTAAGAAGTCTGCCGTAGACTTATATAATGTTTGCCCTTGTTTCAAGATTAGAATTTAGAAGGAAGTAAAAGTGTTTTCTTTTTTTTTCTTGTTTTTTCTCGTCAAATAGGGAAAATGGCATTCAAGTATTTAACATATAATTATTGTATGTAGTCATAATTAAGTCTAGATGATCTTCAAATTAGTTGTTTTGTTATTTATTAATCGTTGTTAATTTTTCAATTAGTTTTTAAAACTTGTATCATACACTTGAAGTTAACTATAGAAGATTAGGGAACGAATGGGTTCACACTAAGTTTTGTATATTCTATCACTCCCGAAGTATTATCACGTACTCAATTCTAGTTGATATACATCTTATATTGCAAAATAGTGTTGTTAAGATTTTAGCATTGTAGCAGTATTTACTCAATATGAGGCCTTGTCATGAAAAGATCAAGAAACAAACAAAACAAATACTAATGTAAATCATATCAAATTTGTTTATAAATTGATATTTTTGTATGATATTGCCCCAATTTTCAAATCAATCATTTTCGAAAAGTATATCTATGTTTAATTCTACAATAAAATATTAAAACTATATCCGGAGGTGTTTGGACACATTTTCTTTACAATTACTATGAAATGTTTCCATACTCATTTATCTCCTGTTTCACGATCATATGCCTGAACATATTCAAATATTTAAACAAATACTATTCAACATTGGGTGAATACTGGTTCATTTAGAAACTGAAACTAAATTATCATAAAAAGGACCATTAATAATATAATTTGGTAATTCATTCCAATAGGAAACAAATTATTAATATTAAAATTTACACTTTCGTATAGAGAAAATTTACACAAATAATTTTGATACATGAATTAAATGAAAATAAAATTTGCAATTGAATCGCTTAAACAAAAAAAAAATTTAAATAACGATTAATTGAGTCGCTGTTCTTTTAATCTAATAGACATTAATTATTGTTTTATTAAATATACTATACTTGAAGCATACCATTACAACGTACAATTAGTAGTGTTTTAGTGCAGCTAGCAAATATATATATAATTATTGTTCTAAACTTTTGAGCGCCATGTAATATAAACAATTTCAAGTTTGTTTTGCAAATTTTACAAAGTTTTAAAAATACACAAACGTAGAGGCTATGTATTAAAAATATAGCAGAACAAATGAAGACTACATACAAAAAAAAAAAGAAAAGCAACTCCAATTATTATTGCACATTTACATAATACAAAAGTTTTTCACAAAACTTTTGTTAGTTTGCTTTGTATATATATACTTTTTCTTACGCCTTTTTATACTTTCCTAATCTATTAAAAAAAAAATAAATCATTGAAAAAAACAATACAACAAAACAAGATTTTAACCAACGTCCAAGTGATCAATATATAACTACTTTTCAAAGAGAATTAAAAAAAAAATAAACGTAGATTTTCAAGCCAAATTGTAAATAGGGAGAAAATAACAAAAGATGAGAAAAAACTAGAATGTAAGACAAATAAACTAGAATGAAGAAATTGATATGATTCAATAAAAAAAAAAAAAAAACAAAAATTGGACTGAATACACCCATAGGGGGACATGTATCAGCGCAGATTGTAGAAATTTATGATAAAACATATTAATTGCCATTTTTCAATTCTAAGAAATTAAAATATTAAGAAAAATAATATTAATTTAAATGAATTGCTAACCGTAACCACGACTTTCCTTTTCAGTGGTTCTTCTTTTTCAGCGGGAAAGGAAGTGCAGGGTAGGTATGCCGTCGCGAGGGCAGGGTTTCGAAAAATCCGCTGAGGTTGGTTTCGCGTCGTGCGCGGTACCTTTGTTGTTTTGTCGTTTTATTAGAGTAGTTTTCGTCGGGTTGAGTTAGAGTAGCATACTTTTCGGTACCGCGTCGGAAATTCGGGAACGCGAAATAAAAATTAGCTTTTGTACTTTTGACTGGTTAATGAAGAAATACGGAGTAACGTAGAATAGGTTTCCTCTCCGTATGGTTTTGTTTTTGTAACGCGTTTTGAAAACGGGCGTGTATAGGTGGCTGAATTAGGTAAATGAGCGTAACCCATTCGGAGACCCGCGACCGAAATCCTCTCCGAACTAGCTGGCCGACAAGCAGCCACCGCGTGAATGGGTTACGGTGCACGGATTGGTTGACCGGTTGGTACCATCCGTTGGCACTACTCAGACTTAACGTCTAGAACCGATGAGAGGTCGGTTCCGCGTTCGGACCAAAAAAGGTGAAAATCATTACAAATGGCGCCCAACGTGGGGGGGTATTTGTAATGATTTTCACCTTTTTAGGTCCGAACGAAAAATGGCAATTAATATGTTTTATCATAAATTTCTACAATCTGCGCTGATACATGCCCCCTATGGGTGTATTCAGTCCAATTTTTGTTTTTTTTTTTTTATTGAATCATATCAATTTCTTCATTCTAGTTTATTTGTCTTACATTCTAGTTTTTTCTCATCTTTTGTTTTTTTCTCCCTATTTACAATTTGGCTTGAAAATCTACGTTTATTTTTTTTTAATTCTCTTTGAAAAGTAGTTATATATTGATCACTTGGACCTTGGTTAAAATCTTGTTTTGTTGTATTGTTTTTTTCAACGATTTATTTTTTTTTTTTTAATAGATTAGGAAAGTATAAAAAGGCGTAAGAAAAAGTATATATATACAAAGCAAACTAACAAAAGTTTTGTGAAAAACTTTTGTATTATGTAAATGTGCAATAATAATTGGAGTTGCTTTTCTTTTTTTTTTTGTATGTAGTCTTCATTTGTTCTGCTATATTTTTAATACATAGCCTCTACGTTTGTGTATTTTTAAAACTTTGTAAAATTTGCAAAACAAACTTGAAATTGTTTATATTACATGGCGCTCAAAAGTTTAGAACAATAATTATATATATATTTGCTAGCTGCACTAAAACACTACTAATTGTACGTTGTAATGGTATGCTTCAAGTATAGTATATTTAATAAAACAATAATTAATGTCTATTAGATTAAAAGAACAGCGACTCAATTAATCGTTATTTAAATTTTTTTTTTTGTTTAAGCGATTCAATTGCAAATTTTATTTTCCTTTAATTCATGTATCAAAATTATTTGTGTAAATTTTCTCTATACGAAAGTGTAAATTTTAATATTAATAATTTGTTTCCTATTGGAATTAATTACCAAATTATATTATTAATGGTCCTTTTTATGATAATTTAGTTTCAGTTTCTAAATGAACCAGTATTCACCCAATGTTGAATAGTATTTGTTTAAATATTTGAATATGTTCAGGCATATGATCGTGAAACAGGAGATAAATGAGTATGGAAACATTTCATAGTAATTGTAAAGAAAATGTGTCCAAACACCTCCGGATATAGTTTTAATATTTTATTGTAGAATTAAACATAGATATACTTTTCGAAAATGATTGATTTGAAAATTGGGGCAGTATCATACAAAAATATCAATTTATAAACAAATTTGATATGATTTACATTAGTATTTGTTTTGTTTGTTTCTTGATCTTTTCATGACAAGGCCTCATATTGAGTAAATACTGCTACAATGCTAAAATCTTAACAACACTATTTTGCAATATAAGATGTATATCAATTAGAATTGAGTACGTGATAATACTTCGGGAGTGATAGAATATACAAAACTTAGTGTGAACCCATTCGTTCCCTAATCTTCTATAGTTAACTTCAAGTGTATGATACAAGTTTTAAAAACTAATTGAAAAATTAACAACGATTAATAAATAACAAAACAACTAATTTGAAGATCATCTAGACTTAATTATGACTACATACAATAATTATATGTTAAATACTTGAATGCCATTTTCCCTATTTGACGAGAAAAAACAAGAAAAAAAAAGAAAACACTTTTACTTCCTTCTAAATTCTAATCTTGAAACAAGGGCAAACATTATATAAGTCTACGGCAGACTTCTTAACCAATTTAACATAATCACAATATCTCATGCATATGAATAGAATGGAGGATAATTCAAATCTATTATAAGTCGCCGTTATCCATGGCACCATTGAGATCCGACACTATTTTGCCCATTAATTCACGATACGGTGAATCTGGCTTGAATGCCGTCTCGAGAAAGTTTGCATCGCTGAAAAATCCAAAGACTTCGTCTATTCGATCAGCGATTTGTCGGTAAGATGACGTCGAACAATATCTTTCAAGGCGGCATGTGACTCGGCAAACGATTTTTGCAAGTCCTACGAATTATGCTATTATTACTGTTATGGACAATATGATACGTGGTGGAATTTTTATTATATTTTGGCGTTCGTTCTTCACTAATGCCATTTGAAAGAAGCAAAGGCCGCAATGATAAAAAAAAATATGACAGAAATATTCTATCTTCTGTTGCACAGTAAAAATAAGAGAAGCATCCACTTAAAATAATATTTCGTACCTTTTAACGTAATGGCTGCTTTCAACTCTTCAATAAGAGATTTATTTTGGTTTTCTAGCACCGCTATCCGATTTTCCAGGCAGTTGATATATTCCTTCTTCTTGCGTCGACCTTTACGTGCAGCTTCTCGTTTTTTTCCACAATCGAATCTCACGCTTTTGAGGTTGATCTTCGGGAGAAGGTCCTAGAGCAGGTGCATAGAAGGTTATATCAAGAATGACACTTTGAAGGTTATATGACGAATGACACTTCCACCCAGTTTCCACGTTTCTATTTATTCGATGTTTTGATGGCAACTGTGGGGGGGGCATTGCCAGATAGATATGCTTCGAAATGTATCGGATGGTTAATTAATATTATTTTTCAAATATTTATATCCACAGATATAAATATTTGAAAAAAAAATATTTTCTGCACAATGATATCCGCACAAAAGATGAAGTCTGCTTGCACTTCGAAGTCATACATATCTGGCCGGTTGCCAGGGTTCGGGATCGGAATCACTTCGATTCCCGGGCGTAGGTGTCACATTACAATATATATATATATATATATATATATGTATATATATATATATATATATATATATATATATATATATATATATACATATATATATATATACATATATATATATATATATATATACATATATATATATATATATATATATATATATATATATATATATATATATATATATCTATATATATATATATATATATATATATATATATATATATATATATATATATATATATATATATATTTCCATCAAATTTACAGAGTATTAGGACCTTTTATATGAATTTCGTTGAGTTTAAGGGCATTAATACGATTTTATTGGGGAAAATGTGAAATTTGAAGGTCGTACTATTATTAACGCAGTTGATTGGACTTTGACTTCAGAGGTATTTGTTGCTGTTATACTCATAAACATCTACCACAATCTTTTATTTCAGATAACAGGTGTCCAACCGCGAGGGGGGACATATATTTTTCGTGTATTTCCCCTCAGTTTAAGACATGTTTTGGAAAGACTTCATCAAGACTTTTTATTTGATATCCATATCAGCTGCATTTGATGAAATTGTTTTTTTTTTCTGGGGCAATATGAGAAAACTGCCCTTAAATTCTTTATAAAAATTTTTTGTAGTAGAATTTTGTAGAGGACACCACTTTAAACACAAATTTTTGGTTCTAACTTATACAGTTTGGGAGATAAAGTGCTGTGACACACAGACGGATGGACAGACTGACAAATGGACAGACAGGTCGCGATTTTGTTAAAATTGTTTTACAAAACCCTAAAAAATAACCAACGGTATTAAAAAATTTATTACAATACTAACACAACAGTGAACTTTTATCCTACACCTAATATGCTGTAAGCTAATACTAAGCAAATTTAATCAAAAAACTGTCCTATACTAATACAATGCTAACACAATATTCCTAACCTAAACATTAAACCTCATCTCTAAACCTACTACGATAAACATAACATCTACCTATCCTAAATATTGGAACCGATCCCTTATTTTTCATGTAAACAAACACGAAATATAGCGAAAATGAGCAGAAACTTAAAACAAAATAACGAAAAACACAAAACAAAAAAATAACCACGAATAACTCAGCCACCAATACGTACGAGTAAATTGCTCCGTCTCAGCTCCACCAGCCACGACGAATCTAGCAAACGAGTATCTCCATTAAAATTGTTGATCTCGTGAACTCAAATTCGGAGAATATTTTTTCTTCTTATCGATGGTTCGTCTATATATGTATTTGGTATACGACTGGGATAACACCAGAATCAAAAACATAGCTACTCGTGTCCAAGTACACGTACGCTTCAGGAGGGACGAAGCCAGTAGCGAGCGAAGTCTCAATGTCTGCAGGGTGGAACGACTGTGTTACAGATATGGCGATATAATTCCGAAGAAGTTTCAATAGGAATCGACTCTCATCTCTTTAGGAGTTTGATGAATTCTTCTATTCGATATATAGTGCTTCCAATCCATCTCAGGCTTTCTGTACAAACCAGTACATGCACGAAGAGATTTCCTTTCGAAACCCTTAATCTATCCATAGGACCAGCTCTCTGGTTGTACCATGGCCGACATACGTATGTCAAAACTGGTCTAACCAGGGTCTTGTAACAGATAACTTTGACCTTTTGATCAATGTATCTGGTATGAAACAGTTAACGAAGGACCATGTCTACAGTACAGATACTGATCGAGATAAACACCGAGGTATCGAGCACAAGATTTATGAGGAACCCGTTCTGAAGTACCCTCACTAGCCATAATGTGGAAATCCTTCCAATTACGTTTCAGGTCTTGACTGGCCCCCTGCAGCATTGTCCAAAATAAAATTGTTTTGCACTTCTGTGCATTGATTTTCATTTGCCAATTCTCGGTGTAGAGCTGTACATCGCCCAACATATTTTAAAGATTGCTCTGAAATTTTGTAGCTTTTCGGCCCGCCGAATAATGGTTAGATCATCAGCAAATCATACTAATGATCTTGTTGGTGAGACCAAAAAATCAAAACTGTTCAACAGTTTGCGAATGAATGTTTAGAAAAAACAGAGGCGCAGTTACTTTTCCCTGCTGTAGACCAGTCAAGACATTGAAGTCACGCATTGTCATCAGATTTCCATCAGTTACAACTAACGATTTCCCGTATAAAATATTGCACATCATGGTAACAAGGAGTCTGGGGAAACTGCCTTGAAGGAGTATAAAAACTAGCCCATCTAACCACACCATATCGAAGGCTTTCTCCATATCAATGAGACACGCTCCAACTTATGCTCTGTTGTTGAGTTTCCAACAGATGTGACACTCGCTTCGGAGTCCCTGGTACCCAGAGTACACAACTGGCGAGTACTAGAGGACTACTCGGCTAGTGATCACCAGTATATAGCTGTTGAGATTCACGACGGTGCCACTCTGCGTGCATATGCCCAAACTTCAATCCTCGGATGGAGGACTGGGAGGATGGACGTTGAGAGGTTTGCTGACGCACTTACGGCAGGCGCACCGTTGCTGGGAGCTCCGCCAGGGAGTGGAGGGCCTACAGCCAAGGACTTGGTGAACTCAACTATGAGTACCATCATAGCTGCTTGCGAGTCTTCCATGCCCCGTCGGAGACCCCGACATGGTAAGCCTCCAGTATACTGGTGGTCAAACGAGATCGCCGAACAAAGAAGCGAGTGTCACAAACTTCGGCGAGAGGCCCAGCGGGCGCGAAGACGGGAGGAGGCAGACACTAGGCTAGCAGCATACAGGTCCGGCCAGGAAATATCTTCGCAGGCTTATTAACAAGAGCAAGGCCCGATGCTGGCAAGACCTCGTGGACGATGTAAATAGGGATCCGTGGGGCCTTGGCTACAAGCTGGTCATGGGAAGCTACGGAAGCCTTGTATACATGACGCGGAAAAGATGGACGCGATAGTGCGGGGACTCTTCCCCGCCCATCCCGTCCGTGTTGACGCTGTCCATGGTGAAACAGCAGTCGAGTGCCCACTCTTTACACAGCTGGAACTGGAGGAGGCAGTCCTCTCCCTGAAAGCGAGGAAGGCTCCAGGTCCAGATGGTGTTCCAGCTGAGGTTTTGCAGCTCGTCTATCACCATTGTCCTGACTTGCTGCTCAGCACATTCAACGCTTACCTACGGGACGGGGTTTTCCCGGTACGATGGAAGGTGGCGAGGCTCGTGCTGGTCAGCAAGGGGAAGGGAAATCCCGAATCGCCGTCTGCATACCGCCCGTTATGCATGCTAGACACGGCTGGGAAAGTGCTAGAGAAACTCATCAAGGGAAGACCCACTGACGCGATTCGTGCTGCTGGGGACCTATCTACTCGGCAGTACGGCTTTAGAGCAGGACGTTCTACCATTGATGCGATTGCAGAGGTGGTGAACGCGGTCCAAAAGGCAGAGGCATATAGTCGCACCAAGCGACGGATCGGCCTGTTGGTGACACTCGACGTCAGGAATGCCTTCAACTCCGCTAGATGGGTGGATATTCTGGACACGCTGGAAAACTCTTTTCAAGTTCCAGAATATCTAATGCGGCTTTTGAGGAACTACCTAAAGGACCGAAGCCTGCTCTACGACACGACACAGGGCCAACGAAGGATGGAAATTACATCGGGTGTTGCCCAGGGATCTATCCTTGGTCCGGACCTGTGGAACGTGTCTTACGACGGGCTACTGAGACTTGAGATGCCAGATGAGTCGCGCTTGGTCGGCTATGTGGATGATGTTGCGGCTCTGGTCGCCGGACGCACCGTTGAACAAGCGCAACTTAGGCTAGGTATGCTAATGCGCCGAGTGAGGGACTGGATGACTGCTCGTGGGCTCAGTTTAGCACTGGAGAAAACCGAAGTGGTCATCTTGACAAAAAAGAGAATCCCTAGAGTAAGGATGATCAGTATTGGAGATATACAGATCGAATCGAAGCCAGCGGTGAAGTACCTGGGGCTACTGATCGACTCGAAGATGAGTTTCTCTGAGCAAATCAGGGCAACGGCTGAGAAGGCTGCTTCGGGAATATCGGCCCTGAGTCGACTTATGGCCAACGTAGGGGGACCCAGCCCATCAAGAAGACGCCTCTTGATGAGTGCTGTAGGGTCAGTGCTAATGTACGGAGCAGAGGTATGGGGCGACGCTCTCAGCAAGGAGGTATACCGAAAACGATTGGCACAGGTACAGAGAAGAGGAGCACTGAGAATTGCATCTTCGTATCCAACAGTCTCCGACTCGGCGGTGAGAGTGATTGCAGGCGTGATACCTGTCCCCCTCCTTGCTAGAGAGCGCCGCGCTATTTACCTGCGCCGAAACGAGGATGCGAGGGAGATGGTTGTCCGCGAGGAGAGACAACGCTCGCTCAACGATTGGCAGCAGTCTTGGAGGAATTGCACGAAGGGAAGGTGGACTGCGCGCCTCATCCCGGATGTGAGACCGTGGCTAAATCGAAGGCATGGTGAGACTGACTTCTATGTGACCCAGCTTTTGAGCGGGCACGGGTGTTTTCAGTCTTACCTGCACAAGATCGGTAAGTCACGGTCTCCCGATTGTCGGTTTTGCCCAGGAGAGGAAGACAATGCCTGTCACACATTTTTTGTGTGTACAAAATGGGCCAGGCTGCGAAGGGAACTCTACAGGGAGACGGGAGAGCTCACCCCGGATAATATAGTTGCGGTGATGCTCGAATCGGTTGACAAATGGAACCAGGTGGCACATTATGCTCGGGCAGTCCTAAAATATGAAAGGGACTCACAGCAGCCGGAGGCACTGGGGCTGGGGGATCGCTCTTCTGGCAATTCCTCTTCCCCTCTCCCCTCCCGCTAGGAAAGGGACTCCTCAGCTTGAAGGCGCCCCACGGCGTAACAAAACGAGACCTGGCCCGAGGTAATGTGTCAAACGGTTCCAGGCTAGGCTCTCAGATTGACAGGGGAGGTGTTTAGTGGGTATCCTCCATGGGAGTCCCACACTGCCAGATTCGGCGGGCATAAATGCCTTCACCACCCTACCACAAAAAAAAATAAAAACAGATGTCTGATGTTACTTTCGGTAACGTTTGTATAGTCAAATGTCTGGCACGAAAACCAAATTGGCAACTCGGCATCAACTCATTTTTCTCAATGTGGGCATTTAATGCTTTGTTTAGTATCACTTTGAACACCTTGCTGATGTAGGCAGCAAGCTGATTTTGCGATGACTTTTAGAGCACAACGAATCTTTTCCTTGGCTTTTTCCACTCACATGGGAAATATGAATTGTTCAACATGTTGTTGAACATTATGCTAGAATTTCTAATAGCAACCTCAGGCAAATGTCAGAGAACTATTTAGAACACCCTCAATACCAGATAATTTCTTGTTGCTTATCTTGCCAAAGATGAAACACAAATCTTCATAGCTAACAAATAATCAATAAGATTCAAGCTCGGTATGAGATCAGATATCAATGTTTCATTGAAATAAAAAATTGATTCCCCGTTCTGGCATGATGATATTGATGATTGATATGACGTCGGAAAATTTTGCTTCAACGACCTCTGAAAGTATTTGACTCCCTCTCTCAGGGTTTGGTAGATGAACCAATTCAGAATGAGTTCTGTAATCCATTACATATAATCCTGTTTCCATTTGTTGTGCTATCAAATTTAATACCAGCCCCATCGAAAAGATTTATCTCATCACCAGCAACTTCAAGATTCGATACGTTCACTCAAGACTTCTGACGGAATCACCTATTCACTTTCATGGAAGCACAATTTGGGAGGGGGGCCAATACTCCTCAGTTTTTCCGCCCATTGTTTGGTGACCTCACTCCTGAAGTATGAACAGATTATTTTCTGGACATTTTTCAGGTATAATTTCAACAAAACCAACAGGGATGGTTGTAGTCCAAAAATCACTGATAAAGATTGTTGACACATGTGAGAAGAAGGCTTTTCAATCTTTCCAACCTTGCGATGGTTCGTGTTCATATCCTTCCATATTGTTTCGATGTTTAATCTTGGGAACTACTTTCTCAATCATTTCCAACGTCAGCTTCTCTAACTTCGATAAATAGGGATCTATTTCATCGTTAGTTAAATTACTGTCATTAGGAACTGTTGAGCCAGAGTTCCTATCATCAGTAGTAGGACATTGCTTCTGGTAATCCCGCTTTAACTTCTTTTGAAACATTCCCCAATCCATTTTTAAGGTCTTTGTGAAATTTTTTTTACAAGGACCTCCTAGTTTTGCGACGTGTCTGTCCGTCGATAGATCTGTCTCTCTATCAGTGCGTCATAGCAATTTTCCTCAGAAACTATAGAAACTAGAATGCTCAAACTTTGTTAATTTTTTTTTACCGCCTTTGGCGTGTTTGTGAAATGGAGAGCTTTCACACTATTTAAAGCATCTTTGGCTAGCTTGAAATCAGCCAGTGTTTTTATTGTGGTTATCAGTGGTCACTCTCTTTGCTTCGAAATTATCTATTTTATGTTTGGCTGTCAATAGCCAAACCATATCCCTTCCGCACTGCCCAAAGACATTGATCGGTGGAACTATTTCAAAAGTCTTATCGTTTTTAACAGAAGAACCAGTAGACACACCGATTTGCTTCTTCTCCTTCTCCTTATAAAGTTAGCACTAGAATCATTAATATTACCTATATTTTCTTGGCAATCCGTTTCGGTATCGATATCGTTATCCATCGCAGTAAGTACCGAATAGTAATACCCGATATCGTTTGCTCCTTTCACGCTAAGTATGATATCGGCATCATGCATTGGTGTCTTTTTAGAGTTTTGTTAAATAATTTTACAAAACCCTACTGAAATCGCACCTGTCTGTCCGTCCGTCCGTCCGACCATGTGTCACAGCACTTTTTCTAACAAACTGTATAAGCTACAAACATAAAATTTTGTATATATGTGTAAAGTGATGCCCTCTTTAAAGTTTCATTAAAAAAAAAATTTTACAAGGTGCTTAAGGGGGTCTCCCTATATAGGGGAGTGGCCCCTGAAAAAAAAATGTCATCAAAGATAGCCGATATGGGTATCAAATGAAAGGTCTTATTGAAAGCTTTTCAAAAGAGGACTTTAACTAGTATTCTTTGCTTCAGAGGGCGCACAGGAAGGGGAAATACACGAAAAATATGTGTTCCTCCTCTCGCGATTGAACACTTGCGATCCGAAAAACCTGAAAAAAATATAGATATAGGTCTTTTTTAGTACAACAACAACGAATATCTTAGAAGTCAAAATTCACTGAACTTTGTTAATAATAGTATGAGCACCGAATTTCACTTTTTCTCCAATAAAATCGTATGGATGCGCTTAAATTCAATGAAATCCGATAAAATCCAATCATGTTCACGGAAGTTATAGCCATTTGAAATTTCTCCAAATACAACAACAATAACACGTGATTTTGGTATTTTACGGACTTTCCATTGAATCAGACACTGCAGTTTTTGGGAGTTCATGCTTTGAGTGATTTTTGTTAGTTTGCAACAAAGCGACGACCGTTGAAAGTACAGAAGCAAGGAATTTTCTTATAAACGTGCACTTCTCTTTGACATGTTTCTCGCCTTTATTCGTTGCTGGTGAGTGCATTTCGCACGTTGGGTACAAAACCCTTCTGATATGACCGTAGGTCTGTTTCCCCATCTTGTTTGTATCTTGTATTGTTGGTTCGTTTGCTTGTTGAGTCTTTTGTGTGGCTACTTTATTTTCACTTGTCTTATATGTCGTGGCTACTTGTTTTCCACACGTTTTCGTGGGTTAATGGGCTTTTTCACACGGGAATGGTAAAAACCCATAGTCAAACAGGTTTTGCGCTTACGCCCTTATGTTTACACGTTGCATAGTTCAGCCAACCTATTTTTGTATACGATACATGGCTTGCGAGTGCATGTGTCAAAAGGATCATTTGATCGTTAAACATCGTGCGGACAACATGAAAGCGAAGACAGAGAGATAAGCAATTGAGAATAATGTTTTAGCCTTGAATTGTGCACGAGGTAATAAAAACTGGAATGCAAAATGTATTTTATGATTGTTAAAGTTTGTCGATTCAAACTTCTATTGGATTTATTTGAATCCTCCATGTTTTTCCGCTTTCTGAAAAATATATTCCAAATGAGAATATCTATTTTAGTCGCATATTTTTCTTGATGTGTTGTAAACTTGCTTAGTATAATGTGATTTTATGAAGATTATGCGTACTGTTAATTTTCTATGGATTTACAATAGGCAATTTAACTATATTGAAATCGTGGTCGTGTTGTTTCCTGAAATTGAACATGGCCTCCGCTTTTATAAATTTATTGAATAACGGGTAGCTTCTCGTGTCCTCGCATCTGTTTTTGTACACAAATTAAAGAAAAGCAATCGTTTCGTGACGACTACCTTCTTCACCGAATGTTCAATTCGGAATGATTACCGGTGTTTGTATAAAATTTCCCCCGCCAAATGATCAACAAAATGCGTTTGTGTATGTGCGTTACGCTCGTTCACCCTAAAAAATGTTGGCTTGTTTTTACCATCAGGTCTCCTCAATGCCTCTCACTCTTCTTGCCCATATTACCTGTTTAACGCTCACTTTTAACGCTGCGTCTGAAAAAGCCCAATCACTTTAGTTTTATTGACGTATATTTACAAATCATTTCCTCCGGACTTTGTGTTCGGAGTTTCATCCCTTCATTTTCTCTGGTAACTCTTTCGTTTTCTCTGGTAAATATTTCCAGTTCTTTGCTTGATAACGTAATACGCTTCCCATGCTCAAAACTTTTCTGTTCGTTTTACTTTCCATTATTCTTTCATCACTTGCATTTGAAATACCTGGTCCCGGGTCCCCCATGCGGTGGAAAGCCGTCGGGCTCCTCCATCAAAAAACTTCAGGCTCCTCCGGTGAAAAAATTTTCTTGTTTTTTTTTAACTTCTTGACGCTTCTCCGCAAGTAAAATCTAGATATTCGATAAATTGCTCGAATAATTCGACGATATATTGAGCTTTTTAAAAAATTAGTTTCAAACTGACGTTTTAAAACGTTATTTTATTTTTAAAAATTATTTGCAGGAGCCTTTTAAAAATACATCTGTTCGCAATGAATACTAGAGGTACTCGGACTACATTACCTAAATGATTCAAATATTGCAGGAACTCCTCCAGTCTCTTAAAATTTTCGCCTGTTTTAACCACACTACTTTCTGGCCATTAATTTGGCAAATATTCAAAAATGGAAGTTTTTCATAATAATAGCGCAGATATGGTTCTGCAGAACGCTTCCAGTGCTATGTTATTTTCAAAAGTTTTTCTTGAAAGTCGCCTGTATCAGAAAATGTCACTTTCGATTTCCCCTTCCATCCGTCCCATGAAAAATTCACAGTACCTAAACTTTGGTACATACCAGGTTTCCAGTATCCAACGTAATTTCGAAATCGCAAAATAAATGGTCACCTCCTTCGGCCAATGAAAAATTCCCCTTAACCCATCGATTTTTCAACACCAGCTATCAACTTATTGATGTAGATATTCTGGATTGAAAACTAGTACTGCATCGCCCTTCATGACCGTATTTTGGGAAGCCTTGCTTTATTGCAGAACCGCAGTGAAAGCTTTCGGGAACTTATTTTTTCTTTTGTTTTCCCGTCGTAAGAATGGTGATGGTAACCGGTTATACAAAGGAAATAGAAAGTGTGCATAAAGACGAGGTACGAGTATATCGGACTTTATCTATTGATGCTGGAACGGGAAGGATATGGTGTGTGTGAGGGAGATGGAGCTGTGTTGCTGAGCTTGGGGGTGCTAATTTGAGAGCAAGAGTGATTTAGGTAACTAGTTTTTCGATTACTTGCGGTAAGTCTCTCTATTTACAAACAAAAAATCGTATGGTTCTCATATGATTTTCTTTACCACATATTTTCTTTAGTGATGTGTAGCACGTGGAGGCTTGAATCGGTAAATTGGTTTTCCTCTGTTTACGTTCAAGCCCTTGTTATCTTTTCGAAGGCGGAGAATCTCTCTATTTGCAAACTAGTTTTAACAAAGTTGAGCGAATTTTTACTTCTAAGGTATTTGTTGTTGTTGTGCTCATAAACTCCTACCTCCATTTTTTTTCTGATTTTTCGGAGCACAGGTGTCCAATCACAAGGGGTAGATACAAATTTTGCGTGTATTTCCTCTTCCTATGCGCCCCTCGAATCAAAAAATGTTAGTTTAAGACCTGTTTTGAAAAGTTCCTATCAAGACTACCTTTGATGATTTTTTTTTTGGTGGCCACTCCCCTCTATGGGGAGACCCCACTTAAATAACATATATTTTTTTTGTATTTGAACTTTGAAAAAGCACCACTTTACACCTACACACAAAAGTTCATGTTTCTAGCGAAAGTAGTTTCCGAGAAAAACTGCTGTGACACATGGACGGACAGGCAGGACGCAATTTTAGTAGGGTTCTGTAAAATTATTTTACAAAACCCTAAAAATCGTATGGTTCTCATATGATTTTCTTCACTACTTATTTACTTTGGTGATGCATACCACGTGGAGGCTTGAATTGGTAAATTTGATTTTCCTCTATTTACATTCGAGCACTTGTTTTCTTTTTGAAGGCGGAGAGTCCCTCTGTTTGCAAGCAAAAATAAATAATTGTATAGTTCTTCTATGATTTTCTTTATCACATGTTTTCCTTGGCGATATGTAAGTTAATAAAATTACCCGGATGTTAGCTTAAAAAAATATATTTAATTCAGGGCTGAGCCCGATCTTTACAAATTGAATCGTTACAAAAGACTGATTACAAAAATGACAATTATTTCTTAACAACTAGTAATGTGCAAAACTGATTCGCTAGCATATTCATATTTCCACATAATTGTGGAATCGCATTACATTGTGGTCACGTTGGATGCAGCCATGGTGTCAGCATAAATTGTGGAATGGTAGCGTGGGAATCTGCTAACTCGCCCACCTTTAGATGCGATTGTCCATGATCGCTAGAAGAATCGAATGTCGTTAAACCTAACATTCTTGGATGTCCTCGGTGGATCGATATTCGGTGATGATGGTGGTGTAGGGAGATGCGCTGGAGCAACTGATGGTGGTTCTGGTGCTTGTTTTAATTCAATCTGCGTAACAACAGCCTTGTTTCGGAATTTGGGAACGGATTTGCATACGATGAGTATTATTAAGTAGGATCCCATGATGGTAATTATTCCATAGGTAACCATTTGATGAACAGTAGTTTCTGTTTGAAGCAATTGCATTTCTCTGGTGTTATTGATGTGCAGATTCTTCATCAATTCCAATGAAAGGACTTCCTGATATGCGCTGCTCTCCGGAGATGGTTGCAATATAGCAGGCATTGCCTTAATCATTGTTGCTTCTCGGCTGACAAACGTTTGTCCGTTTATTGCTACGCCGGTATTGTGAATTTTCAGGAGGTAGGTCCCATTAAGTTCGTGTGTGACATTCTCCGCTTCGATTGATCCGGTGTATTGGTTTAATAATATGGTGTCTGATCCGATCTCTTCGATTTTAGGGACGTGAGCGTTGCTGGTTTTGTTGCAGCTGGCTGTAAGGCTCCTCAATAGGTTGGGTATACAGGATGTTTGCGAGATATCCAAAATTTCGTTTGATTTACAGATTGTTACAAAGTTTATATTCTTACAATTTTTAATTACGCCAAATATCTTTTCATTTGCCTTAAGAATTTTGTTGTATTTAATATCATTTATTGTTTGCTTCTTTTTTACTGCTTTAATTAGTAATGTATCAAAAATGAGGCTGGTAGTTAATGGAATATTGATTATATAAAGTAGAGATGACAAATTTGTTATTATTTTTACTTCTGCAAAGTCTAAAGCCTCTTCGATAGTAGAATACGGAAGCAGTTCCTTATCTATGATTTCTGTTGCCAGTTTTATTTCGGTTTTAGATAGAATTATTGAATTAATGATTCCTAATTTTGCCCAATGGATGGCTAAGTTAATATTCCTTAATTCTTCCTTTATTATCGACAATTTAAATTGAACATCTAATACGATCTCGTTGTTGGTTTGGCTATTTTCTTTAAATAATTTCAGGATTTGATTTGCAATTTTTGTTACATTATTAATTCTTTCTTTATACATTTGGTTGATTACGACTTGTTTGTTACTATTTTCCAATACGTTTTTCTTGTTTCTTTTATGGAGAAAATTTCAGTAGACCAGTTTTGTGTCTAGCTTTATTCAAAGACATGTTTATGTTTACTTATACGCACAAAGTTTTCTATCTTAAATTTAGGTTTTGCGGTAACCTTAACTTTCCTATAAATATCTGAAAGAATTTGTACCTTCATTGGAGGAATTAACGTCAATAGGATGCATTTTAATAACAAGATGTTTAGTTCGGTTATACTGGTCTACTAGTTTCGATACTAAGCTGATTCAGTGGTAGTTCCCATTCATGCTGAATTCTTTCCACATAATCGCTTTAAGAGTTCGGTTGAAGCGCTCTGCAATTGATGCTTTCAAGGGACTAAAAGTTGAGTAGTGATAAATTTCATATCTTTTCATAAGATGACGAAATATTTTATTGAAAAACTCTTTTCCATCATCCGTTTGCAGATTTCTGCGGACACGTCTTTGTTCAAGAATTGCTCCCATTCCACTGGCTACCTCCTTGCCGCTTTTGTTATTAATTGGTTGTGCCCAGGCAAACTTTGAAAATGTGTCGATTACTGTGAGTAAGAACTTATAGCTTCAATTAACACTCGAGTATGCAGTCATTTTAGGTCATTGATACATCTAATAGTAACACAACGTCGTTTCAAATTTCTGCGTGCAGGTCTGTGTAGTTAATTGATAATTTGCTTCCTATTCATGGTGATTAAATGTAGAAGTATGAGTAGTGAACTTGTTTTCATGTTAAAATTTGTTTGAATTTGTAAAAATGACGTGTTTTATTCACCCCTTCACAATGATGGTGACCGGACGATCTGGCTGTGGTAAGACGAGTTTTATAGAAACCCCTTTGCAAAACAACCACATGATCCATCCGCAAATAAAGAAGGTTATCAGATATAATGCTGAAATCCAGGCGATACCAAAGGAGACTGTATGTGATGATATTGAATATTTAAAAACAATACATGAAGAATTTGTGAGTTAAGCCAACGAGCCCACACTCATTGTTCTGGATGATATGATGCTGAATGCGTTTTCAAGGCAAGTATGCGAACTATTTACTAGGGTACTACATCATCGCAATTTTTCAGTGATACTGGTAACACAAAATATTTTCCATCAAGAAAAATTCTGCAGAGATATTTCACTAAACTGTATATATTTGGTATGCTTCAAAAATCCACGTGATAAAAGTCAATTTCATCATGTGGCGAATCAAGTCTAACCAGAAAACAATAGAAAACTTGTGAGAATATATTAAGAAATAACACAGTTTCCGCACAGTTATCTATTAATACACCTAACTCAGGATAAAAATTAGGTTTCACGTTTCTGCACCGATTTATTTAATAAAAACTTTCTGACGTGTTATTGTTCAAAGACAGTTTGAAACATGAGGATGATGTCACAAATGAAACGTTTCAAGGACAACAAGCACATGTTATACGTGCTAAGACATGCTAAACTGTGTTTGAGGAATGCCATACTTAAGAATGCAGACTCGGCGGTAATTAAAACTCTATGTGAAATCACACTGAATACCCTGAAATATAAAATGTGTATGCGCAAGCTAGTAGACGCTTAATTCAGCTCGGAGGATTTCTACCTATACTACTTGGCAGTGTGCTCCCGGTGCGCTAATTGAAAGATATGTGAAATTGCAACAACCTTAGCAAGATACTACTTCTGTCACAGAAGGGAAACAAAAATTTTAAAGAGACAATTGAAAGTGAAAATAACCAGACTTGTTTGATAAGGCAATGGATAAGATATTGAAGAGGAGGATGTTTGGTGAGAAAGATGAATACAAGAACGAGCTTATAAAATTTTCAAATAGAAGACGTAAAGGTAAACAAACCCACTCTTTACCTACCTCTTCTTTAGTGACAGCAAATGCAAACAGGATTGCAAAAAAACTGCGTGATAATACTACACAAACTAAATTCTGGATAAAACGTGAACAATCAACACAGACTACACCTGTACTCGTATGTATTAAAAATGTATATAAAGCTTTAGATGAAATGACACCTCCGAAGAATGTACTATTGGATGCGGCTAAACGACGACTGTCAACAAGTGGAATAGCAAAAACTCTTAAGCCACCATCGAAGCTTCAGACGAAAAAGGTTACATAATAATAACTGCTAATGATGGAATAACACAATAAACAGTACCTCTGGTATGAGCCCCGATAAAGTAGTGGATGCTTTAAACGTGATTCGCGAACCTTAAAACAAAGGTCCGGGTGTATTCAAAATAGAAAGTGGACTTGAAATGAATCCTGAAGTAAATGAGGATGTGGAAATGGGGGAATTGAGAGAACAATCTATATGAAGGCGTTCTTGACTCGATTTGAAACAATACACAGCCAGTTCTTCAGATATCAGGAAACTAACTGATCGAGAAAGCGATTGCCTAAAACAGAAAAGAGTTCGAACTACCAGTATGCCAGATTTTATTTGCGAAAGACTTTAAAAATGCCGCTGACTGTGAAAGGTCCAGATGATTTCTTTAAGCAGGAAATGGTGCCTCCGCAGGGCTTTTGGGCCCAGTTCAGCTCGTCGGGGGACAGGCTTAGGATACTACCCACTTGTCAACCAAGCGAACATATGGCTAGCCAGTTTCACTTTCTAGCAGAATGAAAGAGAGCACTTAATCCACTTTCCACGATGCAAATCAACAGAGTCAACCTATATAAGTGAAATATTTCGACCCTCTCTAACTGTACCCAGAAAAATTATCGCGAGAATTTATTATACTCGACGGGGTCGCTTTCACCCGTATGTATTCACACCTCCTCCGAACACTATCAGTCGAGTGACACCAAAAGAATTATTTCAACCCCTTCTAAGTATACCAAGCAAAATTACTATTTCTTCTCAAATCCTCTACCACTATCTCATCAACCACCTTCCGTCTTGTTCACAATCGCCAGCAGTTTTCCATCCAAATCGAAAATCCAAAAAGAGGAGGCGGGTCATCGTCTCACTCTTAAATAGTTTCACCTCTAATGGCCACTTTGCTGCTCTCCTACCGAGTTCTTTGACTTGGGTTCAGCCACCTCTTCTCGTTCCAGCGGAGTGGTTCCACTCAAAATCGGTGTAATTTTCACTCCACCTGCAACGACTCTGGTGGCGATCACCTCAATCACGTCTGAATTGCTTGAATGCCTTCTCTGATAGTTTGCAACATAGTATACTCAAATAGTAGCCACACCTTTCATTTACCCTGTGTTGCACACTTTTTGAATTTTCCCAGGGGCACGTCAGCTGATCCGGGGCATGACAGCTGATCCCATGTTTCGCGCGCTCAAGAAACAAAGCAAAATGCAAATAAAATTTCCGACGCACGTGTTCTTTTACGCATTTCAGAACATAGGAGTGCTGCCACATCCTAACAAAAACTAAAAGATTGCATGGAACGAATTTGTTTTTCTGCAATGTTATTGATTTTTTAGCTCTGGTAGCCCTGAAATCTCTCATCGAAGCATATGTTTATATTCGTGCCATTCCTCGCATCAGCGTTTACCATTTACCTGCTACCGAAGATTTATGGCTCGCTGTTCGGCTTGTGTTCGAATTTTTCCGGAGGGTTGATGGAGTGTGGTTACTAGTTGAGTATACTATGGTTTGCAACGTCAGAAAGATTTGTTTACTAGCATTCATTACATAGATTGGTTGAATAAATGTTTGCAGATTGAGTACACAAACGCTGCATCCATCTTCGTAATGTCCCCAAACAACTGCTGGCGTAGCGCGACCTTCAGGATTGAGCGTGTCTCGAACACTATTTCTTATCATTCCGCCATATAAGACAAGGATTTTTTTCCCAATACTTTTCGAGGAATTCATCAAAATCAACAGGTGATATTAACCATCTAAAGACATCCTCCCCATGTTTAATGCTCTCATTTGTTGGTGGATCACTTTTCGTAGTAGATTTCTGATTATCCATATTTAACGATACATATTTTCCTGCAGTATGTTGAGCAAATCTCTCTTCTTTTGGAATTTCATTTTGTGAGCGCTATTTATTTGGTTTTTTTTCTTTTAGTTGGCGTGCTTCCACCCGGTTGCTCTAGTATTCCCTGCTTTCTGAATTTAGAGTTGTTTATAACTCTTTCATAGTGCTCTTGTATTTCATCAATTTTAGCTGCAGCGCTCTTAGTATGTTCTGATAGTTTGCCTTTCTTTTCAGGTGTAGATATTTGTAAGTTCATCGGGTTTTTCTTTCTTTTTAGGTGGTCGGCTTTTGGTAGACGGATCCGAAATAGTTCTCTTTCTAATTTGAACTTAATTTTTTTACTGTAGGCATAATATTTGTGTAAGCTTCTTTTGCCTACATGCTAGGTACTTGGCTGATTTTGTTTTTTTAACTTACGTTTAGCGTTTTTAAGTTAGCTTTCCTGCTAGTTTTACTATGGACTCATCATGATTTTTAAAAATTTTAATGTCCCTGTATATGTTGATTACTATTTATAAAAAAATCTTTAGTAAATACAAACAATAGGAAGGTAAGGGATGCATCAGACTACGACTATTTAGCCGCACTTTTGTCGCAAGTTACACATGGTTAAATGGAAGCCCGCACACTGCGATTTTCGACAATTTTGTCCAGGTCGGCAGTCACAGGAATTCGCGATTTTTCCTAAAACCAGTTTAGCAGGTAGTTTGTATGATACTCGTGCAGGCGCACATCATTTGGACATTTGACGCTGACGTGCACGGAAGTTTCTTGCATAGCACACAAATGAGTTAGCGCATGTGCTCCTGGCAAAGACATATGTACCTTCAAATGGGCTCTTTCACACGGGAATGGTAA
Organism: Odontomyia ornata; assembly: GCA_963969285.1. Lineage (NCBI taxonomy): Eukaryota > Metazoa > Arthropoda > Insecta > Diptera > Stratiomyidae > Odontomyia > Odontomyia ornata. The sequence goes on along the minus strand of OZ017739.1, from coordinate 180,095,117 downwards.
AAACCCATATCCAAACAGGTTTCGCGCTTACGCCCTTATGTTTACACGTTGCATAGTTCAGCCAACCTATTTTTGTATACGATACACGTCTTGCGAGTGTATGTGTCAAAAGGATCATTTGATCGTTAAACGTCGTGCGGACAACATGAAAGCGAAGACAGAGAGATAAGCGATTGAGAATTGATGTTTTAGCCTTGAATTGTGCACGAGGTAACAAAAACTGGAATGAAAAATGTATTTTATGATTGTTAAAGTTTGTTGGATTTATTAGAGCCTTCGTGGGTTTCCGCTTTCTTAAAAATAAATTCCAAATTTGAATATCCTTTTTAGTCGCATATTTTTCTTGTTGTGTTGTCAACTGGCTTATTATAATGTGATTCTATGAAGATTATGCGTACTGTTAATTTTCTATGGATTTACAATAGGCAATTTAACTTTATTGAAATCGTGATATTAGTCGTGTTGTTTCCTGAAATTGAACATGGCCTCCGCTTTTATAAATTTATTAAATAACGCGTAGCTTCTCACATCCACGCATCCATTTTTGCACGCAAATTAAAGAAAGGCAATCGTTTCATGACGACTACCTTCTTCACCGAATGTTCTATTCGGAATGATTACCGACGTTTGTGTAAAATTTCCCCCACCAAATGATCAACAAAATGCGTTTGTGTATGTGCGTTACGCTCGTTCACCCTAAAAAATGTTGGCTTGTTTTTACCATCAGGTTCCCTCAATGCCTCTCACTCTTCTTGCCCATATAACCTGTTTAACGCCCACTTTTAACGCTGCGTCTGAAAAAGCCCAATGAGCATATTAGTTCTGCGCATGCCTGAAGTTCCTTTGCAAATCTTGTCGCAGTGTGTTCGTATTTGCGTCTGAAAATCGCTGGTTACGGCAGAAAAATCGCAATGTGGCCGAACCCTAATAGAAAAACAAAGCCACACTTACCCCATGTTCCGCGAGCCCTCGAGGATGGTGGTGGTTGCTGTAATCCAATAAACATTAGCAAATTAATTTATTTATACTACTATATGCTGCCATAGTCTTTTCTAGGGAACAATTTTGACTTTTGTTTTATGAAAATTCTTCTTTAATAAAGCGCATGCAAAAGAACGTTTGATTATCAGATCTCGTAAGTAAGCCTCTTTTGCCACACAAATTTTGCGATTCTGGCTATACTCCTCTTTGATGCACTGCATACCATGAATGCAGCATTTGAAAACCCGTTCCACCTTTTGATGCTGCCAAATTATCGTTACAATGATTTTGTGTGCCTAATAGCAGGTTATTGCGACACTGATCTTTTTGAACCCTCGTTCACACTCGCGCGCGTTTTTTCTACTCTGACTTCGATATCAAATCGAAATCAGTTTCAAGTTTAAGAAATTTCTACAAAATTCCACTCAAAACTTCCGTCGTCGTGACAAATAATATGCAACAATCAATGAAATATCCTTTAAAACATTACAATATTTTGAAGGAGATTATTATAACTGACAATTTAATTCAACTCTTTAACGTTAATGCTAGTTTTTTTTTTGTATGGTAATAAGCATCAAGGGAAAACACTTCAACAAATCGGCAAAATTTCTTGAATTAACGAGAATTTCACTTTGTAAATCAGCAATGTCGTAACGGAACTAGGAACCAAAATGACGAGCAACAATTCTTAAAGCTCGTCAACAAGCAAATATTGACGGGTGTTGCGATGAATGAGACGAATTTCCGTGATATTTCCACAAGAAAATTGATCAAAACTATCTTTATTGTTTAAGAAATTGTAGGTTTCTACTTTCAATAATTTCAATTATTTAGTACACAGAATAATTTTCATTGAATATTTGTCACTTTCAACGGGTCAATATTGAAATTAGGTCACTTCGCTCGTGAGTTCCGTTACGAAGGAGTTGCCGTGTCCAAATATTAATTATAAATTTAATTATTTAATTTTTAAATTTACAATTAAAATTTGAGCAGCATTATGTTGGCTTTTCGAGCAGTTTGTGTAAGTGACTGCTCGACTACTACAATCTTCTGAGAACAAGCTGCCCAAGACCCACAAGTTTGACGATGAGTAGTGTGTTTGAATAATGGAGATTGCCCTACCAAAATGAAAAAATGAGAAAACTGAAAGTGTCCGTTCTACACCATATAAACCTGAAGAGGTTGTAAACATTGTTAAAAGCTAAGACCTTCGCCAGATCCAGTAGAACCAACTTATTTGCCGCAAATATCTGTCACAGTTGCCTCCTTAATAAAACATAATGTTCATTTTAGATGGACTGGTGTTGATATGAGAAGGTCATGCTATGAAAAAAATAACATAAACTTTTCAAAATTCCTTTCATCGTTCTTCTTAGCAATTATCCTTGACTATTGCAACCTCTACATGGCTAAAATTAAAGAAATAATTTATAACTACATCAGAGAAGACAGAGACTAAAAAGTTATTCGTAAAATAAACGTGCCTGAAGAGCATGATGATTTTCACATACATATTTATCAAGCCAGCAAAGTTGTGAATATAGTTCATTTAAAATTAAATAAAAAATACGACAAGTTTAAAGACCTTGTGGATTGTATAATTGACCAGATTTCAAGAGAAAAATAAAACCATATCGAATTAATAAATTTGGTTGCTCAATATATTCATCCGTCAAATAGTTTAAAGAAGAAGAGTGCTAAAGAGAAGGATGCTAAATCGACTACCCACACTTTTTATCTTAAGGAATGGCACACAAAGATTAACATAGACTTACCAATACCATCACCGCTTAACATTGAAGCTTTCATAGCTCTGTTGCTAAGCGGTGTCGAATTTCTTGATAGTGCATCTGGAAGAAACCCATCAACCTTCTTCGAATACGGCTTCAATAAACTCCAAAAATTTGAAGTTGAGCTATTAGAAAAGACTGTTCGAGAGTCCATAGCTCGAGAAGCTAGAGAATCAGGAACTGTAATATTGCCCGATGTATGGGTTCAAACAGATTCCGCCACTTTTTTAAAAATACCATATAGAAAGTCCGATGGGACTGTAGATACAACTCCTGTTCCAGTAGAAGTGGACAAAATGGAAAATATTGTCGATTTATTCATTGATACATATTTAAAAACACCTGTTGATAAGCGTGATCTTTAACTGATTGATACGACACTTAAGGAATCGTTGAATAAAGCAAAGGTTTTAAGTAGTATTTGGCGATTGGAAAAAAGTGTTGAAGAGCTTGACAAGAGGAGCCAGCGAGAAATACCCGCAAGCAAAGAGTATTGCAAAGCAGCGAGAGTGATACACATTTACACGGACATTATTAAACCACGAGTTTTAGGTGAAAAGTAGATAAGAAATCTATGAATAATACCTGTCTTGATTTGTGATAGTGTTTTCAGGTTCAAACATGTAGAATACTGTCCTTTGGAGAAAACCTTCATTGAAAGTATTTCCATTAAAGTTATAAACCATCATGGCGAATTAATTTACTTTGAACCGACCTTTGCACCTGCGTACATTACTTCAATTCAGGCGACGCCAGAGAAACCTATAAATATTCATATTGCGATAGTGTTAAATCAATCGACATAAGTGTTGGTGAGATGAATTCACACTACACAAGTTATTATTTAATCCAGAGTGGCGATAGTTTGTCGGATATTGGGGATCTCTGTCATGCCCCAGTAATATACTAAAGTGGACGCGGAATGGGAAGTTTTTTCAGTGGCTTATTACGCTATTTAAAGCTCCTGCAGGTATCAGGTTTGAAAGCTATAAAATAGCAGGTGTTGAATTCAGGTGAATCATTTCTACAAAAAGTCAGTGATAAACCTTTGAAGGAGCTTCTGAGAGAACACGGAAAAACAGCTGCACAAGAGTTAGCACAGAAAGGTGTAAACAAGCTTTTTGATAAGATGGCTGGTGCGGGCAACGGTATGCTTGTAAAAAGACGTAACCCCTTTACATCAATTCAATCTAGGCGTTTACCTAAGCGACGTTGACTGTCTAAAGTGCAAAAATCAACGTTACGTAAAACAAGTTGAAGTAGCAGGAGAGTACTCCTACCAGAAAGGTTTTTTAAAACACTTCGTAAATCAAACAATATACTCTGATTATCAAAACTTGACTAATATACAGATTCCATAAATTGAGTTCGAAAAATTATTATGGTTTATATTTTTTTAGGTTCGGCGCCATTTTGTTGCAAGTATCAATATTACAAACCATTTCTAACATTTTTATCAAAATTCCTTCATATTTGTAGTGTCTAGGCCTGTTGTAAACGTGTTTCTCCTTAATATCGCGTATTAATCTTTTTGTAATTGTTAAATATTCAATCAGCTGTAACCTAGCTGTTTATTGTTCAATTATTGTGAAATTTTTAGAATACATACAATTGCTACCAAAAAGCTTAAATTGTAGCTTCTGGGAACTTTAAGAGTCCCATTTTGATTTTATAGGCCAAAATGTAAAATTTATAAAATGTACTATTATTAACAAAGTTGATCGAATTTTGACTTCTGAGGTGCTTGTTGCCCTTGTACTCCTTAAATCTAACATCTGTGATTTTTGTGACAAAGGAGAGGACACAAAATGTTTGTACATTTCCCCTCCCCTGCGCCCCTCAAAGCAAAATTTGTCATTTTAAGACCTGTTTTGAAAAGTTCTCATCAAGACCTTTCATTTGATACCCATATTACCTACATGCAATGAAATTTTTTTCGGGGGCCACTCCCCTATATGGGGAGACCCCCCTTAAGCACCTTATTAATTATTTTTTTGTGGCGAAACTTTAAGAAGGTGCCACTTTGCATCTATCTATAAAATCTTCTAGCTTATGTAGTTTGCGAGAAAAAGTGGTGTGACACACGGACGGACGGACAGACAGGACGCGATTTTATTAGGGTTTTGTAAAATGATTTTCGAAAACCTTAAAAAGATGCAAATCTGCAGTGAAAAGCAAGCGTAAAACCGCCAAAATGCATGTATTAGACATATGTTATTTGATAAATAATAAGGTGGGTAGGCAGAACTACGTTCATGTCAGAAGGGTTTTGTACTTAACTTACCATATGCAAATATATGTTGTAGAATGATTCAATTCAAAAAAACTTTCATGACGTGCAAAAAAAAAAATTCTTGATCCTAACCAGCCAACGTTTTGTTCCAATATTGTTAAAATCATTGACTGACCTCAATCTTAAATGTATTTTTGTTATTCATCTTATCTGAGAATTTTGAGAATGTCCAATCAATGGTGTAGTGTCTATGGTTCGATGGAAAGCCCATGTAGCAGAAAATCTTATATGATTGTTGTAATAGGAGGAAATTCAAATGGCTATAACTTCTACAATTTTATTTAAACTTATAGAATAAAAGGATATTTAAAGAACTAGTTAAGCTGAGATGCCTGATTTCATTCTATTTGATGATACTAATACAGTTTTACTGATGAAAATACTAAATGCTACAATTATTAGCAAAGTACAACGAATTTCAACTTCTAAGTTATTTGTTATTGGATGCACCACCATGATTTTTAGGGCTTCGTGAAAGAAATTTTACAAAAATATACTAGTTTCATGACCTGTCTGTCTGTTTGTCTGCCCAACTATCTGTGGAACACAAGAATTTTCTTCAGAAACTATAGAAGCTACCAAGCTCAAACTTTGTGAAAAGGTCAGAAATGGTGGTCTCTCAAAAGTTTATCTTATCAAATATTTCAAAATTTTTTAAGGGAAGTTTCCCTTAATAACGAAGTGGCCATTAAACATTTTTTTCATCAAATGTAGCCGAGAAGGATATCAAATGAAAGGTTTTAGCACTTCCAGAATCTGAAAAAAGTCAATTTATACATCAGGAGGTCCAGGTGGAGGTAAAATGTCCGAACAATATTTGTTTCCCGTCCCCTTGCGGTCGGATACCTTTGAGCAGAAAATCTGAAAAACCACAAAGGCAGGTCTTTATCAGTACAAGGGCAAGAAATACGTCAGAAATCAAAATTCGTACAAATCTGATAATAATAGTATGATATGTCAATTTTAAATTTTCCCCCAAAAATCGAACCGTTGACCTTAAACTTCTTAAAATTTTACAGTTATGTAGGTTGACGTGAGAGCCTTACGCCTGCGTAATTTCATGGGAATCAAATTATAATACAGTGAGTTATCGCTATGTCAATTGTATGGACTTATAACAACAATATCACGTGCTGATGGTTGAAACATATTTCAAATTTACCAAAGTACTCTTATTTTCTTCAGGTTTTCATTCAAATATAAATATTAGTGCTTAACTTGAAAATGTTCAATCGGCTGAGCATTCAGAAAAATTATTTAAGCTTGACAAAATGGCGCCTGATATGCTCTTTTGAAAGGAACTCTGCATCTTTTAGATAAATTTGAATAATTTATTATGCAAGTATTGGATAAATAATTCAAGTCATGGATTTATGCCATCCAAAAACTTGTTTCTAACCCTATGATGTTTATGAAGCCCTTCTTGTAGGAGCACTCTCCTACTTACTCGACTCGAATATTGAAGTATGGGAAAAATAACTCTAGTTTATTCAATCTTATCATTTAAAACAGCCACCATTTTGTTCTACGATTACTGATGTTATTAATTGAACGATCCTCAAAGATATTCATGATACCTATTATTACTGAAACGTTCATGCAAATCCTTGCAAACCTGGAGTGCTTGAGTTGGCGAAAAGTGCATATTGTCCATAGCCGTATGGTTCCTAGTAATACAGCGCATATTGTTGCATAGTAATACATTAAGTACAATTCGATCTTTTTGAAACTTTCAGGGCAGGTTCATCTTATAAATAACTATTTGTGTATCAAATTTTATTGTACTCTAATGTAATGGTGCACTACGGTTTTCTTCAAGAAAATGTGAAATTAATAAATCATACTATTACCAACAAAATTGATCGAATTTCGACTTTTGACGTATTTGTTGTTCTTGTACTCATAAAAGCCTACATTCATGATTTTTCAAGTTTCCCAGATGAAAAGTGGCCAATCATGAGGGGGTACGTGAAAATTTCGTACATTTCCCCTTCTCCTACCCCCTCGGTTATGGTTCCGATATTTTAAGACCTGTTTTGAAAAGATCTAATGAAGATCTTTCCAATGACACCCTACTCGACTACCAATGGCGAAAACTTTTTTTTGGATGGTCACCTCCCTATATGGGTAGACCCCCCTTAAAATTCTATGAAAAAATATTTCGCCGCAAAATTTTCAAGAAGTCACCACTTCTGACCTTTTCACAAAGTTTCGTGGCTATAACTTCTATAGATTGGAGAAAAACTACCGTCACATACAGACGAACGGAAGGACTAGCACAGGTCGTAATTTCAATAGGGTTTTGTATTTTAAAAATGTCTTCCTTCCAAGAGTGTATGAAATCCGAACTGGATATTTTTTCATCTTATCCAATTCAGAGTAACATTCTGAAAATCGAAGAAGTCGCCTACAAACCGATAGCGTCATTGGACCATACATCAGCTCTGGAGTTCGGTTCTCTTGGCCATGGAGATACATATCGTGATTTGTCCAGCATGGTATATCTATGTCTTAAAGTACAAATGATTAAAATGAAGGATGGTAAAGAAGAATTGTTTATGGGTACGGAGAAAGCTGATGGCACAGATTCTGAAATTGATCCAGTCAGAGTGGTGAATAATTGAATGCACTCACTTTTTAGGCCGTGTACAGTTCAACTTAATGGTAGAAACATTGTACAAACAGACAACAATTACCAGTACAGGGCTTACATTGAAAACATATTGAATTACGGTAAGGATGCAACAACAACACATCTTGAATCCATCGCATGGTATCTGGATGAATATGAGATGGAAATGATCGAAGGAGGAAGTACGAAAGTTGAAAACAGAGGTTATCTTACTCTATCCGAAATTTTTTCGGCGAGTAATGTGGTGGAGCTAATGGGTAAAATACATATTTATAATTAACCAGGAAAAGCTGTTGATTAATGGTGTGGACTTGCGCAGAACATTATCACTAGAGAAACCGGAATTCTATCTTTACTCAAAAGACGACAAATCCTCGCCCCGTATCAAAATCCAGGAGGCAACAAAGAATCATGTAACTGTCAATCCAGATATCTTTCTAGCTCATGAATCAGCTCTTCACCGTTCGATTGCCACCTATCCTTACAAAAAGATTGAAGTGAAAAGTTATACTATACCAACAAATACATTCGCGCTGTCACTGGATAATGTGCTAGTTGGAAAGTTACCAAACTTACCTATTTTCGCAATGGTAGACAACGATGCCTTTACCGGAAAGCGTATTAAGAATCCGAACAACTTTAAGCATAACAACATTACGAGATTCAATCTATCAGTTAATGGTATACAAGTACCGAATCAGCCGACTTTTCAAAAATCAAACCGATAAGCACAAAGGGAAAGATATAGGAACCAACTATCTGGATAGAGGTCATCAGATATTGAAAAAATTCTTCGATTATGGGGGTTTTTTTTTGCTCGCTTTTGACCTGACTACAGATAATTCATATGATGCATCTTGTGGAAGATTATTGAATCAGGGTATACTGAAAATCGAGGAACGGTTCAAAAAGCTTTGAAAAACAGTGTCAGCGGTATGTATACGTAGAGTATGATGGGAATATTGAAATTGACAAGAACCAGAACATTTACACCAGCTTCTAAAAAGTTGATGAATATACGTTAAAACTGCACCACTAGTTATATTCAAGCAATCACCTTGAATCACGCACGATGCATTGCTTAGTAAATGCTAAATACTTCTCTGAAGGCCAGCACATATTCTTTAAGAATGTGTCATTGACTGGTTTCGCATCACAAAATAAACTTTACTTGGAGGATCTTGTGTATAAATATCCAACATCAGCAGCTGAAGTTACAGATCAGGCGGGAGTCGAAGCGACTAAATGAAGATCTTACCAGTTCTCTGGCAAAATTTTCAGCAGTCTATGTTACAAGTAAGGCAACAAAAAAATTCATACAAAGCTACGCCACCTCGCAGGCAAAGATTGTGAACCGTGAAGATTTGAATAGACAGGACTGAACACGGTCGAGATCGCTGACACATTAACAAGCAATTTTTATACAAACAAGTTTTTTCAAGGTGTACGAGTATACCCATGCAATCATCTATCTCTTAAAATAAAAAAACCTATATGCATCATAGCCAACACTGACCCCGATCATAAAAGAGGTACTCACTAGGTAGCATTCTACTTATCCAAGAATGGACCGGCTGAATTTTTCAACTCGTTTAGAAGACATCCAAGTAATCACTACCACCTAAAATTTTTCCAGACTTATTCCAAAGTCTTTTTAAATAACAAACAAAGGCTACAGGGAGCATTCTCAAGCACAAATGGCCAGTACTCCTGTGTCTCCCTTTATTTTCGCCGCAGAGGTTGGAGTTTTAACCGCTTGCTGAACCGGTTCTCCACAACGAATTTTAATTTCAACAATGACGTATAAAAACAGCAGTATGAACTGATACGCATCAGTCTCGTCTAGAAAATGGAACCCGTTGTTAAGAATACAAATAATAAGTGAGTTAAGCCCCACGGGCTTTTTTATCAAGAAAACAGAGGCTTGCAAAGATAGCTGAAACAAATACCCAGGATTCCAATGAAGCTATTACCCCTCTTAATTTTAACATCATTCTGGAAAATGGCTATATTGAGGGGTGGAATCAGCGGGAGATAAACCACCAACAAACTCCTATGTCATTCTGCCAAGAAGTGAAAAGCTGATGAAGAAAGCTGAGGCAAACATCTCGAGTTCTAGTGAAGCAAATGCACCACTTAACTTTAACTCCGCTATCCAGAATAGTGAGGTGGTGCATGATAAACTAACATTTGAGTCTTCCTTCAATCAAAGCTGTTAAAAAGAGAAGCGATTGAAAAAACATCACGCCATCAAGAAAAGCCTCTTACTAAACTACACCTATTACCTGGATTAAGGTATCCACAAAAGCAGAGTTATACTTGGATTCAACCCGCAAACATTTCCAGCAATGTGCTGGACAAGAGATAGCGGAAGCAGACTATGGTCAGTAGATGTCAACTTGCTTATATCCCGATCATCTAAAAAGCATAGTGGAGGAAGTGCCTGCGAATCAGCTTGGCCTTCTAGAGCTTTACCAGATATCCATCGATAATGGTAGTGTGACGTTAATACATCCCGAACTATTTGCGCTGTTCAACCTGATGGAGTTTTTCAGCATCGTTAAGCATCACAATAATTTATCAACCGCAGGCGTGAAGGAATATTTCAAGCGATATTGTGCCAGAGTCGGGAGAAAATGCTGTTTAAACTGGAAACAGATAACTTTTTCCTGCCATATCCAACATACTTTGCTTACATAAACTACGCTAGACCCTCTTGTCAACCTTATTTTTGAATATATGGAATAAAAATACATGTGTCTTATTTTCTATTCAATAATATTTACAGCTCATAAGATAAAATAAATAAAGACTCACACAGTTTTGCGCGGCACATCTAGTCAGTGGAAGCGAGTCGTGGATTTTACAGGTGGTTTTGAATTGCTTCAACTCTCGTAGTTTCGGTATCTTCAGATGATTATGTTTGCGGATGGTAGATCTTCTTCTTCTTCTTCTTCTTGGCACTACAGCCCCTCTCGGGCCTTTGCTTCCTGCAAACAGCGCCTCCAACTGTCTCTGTCCATTGACCACGTCCTCCAATTCCGAAATCCGAGCAGCGATGAACTGTCTTCATGGACCTAGTCAGATCAGCGTTTCCTCGATTTTCCCACTGGCCTCCGGCCTTCAGTTCTCCCAACGAATACCTTCTTGGGAATCCATTGTTCGTCCATATGATTCATGTGTCCAGTCCATTGCAGCTTTCGCAGTCTTATAATCGTTGAGACCTCCGGTTCGTCAAAAATTTCATACAACATATGGTTCTATCGAATTCATCATTGGTTGCCATCTTGCATCGCTTCGATTATTCGCCTCAGGACCCGTTGCTCAAGAGCTTTCAATATATTTGCGGATGCTTGGGTTATTCAATTTTGCTCTGGAGTACGTCATAAGGAAGCTACCTATTGATACGCGAGGTACATTACTATACAAGTCGAGCCAAGTAGTAGCCTATGCGGACGACATCAACATTTTGTCACGGTCATTAACAACCGCCAAAGAACTTTTCCTGAAACTCGGCAGCGAAGCAAAACTAGTAGGGCTACAAATCAATGAAAGTAAAACAAAACTCATGACGCAGTCGAGGAAAGAAACCTCAAATACACAAAATATTACACTTGGCGAATACAGTATTGAAAATGTTAGCGAATTTGTATATTAGGCGCCAAAATAACGAAAACGGGCAATGAAAGAGACGAAATACGCCAAAGAATACACCTCGCAAATAAAGTATATTATTCAGTATTGACGATCTTGAAAACCAGCTGCATACACAAGAAAACAAAACTCCAAGTATACAAATCTGTGATAAGACCTGTGTTATGCTATGCTATGGTTGTGAAACATGGACCCTAACCCAAGCATCCGCGGATGGTAGATACTTCTTCAGAAATTGTAGATTCGCTGAATGGCATTAGAATGTTTGTAAGATTGTTGTAGCCAACGTCGCCCTCACCCCATCGCAAACCGTTGATGTTCTTCACCTCAAACTCATTTTGTACTCGCACCTTCTCACTCAGCTCCTGGTAAGGAAAGGGTGGAGGAAGGTGATAAATTGTGGGCACAGTCGATTTGCATGGAAGTATGGCAAGTTCCTTAGCAAAATATTGCCCCTGATTTTTAAAAACAAATTGAATGTCAACAAGTTGGGTAAACAGACCTACGCTCATGTCAGAAGGGCTTTGTATTCAATTTACAAAATGCAGTCACCAGATCGAATCAAATCAAGAAATATGTCAAAGACGATTATATTGGAGAAAATATGAAATTCAAAGATCGTGCTATTATTAACAAAGTTGAACGAATTTCGACTTCTGAGGTTTTTGGTATTGTTATACTCATAAATATCCCCCTTGATAATTATTTCAGATGTCCATCCGCGACGGAGGAAACACATTTTTCATGTATTTCCCCCCTGTGCCCCCACTGTAGCAAAAACTGACAGTTTAACAACTGTTTTGAAAAGCTCCCATGAAAACTTTCATTTCATACTTATATCGGCTATGTTTGATGAATTTTTTTTTCAGGGGCCACTCTCCTGTAACGTTATCATCGATTAATGGCCAATTTTTTCGAATCCTTGAATGGTTACAAAACCCTTTTGCTAGGAGCTCTTTCCCACCTCCTTGACTTGTTTCACTTATGAGCGTTAATTGTAGGTACTCATCTTCAGTCATTCATTAAATTGAATCAAGTGTTCAAAGCATGCACCTTAAACGTTGAAGTTGGGAAAAATAACTCAAAATTATTCAATCTTCGCATTTAAAACAGCCACTATTTTGTTTTACGATTACTGATACCACTAGCTGAACCGATTCTCAAAGATATACATGACACCTATCATTCCTGAAATTTTCATGCAAATCCTAGCAGAACTGTAGTGTCTGAGTCGGTAAAAAGCGCATGTTGTTCCATAGCCATATGTTGCCATAGTAATGAATGAAACGTATATTGTTCCATAGAGATACAGGAAAATTCAAACCGCTATAACTTCGGTAAATATGATTCATACTTTATGAAACTTTCAGGATAGATTAATCTTATAAATAGACATCTACGTACTGAATTTCAATGAATTTAAGGGTAACGTTAAGATTTTATTCAAGAAAACATAAAATCGATAAATCATACTATTACTAACAAAGCTGAGTGAATTGCGACTTCTAACGTATTTGTTGTTGTTGTACTGACCAAGGCCTAAATTCCTGATTTTTTTCAGATCACAGGTGTTCAATCGCGAGAGGGGGACACAAATTTTTCGTGTATTTCCCCTCCCTGTGCGCCCCTCGAAGCAAATTTTGCCAAACTAAGACCTGTTTTGAAAATTTCTTATCAAGACCTTTCATTTTATACCCATATCGGCTACCTTCAATGAAATTTTTTTCGGGGGGCCACTCTCCTATATGGGGAGACCCCCTTAAATACCTTATAAAATTTTTTTGTAGTTGAACCTTGAAGAGATCACCACTCTACACCTACACACAAAATTTGATGTTTCTAGCTTAAGTAGTTTCCGAGAAAAACTGCTGTGACACTCGGACGGACAGACTGGTCGCGTAACTAGTAGGGTTTTGTAAAATTATTTTACAAAACCCTTAAAAATGAACTCGGACATGCTTTCAAGGAGATGAGTTGAGAAGAAATAAAAAACATTTTCAATTTAAACGGCTTTTATACCTATTTATTTTACAACAGACGGTAAGTTTTCTATTTACTCTCTCTACATTTTCTTTAATAATTTAACACAATAACAAATATATATGCTAACTTAACCTGACTTTCTTATAGCCATAAGGAAGAGAACTCTTTTATCAAAATTAAATTGTAAATGTTTCTTCTTGGGGCTAGAAATGATAATTTCCGACCGTTGATGTTTAATTTTGCGCTCATTCAGAACACAAATTGTTTCTTCCTCATCTGAATTGATCAGTAGGGATTTGAGTTATATCTTTATATTTAATTATAAAGTCAGCACCACTCTGTGTTTCTACTTTTAGGCCTTTCTTTCTTTCTTTTCTAACAATTTGAGAGGAAAATAAATTTTACTCAATACATACACAAATCGATCTCTAATTTTACGCAATACATACACAAATCGGTCTTTACGTTAACTACCGTTAGATGCGAAATTTGTTCTATGTGAAATTGCTTGTTAGTATATATGTATGTATGCTCTGCTTAAACAACCAAAATTTTCCTCAATCTTCTCTTTCTTTGTAAGAGTTTATGAAGGCGTCTTTCTCTTCATCACGTGTACAATTTGCACTCCAACCACTCGTCTCTTGCTTTATCTTTAAGAAGGTGTTTACATATTAGGTAAATAAAAATCTCCACACTTGGTTGTAAGATAGTATTGTGCGTGGTTGTATTCCCAAACTTCATTGTCTAATTTTCTACCCTTTATGAACAGCTAAAGCCACTTCGGATATTATCCATGTGCCTGTGATCTGGCGTTCGTCCTCTGAATAAATACAGTCAGACACACGATTCAATTGGGCACATTTTCGACAGAGTGTGAGTTACAGTTTTGAATTAGTTCTGATTGGTAGTATAGGTAGGTATAAACTAGTTGGGGGAATCATAGATTAAGGGTTCGGCCACATTGCGATTTTATTGTCGTAACCAGCGATTTTTAGACGCAAATACGAACACACTGCGACAAGATTTGCAAAGGAACTTCAGGCATGCGCAGAACTAATATGCTCATTTGAAGGTTAGTCTTTGCCAGGAACACATGCGCTAAATCATTTGTGCGCTATGCAAGAAACTTCCGTGCACGCCAGCGTCAAATGTCGAAATGATGCGCGAGTAGAGTATCACAAAAACGACCTACTAAACTGGTTTTAGGAAAAATCGCAAATTCCTGCGACTGCCGACCTGGACAAAATTGTTGAAAATCGCAGTGTGCGGGCTTCCATTTAACCATGTGTAACTTGTGACAGAAGTGCGACTATATAGTCGTAGTCTGATGCGTCCCTAAGTGATGAGCGCATGCATCGAGAGTAATTTTTAAGATGAAAAAACATCATTCCCACGGTCAACTTTTGAGTGTCCTATAGAATATGGAGCGTACTTGTTGATATATGGAGACAAGTTAGTAATATCAAGATCAAGGGATTTCGTTCAAGAACTTACAGAACTTAAACTCCCAAATATTATCTAAACCACCCGGATTGCTTGATCATCTTAATTCTTTCTAGAGTACTCTCATATTTCCGAGATGACTTTTGAACTTGGTTATTACTACACGTTTATATGAAACAGTCCGGACATCCATGATGGTAGCACCTAAAAAATTCATAGATTGTATCTGTCTCCGAATTGAACCCGTCCATTAGCGAATCACTCCTTCTTAACCGCACCTCACCATCGTTGTTTGCTGATGAAATTCGGCCAGTCACATGAGATTCCTGCCAGGCAATTCACTTTGCGCTAATAAGCAATTGATTCTTTCCTTTGTAGTAACCGTTAGGAGGCATTACCCCCCAAAGTCTTTTCTCGAGGGTAAGCATGCAAGCAGATGCTATAGTTATAGACTCTGTAAAAGGGTTGACGTGTGTAGTACTTAAAAATTCACGCATAAATTGGGTGCAACCCAAGCATAATACATCGACGTCACTTCTGCAATATGTTAACATTGCTCCTCGTTATTGAACACACCCTCTGATACAGTGTCATACTATTTTAAAAATTCTTCCCTCTCATTTACCTTCACTGCATTATGTTCGTACATTTCTGATGGGGGTTATTTACCAACATAATCAATATTCTCTACGGCGTTGAAAAGGTATGGATAATAACCCCTCGCAAATTCCCTTAACCCAAATACAGAAGGAAATTGCGAGAGTGGGAATGCCAGGAAGTTTAAAGAGTCTATGAACGTCACTTGACCACATTTTAACTTCATTATCTTTGAGCCGTTTATTATACAGGTATGTAGGTATTACATCTAGCCTCCTTGTGAAAAGCTCGGAGATGATAAACTGACCATCATAACCTTGAAATATTGTATATGTGCTATGCAGTGCAAGTTCATGGCAAGGATCTTTTTATTAGGCAAGGTTTTTACAACATCAATTTCGGTATTATACTCGAAGATATGCTCTCTTCCACCACAAACACTGCAATTACGCTTCATATCTGAGTCACGACGTGTCTATAAGAGTAATCAAAGAAAATTAGCAAGAAATTATCCCTTTTTTACCTCTGCACGAATTAATGTAACAGCAAACCTGGCTGTGGTACTCATCACATTCATTTATACTTTTATCACGTTTCACGAAACTCAAAAATTCAATGGATAACGTACATACTTTGAATGTATCGAAAAATTGTTTGTCCCCAATTTTGTTCGTAAGGTGACTAGTATGAGAATCTTCACCTCTGAAAGAGCGATTGCATTCTTCACAGTAAACCATCTCGTCAGCAAATTTACAGGGTGCTAAGAGTTGCAATAAGAACACTACTCACATTTATTAGCATTATTGTTGTACGTTTTATCACAATAAACACAATCATAGTATTTATTCAAGAACGTCTTCATTGATTTAATCACATAGAAATGTTTAAGTTTTTCGGAGGAATACAAGCATATTGTCTTTGAAGTACCTTTTCTGACAGAAACCTTAAAAATTATTGAATCTGATTTTTTCATATAATCAAACATAAATATCTGAGAATCGCTTTGAACTTCTTGAAATTTATAAAGATCTGCTAGGTTATAAACATCCCCTTTAACGATGACTCTAGCATTTTCACATAACCGCTTAGCCCTGTATTCTAACTTTTTCAGGTTTGAAGTATAACACCGCATCTTGAGGGAATTTGAATGCATCTCAACTTCATAGCAAATAGAGTGAGGAAGACAATTCACATCACCCTCCGACCCTACACCTACAACACTAGTTTGTCTTTTTAAAATCTCGCTTTCGTCTCCAGTTATATTATGAATTCTTCTACCAACCCCAGAAAGAATATTAACTACTTATTTCATCCGAAAGAAACGCTGTATTGGATTGATTTACATTTGCAATCAAATCAAGTATATCTGTCACCTCTTCAACCGATCTCATATTAGGCCAGATAAGTTTTATATGAGGCAAGTTTGGGAGTGAAATGGTGAAACTCATTTTAGCTTCCCTTACAGACTTCAACACAATATCTTTAATAATATAATCAAAATTTTCTCTATTCCTAAGAGAAAATTTTCATTTTCAACACTAAGACCCTCAATTCGGAATATAATTTGGTTTCCCTCAACGTTAAATTTTTAAAGAATTTTTTATCCCTACCTAACACTTTATACCCCTTTTCCACTCTACTACCACACTGAAACACTTCATAAGTTGAATTAGTGTGATATACACTCTTGCTAGTCCTCTTAGCTTCCCGAGCCAGAGCATATATGCTCTGCCCGAGCTTCTAATTCACTTATCATCTCGCGAGATTGGATACCTTCCACATTATCAGTATTCAAGAAATCAATACATTCCTGCAATACTTCAAACGAATCACATCGACTGTAATACTTAAGAAATTTTGCAGAAGAAAATATTTCTCCTCTCTGGAGAACACAACTTTTATCTCTCTTATAATTTTTAGCAGACTGTTAAGGCTAGTACGAAATAACGTAAAATCTAAACTTAAAGCACGATCTAAAGTGGTGACGATCTATCTTACATCCATTTTTTATCTACTAAAAATATTCTATATAATATAAATATAAAAAATATCCACACTAATTTACTAAAAATGTCAATATCAAAATAGTATATACTGGAACTTGCAGCTGCCAATTTGAATTTTTGTTTACTTCCGGACTTTTATTATGTAAAAGACTGTGTTGCGAGTTCCGGCGTACCGACTTTCTCCTATTCGCAACTTCAAATTGCCGCCGTAATATTTCCACCTTCCTTTGGGCACTCCTACCTTTTCCTCTGTAAATTTATTTATTTTATTAACATTTTTCCATTTTCCCTTTAATTTTTATTTCCCCATCATCACAATCCTACCCTTTTCCCTTATTTGCAACTACAAAAAAAAAATAATACATACTAATAATTTCAATTTTCCCACTAACAACATTTCATTCATTAACTCCCACTAACAAAATTATATTCAATACCTTTTCCCTAACAAAACCTAATTCCTTCCTTCATACTAACAAATTCTATTCACTAGTTCCCATTAACAAATTTTATTTTTTCTTACTAACGAAAATTAATTCACGTTTCCCTACTAACAAAATTCAATCTCATGCCCAAATGCATCGTTGAAGTTGCTTATGAGATGAATGGGAGATCGACAATCCATGGCACCATTAGCTGCGTCGTGAGTTCTCGATCGAGGGTCTGCTGGAATCCACTTTGAATTCAACCAAGCGCTTCTTGGATTGTTCAAATTGCCATACTCGTATGTAAAACAATGGATACTATTGAGTTTATCGATGTGGAACAAAAGATGTGTGGGTAGCGGAATCGAAGTGTAATGAACTTCGATTACGTTACCCAGATGCGGTAGCGGTAATTTGAAAATGAAAAGGATTGCGGGATCGGATTGGCTAAAGGTGAAATGTGGAATTAAGTGGTTATAGCCCAGTCATATTAGGGCTTTCACCTCGGAATGAAAGATAATAAGCTGCAAATTGGTATGAACCTTTGTTTTGTCATTCTAAATGTTGTCTCAAAAGTCTAAATCGTTATCGTGTTCGCGTCTCAAGATATTCAAGGTCAAAGGTCACAAAAATCGGTTTTTCGCGAATATCTGGCTTCCTATCGGTTAAATGAGATTTGCATTTATTATAAAAGTTGTAGGCTATAAAATTCCCTACAACTTTTGTTTAAACTTTTTTTTCATACGACCAACCGTTTTGAAGGTAGAGCGCGAAGAGTGCACATCGTACAGTCATATACGGCCTAATGCAAGGTCAAGCGTGAGTTATGGTTATCAGTACGTTATAAAGTCAATTATTTACTTGGAAATTATAATTATTAAACAATGCCTATTATTTATGTACTAACTATTAATTATTTATATTTAATTAAAGTAAGTAACTTGATTATTTATATATAATTATTCATATTTAACTATTTGACAAAACAAAGGTTCATACCAATTTGCAGCTTATTATCTTTCATTCCGAGGTTGACCCCTTTTTTTACCTAATATGACTGGGCTATACAACTTTTCAAAAACTTTGGTGAAAGTTGGAGCCGAATTGCGACCTCTAACGTGGTCAACAATCTCGTTAATACATACACACATATACAGATATATCCATATATATGCATATATATACATATGTGTATATATATAGATATATATATATATATAACAAAGGTTCATACCAATTTGCAGCTTATTATCTTTCATTCCGAGGTTGACCCCTTTTTTTACCTAATATGACTGGGCTATTAGTATTGGGGCAGTTAGGATTTGACTGGGAGATAGAAAAGCAGTGCGGTGCGAGATAGTTAATTCGAGAAAAGATTTCGATTTTTGAATTTGGAAAGAACAATAGGGATTGCGGTTGGCTTTGGATTAAATTTTAATTCGGGGAGGAAAGATTTTTTTGTGGTGATTTAATCTTAAAAGAAATAGAGATTTACCCCTTTTTTTTTTTGTGATTTACGAAATGGATTGTTTGACATGCTGTTTTTGAAGAAAAATAGAATTTTGTGAAGTAACAATTCGAGGAAGTGTGTCAATGGTGTCAGTGGTTTGGTTTGGATTAATGACGCAAAGTGATTAGCGGTCGTGAAAGTGCATAGAATACTTAGAAACGACGTGCAATTTATTGCATCAGAAGTGCAGATTTGGCGATTCGAGCGGGTCTCGTAGATAATGAATTAATCCATTTAAAGTTACGAAAAAGTGGAAGGTGTTTAGATACAGTAACGAGAAAATTCCTTTGTTTAATGTGGATAAAGCTAGTTGTGTCTCTTCGTGGAGTGAAAATAAATCGGAAATACTCGGAACATTTAACAACTAAAACAACTCGTTATCAAACGGCCCCTAGCAGTAAACAATATTAGTAACCGAGTTAAATTAATATATGAATGTTTTTCAATATTTTTGGTAGTTGCCCCGTTCCCCTTCTGTTGAGCGCTCCGCAGCCGTAAAATTAAGGGAGAGTAATTTTTAATTCTGTTTTTTTCTTTCTCGGTTTCTCTTATGATATTACAAGTGAATTCATTAATTGATTGTTTTCTTGGTGTAAATTTTAGTAGTAGTATTAATTGAGAGTAAATTTTCATTTATTTTTATCGTTGAAACAAATTAAAATTTGTAAAAAGGAAGAAAGCGGGCCTATAGAATTGAATTTTTTTTTTGTTTGATAAATTGATGCCTTGTAAACTAGTTGAAGAAAAAATATAAAACATGAAGTGTTAAAATAATTATTTTTCATTTCTCAATGTGTCCCGGAAGACCCACGATACGACTGAGCGCTAGCCAGCCTCAGTATGCCACCCCAGGCTACGCACCCCTCTGCTAATACTTAATGTCTGCAACTGCGGTGACTTCCGTGGTTGCTACAACTGTATTGACAATGCTGATGACACAGCTGAAACCTCAGGTCTGACTTCCATCGCGGCTTCTTCTTCTACAAAATTTCAGACAAACGACTGTTGTTGCCGGATTTCCTTCTCGCAAATCTGAAAGATAAAAAAAATTTTTTTTTTTTAAATTTACCCTTTTTCTTTCACCCGACCATACTCACCAGTCAATTTTCCCTGATATAGAAGAAGCTCCTCTCTTCTACTCTTCGTATTAAATTCTGATATTTCTACCATACCCAAGCAGCACTTTTATACCCACTCGCAAAGTTATTTCATCTACTCTTTTACTAGTCTTCGCTTCAGGCTATTCCAATTCATACAACAGCTATAAATTGACATCACAATGACATTGCCATCATACTATACAAGTTGAACGATTACATAGTCCTTGAGAATAAACTTCTATGCACGAAAGCAAATGGGATCATGCTAGTTAGTAATCAAAAAACCGGTTCTTGTAAATTACAGACAAGAACCCGTTCTAAGGTTATTAAACCTATATTTTTTCCCAAGGTTATTTCACAATAACAAAACCATGGTAATAATTGCTACTATGACTCTCATAGATGCTATGTATAAAACAATCAGTGTATTTGTGTCACAGATGTATAAATAAGGCGAACAAGTCTTAGGCAATCATCAGAAAAGTACAGACACCCATCTGAGAATGGTAAGTATTTCTATTTCTGATACATTTCCCACTCCTTACAAAAATAATTTTGTTTGGTTCTTTTTGCAGAATGCTGAACTGAATAAAATCGTTGCTGGAACACAGTGTGAGATGGCATGCTGGGACTCGGTGAAGGTGGATGAGTACAGAATCAAACACTTCAAGGAGATGAAAACAACGTACGGAACGCAATTTTTCTCGAACACGATAAGTTCTTATTTCTTTACCCCCAAGATTCTCTGAGAAAATTAATTCGAAGCAGCTCACCAACCTCAACAAGATCGAGAACCGCTATCTCATCTATGATCGCAAGGATAAAACACGAAGTGGGTTTTTAAAGTTAAGTTTTGTTGAAAAATAAAAAATGTTCTATATACTCTTGCTTTTATTTCCAACATTTACTCTAAACACCTGTGATTGTCACCAAAAGGTTTCCACGCCCAGCGAGTAGATGAATGTGGAAAGTTCAAAATAGTCGTGAAGCCAAAAGTTGTCAAACAAAATATGAAAATCTGGCCTATCCCTTTCACACATCATCATACTACAAACGATCGTCATTTTCATCGTCTCCATTCATTTCTTATAATACCCTCGTTCATAACTGTCATAAATCAAGTTATAAGTCTGCACACTCATTCATCGCTTAAAGCACGACAGCTATTCAATACAGCAAATAAGCATCTTAAACACAAGCTTTAACAAATCATCTTCAATTTATATAATCATACAAGTCATCAAAAACATTTTCTTCATTCACAAGTACACACTTCCAATATATTCATTATGCTGACTGTTTCGACGCATTATCGTACACACCATCATCATCACCATCTACATATCTTGTTCGACAGCCTTGGGGTTCAAATAACGCATATCGAAGTCTTCAATTTACAAATTTTACCGTTCATCGATCCAATTCGGGCAAGACATTTCACATCTTTCGCTTTTTTGCTTTACGCATGCTTCGTAGTTTGGGTAGTCGTTTTAATATGTTAACACAAAACCTGATAGGATACCACCAATTCGAACGATTCTTATACATTATGAATTATGAATTTTGTTGTACGAACATCATTACGTATCCCAAGAGTTAACTTTTAATCTAGAATTCTCCATCTTCAGGGCTGTCAAGAGGAGGGGAGATGGAAGAAATCCTCCCGGCCCTGGCCTTCCTAAAGAGGTCCGTAGGTCTTATTCACCATTAAAAAAATTTTGTATTTTCTTCTCCTCAAAAAAAATTCCTAAAAATCGTAAATAATAACTGAATTTAGAACCGAAAATGAGAATTTTTTTATCAAATCTGGCATGTTTATTTTACCGTGGCCGCGATCAAGTTTGCGATCAGTAACCGCAAACAAATTAACTGGATACTGTCTCAGATCTACCGGGCGTAACATGCTACGCATGTTCATTTTCTATACGATACACATTTTACCTATGTATATGTATCATACTCATTCCATTGCCATCCACCTCAAGTGCAGATGAACTACGTACCGCCGCACAGCATTGTCACGGGTTTTTCGCCAGGACCAAGCACACAATTCTCATATGCCATACATGGCTCACAAGATCTTTCCCCTTGAACTATTGATGGATGAATGATTGCCTTGACTCTTCTAAAAATTTCTGAGACGAAGCTGATGGGCATGCATTTGTTGTAGATCGTGCTGCTTGGTTGTTTTGAGATGTGCGAACCTCTTTAGTACATTTTGGCTTCTTTCGACGTTGCGTCCCTTTCGTCTAGGGAAACCTGATTAACCGGTTTGCAACTGGCAGCACGCTGAAGCGTGTGAACTTGCTCAATGTAGGCGCTACTTATAATTTTTGGCTACGATCGCAGCGCATCTGACATTCTAACGGAAGTTGTGGCCCAGACTGCAACACTTTGTAATTGTTTGTCGTTTTCACAACGTTGTGCGAAACAAAAAAGAAAACAGTGGCGATTGGACGTAATAAGACATGAGTAAGTAACAATCATTCATTATCATTATGCATCGAGTGGGAGAATTTTGCCGACCGCCAAAAGATGGTGGTGCAAGGGCGCATAAAGTGGGAATGAGAATTTCTGAAGTATGCACGTCGCATCGCTGCATGCGATTTTCGAAGTTCTTATTCATATGGCTCTCAATCTCCAATTAGTTGTGCACTGTATTTTTTAACATCCACTAATGTTGTTTGTTGACGTTATGCCGAAATATCAAATGCCAGATCGAGAGTTCTGATATAATTGACGTTGACAGAGTAAAATAAAATCTCGTAATAGATCGAATTCCACTCTCCTTCCATAATACGGGATTTTCCATTCCCGAGTTGTGATAAACAATTTTCTTATCATGTTTTCCATCTCTCAGTTGTTATTGAATTTTGTAGAGATGAAAGTGATTATTGGTAAGCAATTTTTTCAAACTTTAAGACTACAGAAATTACAAATTTAGTAAATTGCTAAATATTTCATAAATCCTCTAGCTATATATCCTTATGCATAATCGAGAGTAATTAAAAATAAAATTTTCATATTAGATGCATTATGTTCAAGCACAATAAGGAGCTCAGAAGCGTGAAGAATGCTTGGAGAGAGACAAAAAAGAAAAAAAAAAAATTCTAAACAGCAAAGAAACCTCTTCGGATACAATTTTGGACCGAAAAACTCGAATGTTAGAACTGTTAAAGGCTGTCAGTATGCTGATTATATGATTTACATTTAATATTATGATTTATCACTTTTAGATCTTGCGCATTATCTTAACCATGAAACAACGTTCTACCCGTCTCTTCAAAAAGAGACGAATCAACAGAAGCTGCAAACAATGGCGTAGTTATTCAAAACTTGGTCATAGTTCATCTTGAATGGAAACACAATCCATGCGAAGGACCCAAGAAGAGCAACTGTATGTTTATGATTATAATATTGGCTCTTTATGTACTTAATTTGTCCACTCCGACGTTGTGAACGATATAATTCGTTGAGGTCACCAAAAGATGCCGTCTTCTATTTCACGTGATCGTAACGATGAGCCATTTTCCGACTCGCTTTTTATCGAAGACTTTGCCAAATAGGGAGAGGGTGGAGCGAGATTGGTTGGTGTGGAGTAGCCTTATGAACGCTTCGTATTGCTTAACATACCTTGTCGTTTTTTAAGTACCAACCCATTTAATCGTCCAAAACTTGGCTGTCCTACAGAATACTCAAAAAACCAAGCTTGGAAAAAACTGTATGATAAGGTGTCAGCTCATAAAAATAATCCAGAACACATTCAGTGCTACGTTCAATGGCGCTCGTTGGAGATTCGGCTTCAAGAGGAAACTTCAATTGATACACTTCTCAATGAACAATTCATCAGTGAAACTAGGAAATGGCACGAAATTTTACGTCGAATCCTAGGCACCATTTTGTTTTTTGGCTAAAGGGGCGTATCATTCAGAGGTGCTAGCAATCTTCTCGGAGATCGGAACAATGGAAATTTTTGGGAGATTTTAGAACTGATCAGTCATTACGACCCGGTAGGTTAGGATTAGTCAACAACAACACAAACGTTTGCAGGTCCACTATCTTTCGGTTGAGGTTCCAAACGCATTTATTCAAATCTGTGCTGAACACGTTAAATTGGCCATACTTTTTTTTGTGGTAGGGAGGCGAAGGCATTTACGCCCGCCGAGTCTGGCAGTGTGGGACTCCCATGGAGGATACCCTTGGACTACCCACTAAACACCTCCCCTGTCAATCTGAGAACCTAGCCTGGAACCGTTTGACACATTACTTCGGGTCAGGTCTCGTTTTGTTACGCCGTGGGGCGCCTTCAAGCTGGGGAGTCCCTTTCCTAGCGGGAGGGGAGAGGGGAAGAGGAAATGCCAGAAGAGCGATCCCCCAGCCCCAGCGCCTCCGGCTGCTGTGAGTCCCTTTTATCTTTTAAGACTGCCCAAGCATAATGTGCCACCTGGTTCCATTTCTCAACCGATTCGAGCATCACCGCAACTATATTATCCGGGGTGAGCTCTCCCATCTCCCTGTAGAGTTCCCTTCGCAGCCTGACCCATTTTGTACACGCAAAAAATGTGTGACAGGCATTGTCTTCCTCTCCTGGGCAAAACCGACAATCGGGAGACCGTGACTTACCGATCTTGTGCAGGTAAGACTGAAAACACCCGTGCCCGCTCAAAAGCTGGGTCACATAGAAGTCAGTCTCACCATGCCTTTGATTTAGCCACGGTCTCACATCCGGGATGAGGCGCGCAGCCCACCTTCCCTTCGTGCTATTCCTCCAGGACTGCTGCCAATCGTTGAGCGAGCGTTGTCTCTCCTCGCGGACAACCATCTCCCTGGCATCCTCGTTTCGGCGCAGGTAAATAGCGCGGCGCTCTCTAGCAAGGAGGGGGACAGGTATCACGCCTGCAATCACTCTCACCGCCGAGTCGGAGACTGTTGGATACGAAGATGCAATTCTCAGTGCTCCTCCTCTGTACCTGTGCCAATCGTTTTCGGTATACCTCCTTGCTGAGAGCGTCGCCCCATACCTCTGCTCCGTACAGTAGCACTGACCCTACAGCACTCATCAAGAGGCGTCTTCTTGATGGGCTGGGTCCCCCTACGTTGGCCATAAGGCGACTCAGGGCCGATATTCCCGAAGCAGTCTTCTCAGCCGTTGCCCTGATTTGCTCAGAGAAACTCATCTTCGAGTCGATCAGTAGCCCCAGGTACTTCACCGCTGGCTTCGATTCGATTTGTATATCTCCAATACTGATCATCCTTACTCTAGGGATTCTCTTTTTTGTCAAGATGACCACTTCGGTTTTCTCCAGTGCTAAACTGAGCCCGCGAGCAGTCATCCAGTCCCTCACTCGGCGCATTAGCATACCTAGCCTAAGTTGCGCTTGTTCAACGGTGCGTCCGGCGACCAGAGCCCCAACATCATCCGCATAGCCGACCAAGCGCGACTCATCTGGCATCTCAAGTCTCAGTAGCCCGTCGTAAGACACGTTCCACAGGTCCGGACCAAGGATAGATCCCTGGCCAACATCCGATGTAATTTCCATCCTTCGATGGCCCTGTGTCGTGTCGTAGAGCAGGCTTCGGTCCTTTAGGTAGTTCCTCAAAAGCCGCATTAGATATTCTGGAACTTGAAAAGAGTTTTCCAGCGTGTCCAGAATATCCATCCATCTAGCGGTGTTGAAGGCATTCCTGACGTTGAGTGTCACCAACAGGACGATCCGTCGCTTGGTGCGACTATATGCCTCTGCCTTTTGGACCGCGTTCACCACCTCTGCAATCGCATCAATGGTAGAACGTCCTGCCCTAAAGCCGTACTGCCGAGGAGATAGGTCCCCAGCAGCACGAATCGCGTCAGTGGGTCTTCCCTTGATGAGTTTCTCTAGCACTTTCCCAGCCGTGTCTAGCATGCGTAACGGGCGGTATGCAGACGGCGATTCGGGATTTCCCTTCCCCTTGCTGACCAGCACGAGCCTCGCCACCTTCCATCGTACCGGGAAAACCCCGTCCCGTAGGCAAGCGTTGAATGTGCTGAGCAGCAAGTCAGGACAATGGTGATAGGCAAGCTGCAACACCTCAGCTGGAACACCATCTAGACCTGGAGCCTTCCTCGCTTTCAGGGAGAGGACTGCCTCCTCCAGTTCCAGCTGTGTGAAGAGTGGGCACTCGACTGCTGTTTCACCATGGACAGCGTTAACACGGACGGGATGGGCGGGGAAGAGTCCCCGCACTATCGCGTCCATCTTTTCCGCGTCATGTATACAAGGCTTCCGTAGGGCACCAAGTTTCCCCATGACCAGCTTGTAGCCAAGGCCCCACGGATCCCTATTTACATCGTCCACGAGGTCTTGCCAGCATCGGGCCTTGCTCTTGTTAATAAGCCTGCGAAGATATTTAGTGCCGGACCTGTATGCTGCTAGCCTAGTGTCTGCCTCCTCCCGTGTTCGCGCCCGTTGAGCCTCTCGCCGAAGTTTGTGACACTCGCTTCTTTGTTCGGCGATCTCGTTTGACCACCAGTATACTGGAGGCTTACCGTGTCGGGGTCTCCGATGGGGCATGGAAGACTCGTAAGCAGTTATGATGGTACTTATAGTTGAGTTCACCAAGTCCTTGGCTGTAGGCCCTCCACTCCCTGGTGGAGCTCCCAGCAACGATGCGCCTGCCGTAAGCGCGTCAGCGAACCTCTCAACGTCCATCCTCCCAGTCCTCCATCCGAGGATTGAAGTTTGGGCATATGCACGCAGAGTGGCACTGTCGTGAATCTCAACCGCTATATACTGGTGATCACTAGCCAAGTAGTCCTCTAGTACTCGCCAGTTGTGTACTCTAGGTACCAGGGACTCCGAAGCGAGTGTCACATCGGGTATGGTTCCTACGCAACCCCAGCGGCGGAAAGTAGGGGTGTTACCAGTATTTAGGACAAAAAGCGCTGTTCTGGCCGCCATGTCCAAGATTTGCTTTCCCCTTGGGTCGGATTGTGGCATACCCCATTCAATGGCTCTAGCGTTGAAGTCTCCCCCGACCAGCATGTGGCCCTCTGTGTTCGAGACAGCGTCCTCCAGTGCATCGAGTTTGGTTCGAAAAGATCGCATTGCCTCGTTAGGCGTCAGATAAACACTGAAATATGTTATCCCTGAACACCGCACCCACACAAAACCATCCCCGCGTCCATGGCCCTGCACCTGAAGGCGGGCGCTGTCTCGAACCCAGATGGCCGAGGTACCAGATTTGTCAGGGTACCACGCTTGCGAGTCCTTGTTATGATGTTGCTCGCTTAGCAACAGGAGGTCAGCTTTCTTATCCCTCGCAAACTGCTCAAGTAGGTCCTGGGCGTTTGTGCTTCGGTGCAAATTGACCTGCAGGATACGGATCATTTGAGTATCGATTTGGCTTTAGCTAGGGCCTCCTTGAAAACCCGGCATCTCCCTGTCCCCGGCTCATGTTTGAGGTCGCCGGGTGCTAGCTTAGCATCCTTGCAAAGAATGCATTTTGCCTGGTTCGTGCACTCCTTCCTTTTGTTCCCCGTTTCACCACATTTGTAGCACAGAGATCTCCTGTCGGGTCCCCTACAGCCATACGCGGTGTGTCCGTATTCGAGGCATCTGAAGCAGCGGATAGGGATCGCTCTTCTCCGTATCCTGCAGATCACCCAACCTATCTTAATTTTGCCCTTCGCCAGGATTTGCTGGGCGTCTTTATCAGCTAGTTCGACAATAGCCATGCGTTGCCCCCTTGTGTTTTCACGTGTCAATCTTGCCTTGACTTCACTTAAGCTGGGGAACTCCCTCCTAATGGCATCCTCTACTTCAGATTTGTCCGTGACGCACTCGAGGTCCCTGATTTCCAGGGTGGCCATTGGTTCGAGCGAGGCAACGGTTGCCGCATCTCCAAGAACCTTTTGAACCGTGTCACGGAATGCATCTTTGTTTGTGGCCTCTGGCCCGAATTCCACCAGCAGGCCACCGGTCCGGGTTGGTCGAACTGCTTTGATGGCAGTTGTGGTGTCGTCTGGCTTGACCGCTCCTGTAATTTCACGGAGGACATCTGCGTAGGTTCGGCCCTTAGTGGGTTTAATAAGCAGTGCCTCTCGCAAGGGTTTGCGCCGCGGTTTGCTTTTTGTTTTCTGCAGTATATCGGGGGGTTCTTTGTTCTTTTCGTGGTTGAGCTCTTTGTCTGTTTTTTCTAGGAGTAGCTTTTTGGCCGCTTTTTTCGCTGCCTTGTTTCGCACCACATGAAACTCCTCGCCTGGAGTGTCAAGTTCGTTTATGGTCTCGTCCTTCCTCCTTTTCTCACGGTCGCCTTCAATTGGGCTACCTGCCATTCTTTTGCTGCTGCTAGGACCCATTGATGCCTCGAGGGAGAGCGTGTCTTTTTGGTGCTTTTCGGTTGCAAGCCACCTCCGCCTGTAGTGCGTTATGCGGCCAAAAAGCTCCTCCAGTTCAAGAATGCCATTCTTGACACTCTTGCCTATGTTTACCTGCACTTCGCAGGTAGCCCTCAGTTGTTTGAAGACAGTCCCCGCTTTCCGAGTAAGCCGCTCCTCTTCAGCGCGGTCAAGGGCGATTGTGTTATTTAGCGCCACCTCTTGGGAGAGGCCCCCGTTTCCTAGCCCTTTTGCTTCTATCGCTTTGGTCGCGTTTGAAGTGGCGTCGGCCAACGGCAAAACTTCTCCCTCCCCCAGTCTTACACTGGCCTCTGTTGGTATCGCAGCTTGATTCGGATTGTGTACGTCTTGCACTGGACGCTCCGGGGTGCGCATAGTCCTTTTACTGCGCCCAAAGGCCGCAATGATGCCAGGTTGCACAACGCACTCTGCCTTTTTCCGTTCGTTAGTCCGTCTGTGGTCTGTCTCCGATGATTTAACTTGTGATGTTGACTTTGACAGTGTTTCTGGGCCATACTTAAAGAACATAAAAGTGCCAAACACTTCGCTATCATCGTTGATGCTACACCTGATTCGAGCCACGTCGATCAAACTACGTTTATTTTGCGGTACGTTCATTTTAACTCGAAGAAAAAGATATTTGCAATTCAAGAACGATTTCTGGCTTTTGTCGATTTAACCAAACAACTGGCCAGGCGTTTGCTGGTTTAATTTTCGATACTTTAGAAGAATATAACATTCTTTGGGAAGACTGTTGAGCACAAGGATACGACAATGGTGCTAATATGAAAGGACGATATAATGGGGCACAACGTCATATTCTGTAAAAAAATCCAAATGCTGTTTATTCGCCCTGTGCAACACTAAGTCTCAATTTATGTGGTGTTGATTCTGCAGAATGCTGTGAGGCAGCAATCACTTATTTAGGAGTTGTTTAGAAATGCTGTACCAGTTTCAGCAGCAGTTCACAACGTTGGGAAATTCTCAAAAAAAGTATAACGGGTTCCCTTCACAGACTTTCAGATACAACGTTGTCTGCTAGAGCTGAGGTAGTTAAACCTTTTGCCAAATATATTTTAGGATTACATGAAGCACTAGAAAGTTCAACTAAACTTAATCTGACTGCGGAGACTGGTAGTGATGTCAACAGCGTTCTGAAATACATGCAAAAATTTGAGTGCATCTTGATGTCCTCAATTTGGTTTAAGATATTGACAGCTATCAATGAAAGGAGGCATCATTCTTCAAGCCAGAGACGCTACTATCGACATCAAAGTTCAAAATTTCGAAAGTTTGCTGTCTGACTTGAATTTGATTCGAAATCGATGAGACGACATTTTAAGTGAATGCAAAACGGTTGCCATTCAATCGGGGATTTTATCAACCTTCCCTAATACTCGAAATAAAAAACGCAAGAGGTGTTTCGATGAAAATGAAGATAACGAGTGCAGACGATCAAGAGACCAATTTCAAAAGGAACACTTTCTACGTAATCATCGACTCGGTTATTGCGGGAATATCCAATACGTTCGATGCCATGAAGGATTTACATAATGGTTCATCTTTTTTGTGACCGAGTATTCTTTCTGAATATTAAATATATGATATGTGTGGAATATGCATAAGACCAACTCGATTACGATTGCATAATTTGCTAGTTTTCTCATGTTAGATAATTCGAAAAGACACATGATGTGTATGGAATGTACTGATGTCTCATATGTGTAAGCACGTTCATATTACAATAGATGAACAAATCTGGAAAATAGATAATGTGCCTGTGCATTATAATTTAGGAGTAATTAGATCCGGAGTCTCCTGCTGTGAGCATCAACATCCATTCCCCGTTGAACGCTCCGTTCAACCTCGTCCATGGTGTGGGGAAGGCTGTGTCTCCTCGGAGTGGGAATAGGTCTTCTCGGTATTTGGCTCGATCCAGTTACAGGCAGCGTATTCCATGTCATCTAGCAGGTAGTACACAACGCGATGTGGACTGATGATGAGATATGGTGATGGCGATGATATGGTTGCGTCTTTCCGTTGATATTGGCAGGATTCTATAAAGCTCGAAAGTTGATGTGTCAACCAGTGGCATCCTGAGTTCAAACAGGATAAACTCCACATTCACCTTAGCCTTGATGGATTTCAACTTGAATAATTTCAAAAAATCCTCCCGACCAACGGGAAGATGTTGATTCTCCGAGAGATGATCTCGAATGTTTGTCATTGCCGTACTGAGCTGATGTTGGAATAACAGCAGCGGATTGAAGTTTCCGTGCTGTATATCTGTGATCACATATAAGATGGCGGATTGAATACGCTGTAAATTGAGAGCCACCAGAGTCATCTGAAACGATAGAGTCGAGATTAAATTTGTGATCTAGTTGGATTGCCTTCGGGTTGAGAGGCCTTGATCTCATTCGAAAATTTAACTAACTTCTGCTCTATTGCAGCGAATTATTTTTGGGCCATCTGTTCTGTTTTCCCAAGTATGTTTAGCGTTGAATCAATAATTGACGTTTGATTCTTGAGCAAGAAGTGCAGCTTGTTCTGATCTGCCTACTAGCTCTGATGGTTTGGGACATCTGATTGGCGTAATCCTCATCTAGGACGCCGAATAGGGATCTGGCTAAGCCACCCACCGGATTTATTGCTCCTCTCTTGGACCTGATCTTCAGGAACTGGTTGACATTAAAAAGTTGATCTATGAAGTGGTGGAATTGCTCAATCAGAGGCATGCACTTGATCTGACGAGGATCACGATCACAAAGTTGTTGCACCCAGATCGTGCCATTCTGCAGCATGGCCAACTCCGTCCAATACGGTCCTAGGTCATAGTAGACCAAAATTTTCCACTCGCTTGTCGATAGGAAGGCATTTCCCAGGGATTGAAGGTACAGCCCTGGCTGTGAACCAGTTGACTATACCTTGATGGGAATTGTCACTGCCAAAGCGATTAGCGGGCAGACTAGCAGGAGCGATAGTATTGGCGTCCTCCTTCCTCCTGAACGAAGCCAACTTCGGTGATTGCTGGGGTCAGATGCTTAATGCTGGACCTCAGGGGAGGCTTGGGCATCCAGTTTGAGAACAGTTGCTTCGGGTCTAGTACTCTCCTGCACTGGTAGTGGAGCAAGTCGATGGATAGGCCTTCTCACCATTCCCGTAGCAGGCTTCACGTCGGTGACTCTAACAAAGCCGTCAGCACTTTTGTGCGTTTGTGAGATTCGTCCCAGGGGCCATTTTAGGGTCGACATGTTGTCCTCCTTGATGATGACGATTGTTCCAGGAGTCACATTTGATTGCATCTGTCGCCACTTGATGCGATGTTGTAGCCTTTCAGATAGTTTAACAGTTTCCAGCGAATTTGAAGCCTACCAGTGACAAACTCCGCCCGTCCGTCCACCATGGCTGTGAGGGGTTCGCCAATGAGGAAGTGTCCTGGTGTCAACGCTGCCCGATCGTTGGGGTCGTCTTATACTGGGGTCAATGGTTTAGAGCTGAGGATGGCCTCAGCCTTGATCACTAGTGTGTGCAGCTCTTCATAAGTGAGTAAGAGATGAAGCGCCTCGACAGAGCAAGTTCTTCGCTGACTTAATTGCGGCCTCCCACAGTCCACCAAAGTAAGGAGTGTGAGGAGGGATGAAGTGGAATCCTATTCCTCGGGCACTGCAGGAGCTGATCACTCTATGTTGAGCTTCTGCCGAATGAATTTATGAAGATAATTCGCGCAGTTGATTGTGTGCACTCAAAAAGTTGGTAGCATTGACACAATACAGACTTCTGCAGTAGCCCCGCCTCCCGATGAATCGCTTTA
This sequence comes from Odontomyia ornata, assembly GCA_963969285.1. Classification (NCBI taxonomy): domain Eukaryota; kingdom Metazoa; phylum Arthropoda; class Insecta; order Diptera; family Stratiomyidae; genus Odontomyia; species Odontomyia ornata. Next base: position 180,062,506 of record OZ017739.1, on the reverse strand, counting down.
GCGTACCAATGAAAGCTTCGGTACTCAGATCACTCATCAATTCCAGATGGATGGCTACGGTAGCAAAGCAGCAGAATATGGTAATGTACCCCTTCTGAAACCGCAAACCTCTGCCACGGTAGTGTATTCCACAGAAATCAACGCCTGTATTGATGAGCGGACGTGCTAGCTGCATGCGAGTATCCGGCAGAAAATGCAGGAGAAAGTTGAAGAGACTGAAACTTCTTTAGCGTCTCTTGTTTCAATTGCGCAGGCGGAATTATCGTCAACTTGTCGGATGAGCCAGCAACTGGAACCAGCAACTGTTAATGTCCTTCCACCTGAAAATGAGCACGTTTTACAACAACACCAACCTGAGCTTGCTTACAACAACAGCAACCTGAGCATGCTTTACAACAATAGCAACCTTAGCAATTGCTCCTAAGTCTGCCGCAGAGTGAGGATCAGCTACTGCAGTTTCCGGATCAACCGTGGACACCTCAAAATCTTCTGCTGTCACCGCAGTTACTTTCGCCCAGTGTGTATGATGAGCTGGTATCGTCACGCCGTCACTGCATTATACAAAATTCTACCGTGTCACCTCTTGTGCAGCACTGACCTCTTACGCGAAGTGTGCTTGCGCAACAACAGCAAGCATGTAGTCAGGCGTCAATTCCGGCTCCCATTAATAAAGCTACGGTCCTGCAACAAAATAGTCGCATGCAGCAGTCTATCATGCCTATTCAACAGCAACAAAAAATTCAGCCTCAATCCGAGCTGTGCTTAACACAATCAACGAATAATAATCTTCAGCAAAATATCGTTATGTCTTCAGCACCACAAAACTTTATAGATAGTGTGTTAGCTGATAACAGACTATTGCGAGCAGTCTCCCCACCTCTCGAGTTGTTCATATCAAGGCTCGCTTACAACACAACCAAGGATACATTTACCAACTACGTAACATCGAAGCTTGGTTACACGCCTAGTATTTTCAGGTGCGTAAAGTTAACAAAAGACAACCTTCCTGATCGATTGATTACCTAATATATTTGTAAAGTCACTTTGTTCCTCTTTGTGTTTTGCTCTATTCCTTATATTCAATCTCAGTCTTGGTACTGGCACCTTTCCAACGTACTGGAAAGACGCAAATGTTGTTCCTATCTTTAAAAATGGCGACCCATTATCTGCCTCAAACTATCGTCCCATATCGCTCCTCTCCTGTTTCTCTAAGCTGCTGGATCGACTTGTACACAACAGGCTTCTTGAGTCACTAAGTTCATTTGTCACACCACAGCAACATGGATTCTTGAAGGGTCGTTCAACTTCTACGAACTTGGCTGAGTTCGAAGATTATATTGCAAGAGCTTTAGATAAACAGCTTCAAGTAGATGCAATATTCACGGACTTCTCCAAAGCTTTTGACTCTGTGAACCATGTTCTCCTCTGTCAACAGTTAGCTTTGCTCGGCATATCCGGTTCCCTTCATTCTTGGATTTAATCGTATCTATCCTCCCGTTCATGTCGTGTTAATCTCTATGGCACAATTTCCTTTCCATTCAATCCTACATCTGGTGTCCTTCAAGGGTCGATCCTAGGACCTCTTCTTTTCGTACTATTTAACAATGATCTTCCCTCTGTAATTTCCTCTTCTTGTCTCCTGTATGCTGATGATTTCAAGGTATTCCGGATAATTAGATCCCTTGAAGATTGTTAGCAACTCCAAATTGATCTTTTTAACCTCTATAACTAGTGTAATGTAAACTCCCTTCGTATCAATTTAATTACACACTATGTGATGTTGTTCTCACCTCTGCAGACTCATGTAAAGTTCTTGGTGTAATATTTGACCCCAAGCTTAAATTTGATGTCCACATTTTTAGCTTAGTTACCAAGGCATCAAAAGTTTCGGGTTTTCTTATGCGGCATTTGCATAATTTTGCTAATATTGCTGCCGCTGTTTGCTTGTTTACATGTCTTGTTCGCCCGCTTCCTGAGTACTGCTCAGTAGTGTGGTCTCCTAGACATTTATTTCTTGTGAACTCACTAGAAGCTGTTCAGCGTAAGTTTACCCGTATTGTGTTTTTCAAATTCAACTTAGCTTATGAGTCTTATGAGCGTCGTCTATCCATACTTCGTCTCCCTTCTCTGTCGTCCCGTTTCTTTATAAGTTGTACCACCAACGAATTGCTTCCACCCTAAGCGCAGACTTGCACTATAGACTGTATGCACGTCTTAGTCGGTCTAATCACATGCTCGAAGTTACGTACGCCCGGACAGATTTATATTTTCACTCAATTATGCCGCGAATCATCAGAATGCATAACAGCCTCGAGCTTGGTTCTCTATCCACGTCCTATTTTGTTTTAAAATTAAACTAAAGACGTTACTTTTTGCGAATAATGATAAATGTTCCTTATCACTCAATTTTTTTTCAATTTTTTCAAACTTTGATCTAGACTCTAACTTCATTTCTTACATGTTTTAATTAACTTTTTTCTGCTTGATTTGTTCTATTAATTTGTCTTACTCTAAATTATATAAATATAGTTAATTTGAATTGTCTAAGTCTATTTTGTAATTGGATTTCTGTCTGTTAAATGGATTTAAATAAATAAATAAATTTCCCATAATCTGAGCGAACAGTCGGGGTTAGGCTCGCGCACATAGAATGCATTGTCGCACAATCGATTTTGCCAGCTGCTTCCCCCTGATTGGCCAGAAACGTTGTCTTGTGGTGGCTAGCAGCGTTTGAGCTCCAAGATGACAGTTGTTGCGATGGATGTCCATCATCAGTAATCTCGTGAATGTGGCAGCAACATGGGATGCGGCTTCAAACGAGAGTCTCGAGGCCTCCAGCCTCCTGCCAACGCGAAGGATTCCGTCCGAATCCAGGATAAGAGCGTGGATTTGCTTGTTGAGCTGAATGTTCCACAACTGTTCGTGGAAGTCATCTTGCTGCATGCCCTTCACGATAACCTCCAGTGCTCTTGATAGCTCGTCGTGAGTGGCTACTCTAGTACGCAATCAGGGAGGCTGGGAGCTTGGCCGGCAACGATCAACAAAACGTAGCACATAGGCGATTATTTGCTGCAACCTTCCAAAAGAGCTATTGTGCTGAGCCTCATGGATAAAATCGCGGCCCGACTGTATTGCTGTTAGTGTTGTTGCCTTGGTTCACCTTTTTTCTAAGTCGCAGGGTCCTCCGCTCATGTACTCGGGCGGCCAGTCCACTTCAGATTTACACAAGATCGAGGTCTCCGGCAGCCATAGCTCATAGCCACTCAGTTCAGATGAATTCAAAATTTTGCGTTCCTTGAAGTGTCTGCTATCAAAATTTCACTGCCAGGTGGGGATAATCTCTTCGTTATCTCTGCCTATGCAACTGGTGAAAACGTTCTCAAGTTAAAGGAGGAACTCAATTCCTTGTTCAAGTTACTCGAATTGAACAAACTGCATAGTTATTATATTCTTACCGGTGACCTGAATGCCTGGTAAATATATTGGCCGAATGCTAACAATAATCCAAGCGGCGTATTTCTGAAATCCAGCCAAATTGAATACAGGTGCAATCTATGGGCTGGAGCTCCCAACATACCCTAGGACAAATTTATATTTGCACCTCTGCATTGCTGTCGCAAGATTAGAATTCAGCTTTAATAGTCCATAACGGAAACTGCAGGTGCTTCTTTACAATAGCGACCATAACGCAATCGTGATAGAAATCAATAATTAAAGCGATGATGTCTTCCTCAATCCTGCTCAACACGAAAATCATCGGTTAAATTTAAAAAAAAATGGATTGGGGAAAATTTCAAACTAAGTTTGATCGGGATTACCAGAAGAATCTAACTAACGACAAAATAGATCTCTTTTTGTCAAAGTTACAATAGTTGACTTGGAAAACGATTGAGAAAGTAGTTCTCAAGATTAACTATCAAAACTATATGGAAGGATATAAAACACCAACCATCACAAGGTTAAAAAAGATTGAAAAGCCTTCTTCTTACATGCGTCATTGGCTTTGTTGAAATTACACCAGAAGAATGTCCGGAACTTAATCCGTTCTTACTTCAGGAGTGAGGTCAGCAATCAATGGCCAGAAAAACTAAGGCGTAAAGGCCCACAGGACCTAGATGGCGTTTTCACAAAATTAAAAAGCTTATTCCGTAAGAAGTCTCGAGGAAGTGACGAATTTTCTTGATAGGGCTGGTATCGAAATTTATATTACGACTCCGGATAGAAATAGAAATAGGACTATATATGATGGATTGCAGAAACTTACCCTAGTTGAAACTCGTTTTGAAGAAAGGTAATCACACAGTTTCGGAAGTATTTGAAGCAAAAGTTTCCGACTTCATATCAAGCCTGAACGGCGAATCGAGTCTTCATTTCAATGAAACATTGACATCTGACCTCATACCGACCTTGAATCTTGTTGATTATTTTGTCAGCTATGAAGACTTGTGTTTCATCTTTGGCAGGATGAACAACAAGAAATAACATATTATTGACGGCAATCCCAATGTAGTTGCGTAAGGCGGCAATTAAGAGCTATTGCATATTGTTCAACAACATGTTGAGCAATTCACATTTCCCAAATGAGTGGGGGAAAAGCCAAGGTATTTCCAATCTTGAAGAAAGGAAAAGAATTTTCGTGCCCTAAAAGTTATCGCCCGACTAGCTGCTGTCTAACATCAGCAAGGGGTTTGAAATGATATTAAACAAAGCATTAAACGCCCACATTGAGAAATATGAGTTGACGTCGAGTTGCCAATGTGGTTTTCGTGCCAGGCATTTGACCATAAATGCAATAACGAAAGTAACCTCAGACATCCGTTGGAAACTCAACAACAGAGAATGTTTTGGAACGTGTCTTATTGGTATGGAGAAAGCTTTCGATACGGTGTGGTTAGATGAACTAATTTTTCAACTCCTACAGGACAAGTTCCCCGGACACCTTTCAAACTGACTGTTCCGACATCGTGTGACAACATCTTGAGCCCTGATTGCTGGCCGCCTGAAGTGCTAGTTAAATCTTTCATAACATCAAAGAAAAAAAATTTCGTTCTCCACCGAGCTCTCTTACAAAGCTGTAACATCCGTTCTTCCTAATAACCTTCAGAATAGCACTCTTAATAGTCAATTTCCTAACAGTAAATTTTCTATTTATATCAAAATGTTCGGGATTTAAGATCCAAGCTGAAAGATCTAGCTTTATCCTATTCTCTCTCTCTAACGATGGTTGACTGATAATATATTTGACTGATAATATATTTGACTGATAATATATTTGACTCTGAAATTTTTCCTAATCACAAAATTGTTAGGCGTGATCGTGATAGGTCAATCTCCAACAAGTTAGACGGAAGAGGTGTCCTCGTCGCCAACAAGAATACCTTTACTGGCTTCCCTCTAACAAATTTACTTTTCACTGCTCCTGTAGAATGTGTGGGTGCAAAAATAGTTATTTCGTCTTCCCTTTCTCTTCTTGTGTTTAACACTTATATTCCTTGCAAGTCTTCTTTTTCAGTCTACAATACTTTCTTCACCGAAATATCTAGTATTTTCTTATCGCGCTTTTCAAATTGTCACCTTATTTTCTGTGGAGATTTTAACCTTCCTAAAATCTCATGGAATGACAATCAGGTTGATTCTAACTCATCTCAAATTTAATAATTTTCTGAACGTTAATAATCATATTCTTGACTTATTCTCTTGTAGTATGGAGCAATCGTTGTTATGCTCACCTCCAGTTCTTTTTCCTTATCTCTCTCCTGCTCCCCATCATCCCCCCTTACGCTTTGAAATTTCCTATACTGCTTCTGTCCGTTATCGTTGGAAAGAGCGTCCGCGCTATAACTTGTATAAAACTAATTATGAGCAACTTTCAGAAACAATTCACTCTGTTGATTAGTCCTCCTTCTTTCGCGGTCTTGACTCGGATACTTGTTGTAACAATTCCTATGATTTCTCAAACGCTGCTATTTCTAACGCGACTACTTGTCAGTATAAGAAACTCTTCTGACTGTCCCTGGTCAACTCTCGATGTGAGGCGAGCCTTGCAAGCTAAAGATCGAGCTCTTCAACGTTTTTTACGTGACAGATCTCCTGAGTGACGTACAGCTTTTTGTCATCTGAGGTCGGTAGCTAAGAAAAAGATGCAGATCGCTAAAACTTCTTATTAACCGACTTCCAAAAGAAAGAAGGTTATCAATTCATCGCGTATATTTTTTTTTTTTTGCTTTTTTTTTGTATGTTCACGCATAACTTTTAAACGGAGATGGATAGAAGAGTCCTGTTTTTGGCAAATGATACGCCTTCCTTCCAGTTAGGTCCCGTTTAAAGGATAAGAAATTCAAGTTACAGTAAAGGACTTTTACCGTTAAAACTAAAAAAATTCCGACTTTCATCCCGATTTTTCAGCATAACTGATCGACGCGTGTAAGGATTTCGATTGTAGAGGTTTCAAATGAAAGACAACATATTGGTCTAAAATGTATCGGAACAGAATTGAAATCCTTCAAAGGACTCTGTAGATATTAACAGTTAAATATGATACATTGATGTGAAGAAATTAAATTTAAATGATATTTCGTACGAAAAGTGCCAATTAGTTGGAACTCTGCAATGATTTGTTGGAGATACCGAGTTCTTTGGTGACGGATAGTTAAAATGATCAATATCCTTAATTTTTAAGCATAAACGGTACATTTTAGTCCATAATTTCTACCGGAAACAACCAATAAATTAATTTTAGGTGCGGCATAAATACAACAGTTAAAGGGAACATTTCAGGATGCTTTTCTCTTCCGCATTCATTCTTTGCTTACCAATGAGCTTGGTATAGGATCCTGCTTACATCCTTAGACGTAAACGTTACATATAGGATTATAAAATTTCCCAAAGAAATAATTAGGAGTGAGTGATTGCAAATTATAGAGTTGAATTGTTACCTTAATATTATATCTACATTACAACATATGCCCAGAAATCTAAAATTAGTGATTTCCATACTAAAAACCGGCGCTAATCGCAACCTAAAAAGGGATACATTTCCTGCTATAATTGATCATAACTGTACAGATGAAGATGAAAATGCATAGCCGAGTTTTCATTGAACTATATGGTATGATTTTCTTGAAACTTTCATGAAAATAAGGTGCCATATTTAACTGAAAACGAAGGCGATGAGTATCGAATAAACGTAAACGAGTGATACGGTTAAGAAGGATCTTTTTATGTTAATTTCTTGAGATTGATTGCGGAGAAAACTTATGTTTACATAGATAAATACAGATGTCTACACACACATATGTATATATATATATATATATATATATATATATATATATATATATATATATATATATATATATGTGCGTATGGATGTATATGTATATATATATATATATATGTATATAATATATATACATATATATATATATATATATATATATATATATATATATATATATATATATATATATATATATATATATATATATATATATATATATATCTATATATATATATATATATATATATATATATATATATATATATATATATATATATATATATGTGCGTATGGATGTATATGTATATATATATGTATATAATATATATATATACATATGTGTGTGTATGTATATGTATATATATATTTATATATATATATATATATATATATATATATATATACTCGTATATATATATATATATATATATATATATATATATATATATATATATATATATATATGTGCGTATGGATGTATATGTATATATATGCATATAATATATATATATATATTGGGAGCGCAAATTAAAAATGCGGGAGTTTTTCAAAATTATGAGAAATTATTTCAAAAAAAATTGTAGCAGACTGATCAATCGAAGTATTGTCCATCGGTAGCCACTACTTTTTCCCATCTTTCTGGCAACATACGGATACCGCGACGAAAAAACGACTCGTCTTTTGACTCAATCCACGAACCGACCCAATTTTTGGCTTCCTCATAAGAACGAAAATGCTGATCAGCCAGGTCATGCGTCATCGATCGGAACAAGTGGTAATCAGAAGGATCAATGTCTGGGCTATACGGCGGGTGGGGTAGGACTTCCCATTTGAGTGTTTCCAAATAAGTTTTTACGGGTCTTGCAACATGTGGCCGAGCGTTATCGTGCTGCAAAATCACTTTGTCGTGCCTTTCCAAATATTGTGGCCGTTTATCACGCAATGCTCGGCTCAAACGCACCAATTGAGTTCGATACGAAGGTCCTGTGATCGTTTCACTCGGTTGCAGCAGCTCATAGTATACGACACCCAGCTGGTCCCACCAAATACACAGCATAAGCTTCTTTCCATGGATATTCGGCTTTGCCGTCGATGTTGAGGCATGACCGGGGTAACCATATGATTTTTTCGCTTGGGATTGTCGTAGTGGATCCACTTCTCATCACCAGTAACGATGCGATGCAAAAAACCTTTCCTTTGTTGCCTTTGAAGCAGCTGTTCGCAAGTGAAAAACCACCTTTCGACGTCTCTCGGCTTTAACTCGTACGGTATCCAATGTCCTTGCTTTTGAATCATTCCCAATAGTTTCAGTCGATGGGAAATGGCTTGGCGTGTAACTCCGAACAATTTGGCAAGTTCTTCTTGCGTTTGACATGAGTCCTCATCGAGTAATGCCTCCAATTCAGTATCTTCAAACTTCTTCGGCTGTCCTGGACGTTCTTTGTCTTCCACATCAAAATCACCACTTCTGAAACGCACAAACCACCTCTCGCACGTTGAAATCGAAGGAGCACACTCCGGATAAGCTTCAGAGAGTAATCGATGCGATTCAGCTGCACTTTTCTCCAAATTAAAGAAGTAGATCAAAACTTCCCGCAAATGCTGCTTTGTGGGCACAAAACTTGACATATTGAGAGCCAAAAAAACTATGTTGTTCACACTCCGGGCAAATGACACATACTGAAAATGAAAGTTATGGAATGAGGTTATGACATGAATATAGTTTCAGTATTGTCTGATGGGTGTATCCCAAACTACGCCATCTGTTGTCAATCCCGCATTACTAATTTGCACTCCCAATATATATATATATATATATATATATATATATATATATATATATGTATGTATTATATATATGTTTATATATAATACATATATATATATATATATATATATATATATATATATATATATATATATATATATAGTACATATATATATATATATATATATATATATATATATATATATATGTATTATATATAAACATATATATAATACATATATATATATATATATATATATATATATATATATATATATATATATATATATATATTATATGCATATATATACATATACATCCATACGCACATATATATATATATATATATATATATATATATAAATATATATATACATACATACACACACATATGTATATATATATATTATATACATATATATATACATATACATCCATACGCACATATATATATATATATATATATATATATATATATATATATATATATATATATATATATATGTATATATATTATATACATATATATATACATATACATCCATACGCACATATATATATATATATATATATATATATATATATATATATATATATATATATATATATATATTAATATATATAAATATATGTATATATATATATATATATATATATATATATATATATATATTAATATATATAAATATATGTATATATATATATATATATATATATATATATATATATATATATATATATACATATATATATATATATATACATATGTGTGTGTAGACATCTGTATTTATCTATGTAAACATAAGTTTTCTCCGCAATCAATCTCAAGAAATTAACATAAAAAGATCCTTCTTAACCGTATCACTCGTTTACGTTTATTCGATACTCATCGCCTTCGTTTTCAGTTAAATATGGCACCTTATTTTCATGAAAGTTTCAAGAAAATCATACCATATAGTTCAATGAAAACTCGGCTATGCATTTTCATCTTCATCTGTACAGTTATGATCAATTATAGCAGGAAATGTATCCCTTTTTAGGTTGCGATTAGCGCCGGTTTTTAGTATGGAAATCACTAATTTTAGATTTCTGGACATATGTTGTAATGTAGATATAATATTAAGGTAACAATTCAACTCTATAATTTGCAATCACTCACTCCTAATTATTTCTTTGGGAAATTTTATAATCCTATATGTAACGTTTACGTCTAAGGATGTAAGCAGGATCCTATACCAAGCTCATTGGTAAGCAAAGAATGAATGCGGAAGAGAAAAGCATCCTGAAATGTTCCCTTTAACTGTTGTATTTATGCCGCACCTAAAATTAATTTATTGGTTGTTTCCGGTAGAAATTATGGACTAAAATGTACCGTTTATGCTTAAAAATTAAGGATATTGATCATTTTAACTATCCGTCACCAAAGAACTCGGTATCTCCAACAAATCATTGCAGAGTTCCAACTAATTGGCACTTTTCGTACGAAATATCATTTAAATTTAATTTCTTCACATCAATGTATCATATTTAACTGTTAATATCTACAGAGTCCTTTGAAGGATTTCAATTCTGTTCCGATACATTTTAGACCAATATGTTGTCTTTCATTTGAAACCTCTACAATCGAAATCCTTACACGCGTCGATCAGTTATGCTGAAAAATCGGGATGAAAGTCGGAATTTTTTTAGTTTTAACGGTAAAAGTCCTTTACTGTAACTTGAATTTCTTATCCTTTAAACGGGACCTAACTGGAAGGAAGGCGTATCATTTGCCAAAAACAGGACTCTTCTATCCATCTCCGTTTAAAAGTTATGCGTGAACATACAAAAAAAAAGCAAAAAAAAAATATACGCGATGAATTGATAACCTTCTTTCTTTTGGAAGTCGGTTAATAAGAAGTTTTAGCGATCTGCATCTTTTTCTTAGCTACCGACCTCAGATGACAAAAAGCTGTACGTCACTCAGGAGATCTGTCACGTAAAAAACGTTGACGAGCTCGATCTTTAGCTTGCAAGGCTCGCCTCACATCGAGAGTTGACCAGGGACAGTCAGAAGAGTTTCTTATACTGACAAGTAGTCGCGTTAGAAATAGCAGCGTTTAAGAAATCATAGGAATTGTTACAACAAGTATCCGAGTCAAGACCGCAAAAGAAGGAGGACTAATCAACAGAGTGAATTGTTTCTGAAAGTTGCTCATAATTAGTTTTATACAAGTTATAGCGCGGACGCTCTTTCCAACGATAACGGACAGAAGCAGTATAGGAAATTTCAAAGCGTAAGGGGGGATGATGGGGAGCAGGAGAGAGATAAGGAAAAAGAACTGGAGGTGAGCATAACAACGATTGCTCCATACTACAAGAGAATAAGTCAAGAATATGATTATTAACGTTCAGAAAATTATTAAATTTGAGATGAGTTAGAATCAACCTGATTGTCATTCCATGAGATTTTAGGAAGGTTAAAATCTCCACAGAAAATAAGGTGACAATTTGAAAAGCGCGATAAGAAAATACTAGATATTTCGGTGAAGAAAGTATTGTAGACTGAAAAAGAAGACTTGCAAGGAATATAAGTGTTAAACACAAGAAGAGAAAGGGAAGACGAAATAACTATTTTTGCACCCACACATTCTACAGGAGCAGTGAAAAGTAAATTTGTTAGAGGGAAGCCAGTAAAGGTATTCTTGTTGGCGACGAGGACACCTCTTCCGTCTAACTTGTTGGAGATTGACCTATCACGATCACGCCTAACAATTTTGTGATTAGGAAAAATTTCAGAGTCAAATATATTATCAGTCAAATATATTATCAGTCAACCATCGTTAGAGAGAGAGAATAGGATAAAGCTAGATCTTTCAGCTTGGATCTTAAATCCCGAACATTTTGATATAAATAGAAAATTTACTGTTAGGAAATTGACTATTAAGAGTGCTATTCTGAAGGTTATTAGGAAGAACGGATGTTACAGCTTTGTAAGAGAGCTCGGTGGAGAACGAAATTTTTTTTTCTTTGATGTTATGAAAGATTTAACTAGCACTTCAGGCGGCCAGCAATCAGGGCTCAAGATGTTGTCACACGATGTCGGAACAGTCAGTTTGAAAGGTGTCCGGGGAACTTGTCCTGTAGGAGTTGAAAAATTAGTTCATCTAACCACACCGTATCGAAAGCTTTCTCCATACCAATAAGACACGTTCCAAAACATTCTCTGTTGTTGAGTTTCCAACGGATGTCTGAGGTTACTTTCGTTATTGCATATATGGTCAAATGCCTGGCACGAAAACCACATTGGCAACTCGACGTCAACTCATATTTCTCAATGTGGGCGTTTAATGCTTTGTTTAATATCATTTCAAACCCCTTGCTGATGTTAGACAGCAGCTAGTCGGGCGATAACTTTTAGGGCACGAAAATTCTTTTCCTTTCTTCAAGATTGGAAATACCTTGGCTTTTCCCCCACTCATTTGGGAAATATGAATTGCTCAACATGTTGTTGAACAATATGCAATAGCTCTTAATTGCCACCTTAGGCAACTACATTGGGATTGCCGTCAATAATATGTTATTTCTTGTTGTTCATCCTGCCAAAGATGAAACACAAGTCTTCATAGCTGATAAAATAATCAACAAGATTCAAGGTCGGTATGAGGTTAGATGTCAATGTTTCATTGAAATGAAGACTCGATTCGCCGTTCAGGCTTGATATGAAGTCGGAAACTTTTGCTTCAAATACTTCCGAAACTGTGTGATTACCTTTCTTCAAAACGAGTTTCAACTAGGGTAAGTTTCTGCAATCCATCATATATAGTCCTATTTCTATTTCTATCCGGAGTCGTACTATAAATTTCGATACCAGCCCTATCAAGAAAATTCGTCACTTCCTCGAGACTTCTTACGGAATAAGCTTTTTAATTTTGTGAAAACGCCATCTAGGTCCTGTGGGCCTTTACACCTTAGTTTTTCTGGCCATTGATTGCTGACCTCACTCCTGAAGTAAGAACGGATTAAGTTCCGGACATTCTTCTGGTGTAATTTCAACAAAGCCAATGACGCATGTAAGAAGAAGGCTTTTCAATCTTTTTTAACCTTGTGATGGTTGGTGTTTTATATCCTTCCATATAGTTTTGATAGTTAATCTTGAGAACTACTTTCTCAATCGTTTTCCAAGTCAACTATTGTAACTTTGACAAAAAGAGATCTATTTTGTCGTTAGTTAGATTCTTCTGGTAATCCCGATCAAACTTAGTTTGAAATTTTCCCCAATCCATTTTTTTTTTAAATTTAACCGATGATTTTCGTGTTGAGCAGGATTGAGGAAGACATCATCGCTTTAATTATTGATTTCTATCACGATTGCGTTATGGTCGCTATTGTAAAGAAGCACCTGCAGTTTCCGTTATGGACTATTAAAGCTGAATTCTAATCTTGCGACAGCAATGCAGAGGTGCAAATATAAATTTGTCCTAGGGTATGTTGGGAGCTCCAGCCCATAGATTGCACCTGTATTCAATTTGGCTGGATTTCAGAAATACGCCGCTTGGATTATTGTTAGCATTCGGCCAATATATTTACCAGGCATTCAGGTCACCGGTAAGAACATAATAACTATGCAGTTTGTTCAATTCGAGTATCTTAAACAAGGAATTGAGTTCCTCCTTTAACTTGAGAACGTTTTCACCAGTTGCATAGGCAGAGATAACGAAGAGGTTATCCCCACCTGGCAGTGAAATTTTGATAGCAGACACTTCAAGGAACGCAAAATTTTGAATTCATCTTTATCAATTTTTGGAAACAATAGAGTCTTCTAATATCCTTGGGACACCTCCCCCATCAACATTTACCCTATGGTTTCTTATGAATTCAAAACCCTTGAAAGTCTTGGAGTGCTATGAATTGAGGTGGGTCTTAGTGGGAAGCATGATGTTAAGTTTTTGCCTGACGAGGAATGGAGTCGACGTTGGTCAAGAAGAGACGAAGCTCATTCGTGGGGATGTGATAGGATGACGAGTTATTTGGGGACATGTTGACGGAAACGTTGAAAAACAAAATTCATTTTTTCATCTTGTTTATTAATTATTGTCAAAAGTGACTCAAGTTGTTGATCGATTTTGCTAAGTAGCTCATTATTGCTACTAACATTATTTACGTTGTTGCCTGCTGGCCCTTGAGCGGCGAGAGCAAATGGTACTCCAGGCTTGCGAAGTTGAAAGAAATCACACTGCAGTGTACTTACTTTTGTTTTGGAATAAATTTAGCTTTTGCATTTTGATATCGGGGACATCCTCAATATGATGCTAGATAACCAAAGACACCGCAGTTTACGCATTATTGTTTTTCTTTTGGCTCCATGTAAGCCAATTTGCACTCGCCGTGGGCATGGACATCTTTCTTCTTTTTCTTCTTCGTAGCTTTACAGCCCCTCTTGGACCTTCACTTCCTGCAAATAGCAATTCTGACTGTCTCGAGGCATTGACCGCGTCCTCCAATTTCGAAATCCAATCATTGATGAACTATCTTCCTTGACTGAGTCAGACCAGCGTTTCCTCGGTTTCCCCATTGGTCTCCGGCCTTCAGTTCTTCCAACGAATACCTCTTTGGGTATGCATTGTTCGTCCATACAATTCATGTGGCCAGCCCATTGCAGCTTCTGTAGTCTTACAATCGTTGAGACCCCCAGCTCATCAAAAATTTCATACAGCCCATGGTTGTTTCGAATTCACCATTGGTCCCCATCTAGCTTCACTTTAATTGATGCTTGGATTAGGGTCCATGTTTTACACCCACAGCATAACACAGGTCTTATCACAGATTTTTCTACTTGGAGCTTTGTTTTTCGGTGTATGCAGCTGGTCTTCAAGATCGTCAAAATGTATTTGCGAGCTGTATTCTTTAGCGTATTTCGTCTCTTTTATTAGTGGTTCTCGTTATTTTGGTATATAAATACACAAATTTGTTGAGTTGACTCTTCTGAAGAAACTACCACCTCACCACTCGAAAGTTCAAGTACCTTATTTGTTGAAGGGCACTTGGACTGCTTTTGCTTGAAATTTGGACTAGGTAAAAAGGCAAATATTTATTTTCAACAGTCGATCTCTTTGTTGCAAAATTTTTCACTGCAATGAATTTTATTTCTAGTGCAACTTCTTTGAGCATCTGAAGGAGATCGACTATCCTCGCCCTCGCCGCAGTCCAGACCCTTGAACAAAAGGGCCTGGTTTATCTCATTCTTGGGCGTGTACGTAAAGTGTGGAACCTCTCCCCTTGCTGTCTGGAAGTCAACCAGTGATTTAGTTTTGATTGTCGGTTCGTCAGCGTTCACTCTTTTTATTTCAAAATAATTTAATTTATTTTTGGCTGTCAACAGCTGAACCATATCTTTGTCACTTTGCCCAAATACATATATTGGTGGGGCTTCTCCTTCTTTTTATTAATATTTACAGGTAGACCCTCAGAAAAAACTGTAGATAACTATCCCTATTTTTAAGTTTTAAATATTCAACAAACGTATTGTCAGATTTACCACAGAAATTTTCGGAATTTTTATCACCTTCGTCTTCTTTTATGTTCATTGAATCATCTAAACCAGCTAGTGCTGTATAATAATTTTACCAACACTTGTTCCGCCTGCGATGAGGACAACTTATTGATTAGGTTCTTCTTGTAATTTCTTTGATTTTGTCTCATCGGTTGCTTTTAATTTTTTTTTTTCTTTCGTGATGGTCATTTAATTTTCTTGGTTGAATGTTAATTTCCCAACTAACTCTTCTACCGAAGGGCTCTTTGTCTTAATTCTTCACTTTCTCTTTGGACCTTCTCTACGTTGTGATGAGCTTTAGCTATTTCTTTGATTTTGGCAACTGAAAAAATTTCAATTTACTTTTTCTTCATTTTGCTCTCTTTCAAATCTTCGTTTAAGCAGCTTCTCGCCCGTTATTGTAGGCAATGGATATGATACTTCTATTTGATGGCTGAAACCAATGAGCTCCTCCATCTTGTTGCCTTTGCTGCGAGATTCAAGGTAATATTCATCAAAAGCGACTGCCCGTTGAATGTCTTCTTTCTGCTTCTCGAAACTTCTTCACGAGTAAAACTTCAGATATTCGATAAACTGCTCAAATAATTCCACGATGTGATGTTTTTCAACTATAAAAATTAATTTTCAACAGACGCTTAAAAGAAATTATTTAATTTTTAGAAGTTATTGACAGACGCTTTTATAAACTCGTCAAACAAGTCAAAAGTGCTTTATTCGATACGAATCGTTATAAATTTTCAAATAATATAAGGCGAATTTCAAACAATAAAAATACTAAAAATGACTCTTCAAATTTATACGTTCTCAATCAAAAGCATTAAATCAAAAAAAAAAACACTATCGAATTCCAATCAATTCTAATTATTACATATTTTATGATTCCATTGAAAAAAGGAGAAAAACCAACTAAGTATTCAAAAATAATTTAGAATTTTATCACAACAGTGTACTTTTATCTTACACCTAATATGCTATCACATAACTCTAATCAAACTCAATAAAAAACTTTATCTTATACTAAGAAATGCTATCTCAATATTCCTAATCTAAACGTTGAATCATATCTTCAAAGACATATAAATAAATGGACGAGCAACGAGAATCTGTGTACTCGTCCATGTGGGAAACAAATTTACCACATAAATAAGTTATAAATAACACACTCTCGAAATTATATGATTCCTTCTGCTTCTCTTTCCCCTTTGTTTCCAGACAAATCTTTCTTTCCTCTCTTCAGAAGAATCACTTCCCCCACTGACACCCACGCACACCGACAAAATTTCATTTCACGTGCACACGATCGCACCTTCGTTATCATTCGTAAAACAGTTTGAGTCCACAGAAAACTCGAACGCCAAAGCAAAAGAAATTCGTAATAGCGAGAAAACGGTGAGGAAACTCATGTGTCACATATATATATATATATATATATATATATATATATATATATATATATATATATATATATATATATATATATATATATATATATATATATATATATATATATATAGTACATATATATATATATATATATATATATATATATATATATATATATATATATATAATATATATATATATATATATATATATATATATATATATATATATATATATATATGTATGTATCTCTCTCTCTATATATATATATATATAAATATATATATATATATATATATATATATATATATATATATATATATATATATATATATATATGTATCTCTCTCTCTCTCTCTCTCTATATATATATATTATATATATATATATATATATATATATATATATATATATATATATATATCAGTGGCGAGGCTTCCATATAAGCCGATTCTCACCGGCTTCCCTTCTATTAAATGAAAGAAGTATCGGATTACTTTCATTCATCACTTTAAAATGCGTTCCTCATATACATACGTGAATATTTTCATCACTTTTCATTTGATCCCGTGCTTCTTTGTTCCAGAAGAAATTGTACCAAAAAGCACAAATTTGGTACAATTTCTTCTTATAATCCATGGATCAACAGCACTATTTTTCGTTCTTCCTTTGATCTCACTTTCGCTTGCTGATTTCACCGACATGCGCCCACAAGATATCCAAGCATAGCACTTGCTTATAAGCCGACACTTCTATCGGCTTGTCTTCTTTACCATAAACTTTGCATTTTCTCCGTCAGCAGCACAGGAGTTTGGATATGTAGCTAGCGGCGATTTTCTTGTCTAGCATCGCTAATGGAAAGCACTGTGGAAGCCGGGAGCACGATCTGCTTTTCTATATCTCTTCAATTTATTGGGGAAACCGTCGTGGGTATTGAATATAGGAAGAGGCATTAGCAAATTAAAAGTACACTTATTTCGTGAAATAAGCGTACATCGACTCTCTTGAAAATGAGGCCGATAGAGTAGATTTTCTCATTTTGCTTAAGCGAATTTCATAATAACATATGAAAGTGAATTTAGTCTAAGACTGTTTAAAAGTGGAGAGACTTTTTTCGGGGTGATTTCGTAGTTTTTTGAATTATGCAATTTAGAGTGAAAGTGAACCAAGGGATTTTTATTTGTCAAAATTTAAGTATCAAAATTTTTTTCTCTACTTTTTATAAATTTTTAAATACATTTCATTATTTGTATTTGATAATTGTAGCTTGTCTGATAAGTGATTTTAAGAAACCACTTCCTTCTTCACCTAGGATACAGCTTAAATTTTTTTAGTTTCTGTTTTTGCTGGTTTATTTTTGATATTTATTTATCATTAATATGTCTGTGAACATAGATTGTTGTCTCATAGACTTTTTATTGACTGAGGAGACTATGTTTTCGAATCTTTCTTTCCAACAAAAATTAAGCGTTATTCATATGGGACGAGCGAAACCTCATTTGGATATCTGTTATAAGCGGAAAGATGGATTTTCAAAACATTTTCATACCTCTTTATATGAAAAGTATTCTTGGCTGACCGGAAGTTGTAAAACTAACAAAATGCTCTGTTTTCCATGCCTTCTTTTCTCTCAAGCTGACAGCGCTTGGAGCAAAACTGGATTTACAAACATTAACAATATTGTCAATTCTTCAAAGAAGCACACTCAAACAGAGAAGCATATCAGGAGTTGTTTAGCTTTGAATGACTTTGGCAAGTCTAGAATTGACAACTCTTTGGGGAATAGTTATGAAGTGCATAATCGGAATGTTGAAAAGAACCGAAACCTTATGAAACGCTTTATTGATACCGTCGTTTTTTTAGGAAAACAAGAACTTTCTTTTCGAGGCCATTTTGAAAATGAGGGTTCTGATAATAGGGGAAATTATATTGAGACTCTTTTATTACTTAGCAATTATGACCCTGTTATGGAATCTCATTTAGACCAATGCTCTTCATCTCGGAATCCCGTGTTTTCTGGGTTGTCGAGTGACATTCAGAATGATTTAATTAGTTGTGTGGCAAGTGTCTTAAAGCGAGAAATTAAATCAGAAATAACGAAAGTGAGATTCATTTCAATTATGATTGATGAAACACCAGACATCAGCCACAGAGAGCAGTTAAGCGTAGTATTTCGATACGTATCTGAAACAGGAATTGAGGAACGATCCTAGGTTTTTTCGATGTGACTTTATCTCGTTCAGCAAATACTTTGGCTGATTTTGTTCGAGATATAGTAAAGCAGTTTTCTTGTCAGGAAAAGCTGGTAGGACAATCTTATGATGGTGCAGCAGTGATGTCTGGGGAATATGGAGGAGTCCAAGCGAAAATTCGCGAATCGCATCCAAAAGCAATTTTCGTTCCATGTTACGCACATGTCCTCAATCTTGTTTGAAGCAGATCTTTGGGAAATATTTCAGAATTAATAATATTTTTCGCTCATATTAACAGCTTAGCTCGATTCTTTAATAAATCCACAAAACGGACAAATCTCCTTAAAGAAGTGACTAATCGACGTATGCCAGGTGTTTCAGAGACACGCTGGCACTATCATTCTAGAATTATCAATGTTATATATAACCATAGAATAGATGTAATTGAAACGTTTGAGATTATTTTAGGAAATCCCAAAGAATGGGATAGTGAATCACTTGCAATGTCCGAGAGTTTTTTGAGTAAAATGAAAGATATGCATTTCTGCTTTTTACTTTTCACAGTTTCAGAAATTTTCACACGAACGGATGTCCTCTTCAATGCATTGCAAAATAAAAATATTTATATCGAAGTGGCTTTAAGGGAAATACAGCTATTCGAAGAGTGGATTTCAAATAAATTTGACAAAGAATTTGATAGTATTTTTAGTCAAATAACTGATCTTTGTGAGCTGCCGCAAAAGCGACCTCGATTAGATTTCAGCCTAGATCTCAAAACATCTTATAAAAGACTATTCATTGAAATCATAGATCATATCAAAATTCAAATAAAGAATCGATATGCATCTTCTGATAAGCTGTTATTTTTAGATCTTCTCAATAGAGCAAAATTTGAATCCTATTCAAAATCTTTTCCGGAAAATCAACTTACTGAGCTTCAAAGGAGTTTTCCGGGAATCTTCAACCACACAGCATTAAAAAATGAATTGAAAGTTTTGTACACGACTCCTTCGTTCAACCAATTTGAAATCAAGGAACTATATTTTCAACTTAGCAGTTCGATTTTGAATGATACTTTCCCACAAATAACTATTCTGTGTAACCTTATATTGACCCTACCAATATCAGTTTCATCCGCAGAAAGATCTTTTTCCGCATTAAAAAGAATTCAGACGTATTTGAGGAATCCGCAAAATGAAGAGCGGCTTTCTGATTTAGCCTTGCTTTCTGTTGAGAAGAGACTTTTGATAAAAATAAAAGCAAGACCATCTTTTTATGATGAAGTTCTTAGTAAATTTGGAGAGAAAAATCGTAGAATTGATTTGAGCTTCAAATAAAGTTTACTAGGTGCAGTGTTCGATGTATGAAGAATTTCACGCTCAGTTGTTATTTTAAGTGTTTGATTTATTTTATAGGGTACGTTACATAAACAATTTTTATTCGAATCAAAAACTTTCGTTGAGCAAATTTAAAATATTAAGAATTAGAGACTACCAAGCTTTTGCCCGCAACACTGCTGAAACCTTCATCAAAGATTTTGATTTGATCTTTGATAACCGTTAACGCAGTGTTTGTGGGCAAATTAGCTTGGCTCTCGTCATTATTTTGCTTTACTTATTAAAAAGTTTTGTCCACCATATAATACATTCAAGTCTCTCATGATTTAGAAAAACGTTTAGTTGGCCATTGCTTGACGTTAAATTTTATGATGCTGGCCAGAATAACGAATTTGAAATGAGATGCGATTATACTATCTAACAATAATTTATCCTCAAATTAAATGTACCTAGTATCCCTCTTTTTTTATTTTCAAACCACCAAACAGTGATAAATCCCATACCAGTACATAAATTTGTTAACAAACATTTATATTTGAAATTTTCCCTAAATTTAATTTGAGAATCTGGAATAAACTATGTAGTTTGATTTATTTAGTATTTATGTGTATGAATAGAATATACTAGTATGGTTAAACATCAATAGATTGCTCGATGTTTTGATCGGCTTACCCCGAGCAGCTTTTCACCTCTCGTCACTGATATATAATTATGTATTATATCTATATATATATATATATATATATATATATATATATATATATATATATATATATATATATATATATGGCTCTGTGTGTGTATGTGTGTGCTTTTGCTTTGATTTTCTCCAAATTTTCAGCAATATTTCTGTTCTGGGCAAAGTATAGCTCCAGTTTGTACCAAAACTAGTACAAAGATTTATTCAATTGTGTGATAAAGCTCACAATAAAAAATCCATACTTGAACAATTTGAAACGAAATGGCGGTCGCTCAAAGGTCGAAAAAAGTTGAACGATAAAAAAGCACTTCAAGGTCAGGTCAAAATATAAAAATGGCGGGCTATGCAAAGTTCAAAATTTGAAAATTTCTCAAAGCTTCAATTCATATTGGATTATGATGAAATCTAAATTCAAGGTAGACTTTGATGAGATCATAGATTAAATGTACCAGAGTTAAATTCGATTCCTGCGAACGCTGCAGATTTTAGCCCTAGTGGTTTTTGCATTGCAGTAAAAAATTATATTTTAATATACGAGAACATGATACAATGTATTCAAGAAACTGAGTTTCGGATGGTTTGAAATGAAAGAAATTGCCACTAAAAAGGGTGAAATAAAAAACTTTTAGAAAAAAAAAGAAAACCGACTTCAGAATGCGCTAAAAAGGATGAAATAAATTTTTTGGAAGCGGTGCCAAATCAGTTTCCCCATTTCAACATAGAGACTTCCAATATCTGCACCATCACAAAAAAATGGGGGAAAATGTGATATGGCACCGCTTCCAAAAAATTTATTTCATCCTTTTTAGCGCATTCTGAAGTCGGTTTTCTTTTTTTTTCTAAAAGTTTTTTTTCATAGTATTGAAGGCTCTTTTAACTCAAATCATTCAAAAACCTTTTTGGAAATATATACGTGCTCTAAAATCCTCTTCCAGTTTCCCATCCTCGGTTCATTTGAACGGCTGCTTAGCAACTTCACCTCTCGAGATTAGTGAACTTTTTAGAACTCAGTTTTTTTCTACTTTTAATGCTGCTCCCAGCAATAGCCCTTCGTTCCCAATCGTACACATGCCACCTTCATTCCCTTTTACTTGCTATCCAGAAGATGTTATGAAGCTTATTTTAGAACTTGATGACTCTGTTAGTTCAGGTCCCGATGGTATTCCTAATCATTTTGTAAAATCATCAGCTACTTCTTTTTGTATCCCCCTTTCCTTTCTCTTCAATTTTAGCTTATCTTCTGGTTCTTTTCCTTCGTGTTGGAAAAGATCCTATGTTACTCCTATTTTTAAAAAGGTAGTACCTCAGACGTTCCCAATTATCGGCCTATCTCCTTATTACCCTGTTTCTCCAAACTACTGGAGAAAATCGTGTACTTGCACCTTTCTTCACTAATTCATGAGTTGTTCGTTCCTGAACAACATGGTTTTATCAAAGGGCGATCGACCTTAACGAATTTGTTAGAATTCATGACCGTTACTTCAAAAGCCATGGAGGACTGTTTACAAGTCGAAACCATGTATTTGGATTTCTCTAAAGCCTTCGACTCAGTAAATCGTTATATTTTGTTTAGCAACCTTAGATTCCTTAACGTTCCTGATTATTTGCTCCACTGGTTATCCTCTTACTTATCCAATTGTGTCAGTCAGGTATCTTTTCAAGGCTGTCTTTCTACTCCCTTCCATCCATCTTCTGGTGTTCCTTAAGGATCCATTCTGGGCCCACTATCGTTCACTCTATTTATAAATGACTTACTATCCGTTGTCATCAACTCCTCCTGCCTTCTTTATGCAGATGACGTCAAAGTTTTCAAAGTAGTGTCATCAATCGATGACTGTGCTTTGCTTCAAAATGATTTGAATGCCATTTTATCTTGGCGTTCTTATAACCAACTTACACTTAATGTTTCTACGTGCATCCATCTTTCATTTTCTAATAACCCTTGCCCTATTAGCTTTCGATTTACGCTAAATAATTCGTACCTATGTACGGTGACACACTTTCGACTCAATGTTTGATGTTCATATTTCTGAAATTACTTCTAAAGCCTCTCGCATTTCTGGCTTGATCTTAAGAAATTCCTATATTTTTTCCGATCCTTTATTGTGTGTCATATTATATTCTAGTTTGGTTCGTCCCATCCCTGAGTACAGTTCGCCAGTTTGGTCGCCTTATTTGAAGTGTTTGAAGTTCATGCTAGAAGCTGTACAAAAAAGATTTACCAGGATCGTCTTCTTGAAATTCCAGATTCCCTACATTTTTTATAAATCACGCTTAGCTATCCTCAATATTCCTTCGGTGGAAATGCGTCAACTCTACCTTGATGAATGTTTCTTTACAGGCTTTGCCGTGGTTTGCTCGATACTCGCCTTGTCAACCAGGTTCCTGTGAGGCGCGTCATACGTTCTACAAGATCGTTTAATATCTTTGACGTTCGATTTGCACGTAGTTTGGTGTATTTTCACTCACTCATGCTCAGATTACCTCGTAACCATGATGACCTTCAGCTTGGGCCCTTCCCCCTTTCGTATTTAGTTTATAAAAGATTTGTCAACTGTCTTCTTCTCAGCTCTCAGTAATTTTTCTTATTTATTTTCTCCTAGTTTTTGCATTTTTTAATACTCTTATCTTTCTTTTTGCATGCTGTGCTATTATTTAATTCATTTTGCTGTGCTATTATTTTATCTATTTTGTTATTGGAATTGGAAATAAATAAATAAATAAATGATGCTTGACTTCAAGGTCTAGAATGGTCTACAGCAGGGAATAGTTACTGCGCCTCTGCTTTTCTCAATATTCATTCGCAAGCTATTGAACGGCTTTGATTTTAACGCCTTGCCAACGCGATCATTGGTAGCGTTTGCTGGTGACATGGTCATTTTTACGGCAGACTGAAAAGCTCCAACAGTTCAGAGCAGTCTTCAAAAAATGTTTAATAATGTGTAGCTCTACACCGACAATTGGCAAATGAGATCATGCTCAGTAAAGCCAAAAAGTAGTCATGACCTTTCGATGACTCTTTCCTTCCAGATACATTGATAAAGTTCAAAGTTATCTGTTACAAGACGCTGCTTAGGCCTGTTTTGACATATGAATGTCAGACCTGGTACAATCAGAGTGCTTATACTATGGAAAGATTAAAGATTTTCGAAAGGAAATTTCTTTGTGCATGTACTGGTTTCTACAGAAGGCCTTAGATGTATTAGAAACGCTATATATCGAATAGAAGAATCTATCAAACTACTAAAGTGACGAGAGTCGATATCTTCAAATTGAAACTTCTTCAGAATCATATCAAAGATATGTTACCGTGAGCAAAAACCCCTGGATTCTACAGCTGTTCCACCCTACAGACGGGTATATCGAGACTTGTCTCGCTCTTCAAGAAGCATTTGTGTATTTGGACATGAATCGATAATTTTTAGGGTTTTGTAAAATAATTTTACAAAACCCTACTAGTTTCGCGACCAGTCTGTCCGTCTGTCCCTCTGTCCGTCCGTGTGCCACAACAGTTTTTCTCGGAAACTACTTAAGCTAGAAACATCAAATTTTGTGCGTAGGTGTAAAGTGGTGACCTCTTCAAAGTTCAACTACAAAAAAATTTTATAAGGTATTTAAGGGGGGTCTCCCCATATAAGAGAGTGACCCCCCGAAAAAAAAATTTCATTGAAGGTAGCCGATATTGGCATTATTTGCTTCGAGGGGCGCACAGGGAGGGGAAATACATGAAAATTTTGTGCCCCCCCTCGCGATTGGACACCTGTGATCCGAAAAATCTGAAAAAAAATCATGAATGTAGGCCTTGGTGAGTACAACAACAACAAATACATGAGAAGTCGCAATTCACTCAACTTTGTTAGTAATAGTATGATTTATCGATTTTATGTTTTCTTGAATAAAATCTTAACCGTACCCCTGAAATTCAGTACGTAGAAGTCTATTTATAAGATTGATCTATCCTGAAAGTTTCATAAAGATCGAATCATATTTAGCGAAGTTATAGCGGTTTGAATTTTCCTGTATTATTATGAAACAATATGCGCTGGATTACTATGGAAACATATGGCTATGGAACAACATGCGCTATTTACCGACTCAGACACTACAGTTTTGCTAGGATTTGCATGAAAATTTCAGGAATGAAAGGTGTCATGTATATCTTTGAGAATCTGTTCAGCTAGTGGTATCAGTAATCGTAAAACAAAATAGTGGCTGTTTTAAATGCGAAGATTGAATAATTTTGAGTTTTTTTTCCCAACTTCAACGTTTAAGGTGCATGCTTTGAACACTTGATTCAATTTAATGAATGACTCAAGATGAGTACCTACAATTAATGCTCATAAGTGAAACAAGTCAAGGAGGTGGGAGAGGCCTCCTAGCAAAAGGGTTTTGTAACCATTCTAGGATTCGAAAAAATTGGCCATTAATCGATGATAACAGTACAGGAGAGTGGCCCCTGAAAAAACAAGTTGGGTAAACAGACCTACGCTCATGTCAGAAGGGTTTTGTATTCAATTTACAAAATGCAGTCACCAGATCGACTAAAATCAAGAAAAATATCAAAAAATTGGCCATTAATCGATGATAACAGTACAGGAGAGTGGCCTCTGAAAAAAAATTCATCAAACGTAGCCAATATGAGAGTGAAATGAAAGTTTTTATGGGAGCTTTTCAAAACAGTTGTTAAACTGTCAGTTTTTGCTTCAGTGGGGGCGCAGGGGGGAAATACATGAAAAATGTGTTTCCTCCGTCGCGGATGGACATCTGAAATATGTAATTACCAAGGGAGATATTTATGAGTATAACAATGCCCAAAAACCTCAGAAGTCGAAACTTGTTCAACTTTGTTAATAATAGCATGATCTTCGTATTTCATATTTTCTCCAATAAAATCGTCTTTGACATTTTTCTTGATTTGATTCGATCTGGTGACTGCATTTTGTAAATTGAATACAAAACCCTTCTGACATGAGCGTAGGTCTGTTTACCCAACTTGTTTTATTCTAATGGAGTCCTAATTATATATCACATATATAGGCAGGTCACCGATAAGAAGATAAAATATCCTCCGAATTTGAGTTCACAAGACCAACAATTCTAATGGAGATACTTATTTGGTAGATTCGTCAAGGCTGGTCGAACTGGGACGGAGCAATCTCGATATTGGTGGCTGAATGACAATGGCTAAATTATTCGTGGTTATTTATTTTTATTTTTTATTTTATGCGTTCTTCGTTACCTACATAGTTTTGAATTTTAGCTTATTATTGCTAGATTTAGGGATAGGTTTCAATATTTAGGACAGGTAGATGTTATGTTTATTATATTAGGTTTAGAGATAAGGTCTAACTTTTACGTTAGGATTATTGTGATAGCATTTTTTTAGTATAAGATAAAGTATTTTAGGTTATAACATATTAGATATCGAATAAAAATTCACTGTTGTGTTAGTATTATAATTAATTTTTGAATAGTTTTGGTTGGTTTTTTCTCCTTTTTCTAATGGAATCATAAAATAGGTAATAATTTGAATTAATTTGAATTTGATATTGTTTTGTCGATTAAATGTTTTTTGATTGATATTAAATAAATTTAGAGAGCCATTTGGGCCATTAAGTTTTAGTAGTTTTATTGTTTGGAATCGGCTTTATATTCTTTGAAATTTCTAACGATTAGCATTGCATAATGCGCTTTTTGCACCACTATAAACCATAAAAAAGAACACGCAATCATGCATAAAACCCATTACCAATTCACACAGCTCTTAATAAGTAAAACTTACTTCTTGTGGGAGCACAAATATGCATCACACGCACTAGTGAAAAATTAACTCGGTATTTTTCAGAAACGCTAACACATGTTTACACACATTAGTTTTGTGTAGATTATTTTCTCACATTTTTGCACTATTTGCTTACTAATGGTTTCAATCTTGATTTGTAATACGACAAGTATATGGTCAGATAAATTAGCATGAAGATTTACTTCAAAGTCTACTGTGTACTTAGTCATTATCGGGCAGACAAATGCTAAATCTATAACACCATTCCTATCAGACCAAATATATATATATATATATATATATATATATATATATATATATATATATATATATATATATATATATATATGTATATATATACATATGTACATATATATATATATATATATATATATATATATATATATATATATATATATATATATGTATATATGTATATATATATATATATATATATACATATATATATGTATATACATATACATATATATATATATATATATATATATATATATATATATATATATATATATGTATATATATATACACCAGTCGATCGGCATTCGACGCTTTTAATTCATGAATGCGAAATTTTTTGTAGTGGGTCCTTGTGCCGGGGAAAAGAACCTGCCCCACGACACCGCAAGGCTAACCTGCCAGCGCATTCACGCGTCCTCAGATAAAGCCAATCTCCGCGGATCTTACCATCCTCTTCCGCCTAGGCAGCAGACCATCGCTGCAGTCCTTCACGAACATTTACATACACCTGTTTCACTACAATTTGGCAGTCTAATATCGTCCGCCCGTTGATAAGCTTAGTTGCATATCTCATTATCAAGAGAGCAGATTTTAGTTAATATTTTTCTTTTGATTTATTATTAAAAAATAAAACATTAATGGCTAGAGAACGAAAATCGAATTCTGACCTCCGAAAGTATTTACTTTCGATGTTTCACAGTAAATTCTGCAAATTTCAAGGGTAGTACATGAAACCTAGCCAAGATCTAGTGTCTTTATCCATAGTATTTTACCGCGTTGCTTGAATCGAGTCCTAGCAAAGTGAAAAGATTGTACATGATTAATGCTTTAATACCAACATTTACTTAAAACTTAAAAACAATAATTACTTGTGACACAAAATGTAACCAAAAGTGAGTTGAATGCCTTTAACCTGAATCCCTGATACAGTGTCGTGCAAAAGATAGCGTTTGCGGTCCTAAATATACTTATTGCGGTCACGACATACGACAACCAGACGTCGCTAACCACAGCAGCGGTGTTGCAGAATCACTGTCAAGCCAACACTCTTCAACTTGAGTCCGGACGTACCTAACGTGCTCCGAAACAATTAATACGATTGGCCTTTATATTCAGTTATCGTTTAAATAAACGTCATTGCGTTATTAAATTAACGTTGAGCATTATTTCATGCATCCATCCATAAATTGGTGACCCCAATTGCAGTAACACGCAGAATTTCATCGACATTGAAGACCCGATAATGTCGAATCACGTGCCCGACAGCGTAGTTGCATTTGCATGGACGACCTCGCACCAAGCCGCATGCCCGACCTCGCACAGTGTCGCATACCCGACCTCACCCTAGACCGCATGCCCGACCTTGCACTACGTCGCATGCCCGACCTCGCACCAGGCCGCATGCCCGACCTCGCACAGTGTCGCATGCCCGACCTCACACCAGGCCGCCTGCCCGACCTCACACTACGTCGTATGCCCGACCTCGCACTGCAGCCGCATGCCCGATCAGCAACATTTACGACGTAACAACCCTTTTTCGCCCCAACCCGCATCTGATCAACAGCCGCCACCGCAGCGTCAACCTGCAACCGCATACCGCCATATCGACAAACGTCATCACCTGGGGCCATACCATCTGGTGAGTTAGTTCGTGATATATGTTTCCACGACGATATCAATAAAGGGCAAGTACTGTAGCGGTCACGACATACGACAACCAGATGTCGCTGACCACAGCAGCGGTGTTGCAGAATCGCTGTCAAGCCAACATTCTTCAACTATATTTGATCGAGTCCGGACGTACCTAATGTGCTCCGTAACAATTAATACGATTGGCATCGGCCATCTTTGATTTGCCTTTATAGTCAGTTATTGTTTAAATAAACGTCACTGTGTTATTAAATTAACGTTGAGCATTATTTCATACGCACGTCCGTATATACTCCCTCCTGCATAACGTTGGCGGTACTTTATGATAGCTGTTGTAACAGCCAAAAGGCATACTATTCATGTGCTCCTTTCGCTTGTAGACTACCAGTGGTGTAACATTTGCAGGTGTTCGGATGAAGGAGGCCCCACTGTATGCTAGATGTTATTCGCCAACATACCTGATAAAAACGGTAACTTATGATTTAGCTCAGGGCTAGACCAAGGAGCCGTTGTGTTGGAAAATCAATGTGCTACGACTGAGATGCCACTTTCTAGTGAAAATAGGAGTAGCTTTCTTGATGGAGGTTATGTTCTTAACGCTGTTGGTGGAACACTGAATGGCGGCTAGACGCGCATTGGGCTCGATGGCGATATGTCGCAATTTTGAGGCTGCTTGTGAGGTGCGGGAGCTACTTTGACGAGTGATGGTAATGGTGCCGCTCAGATTGGTGAGATACGGTCTTAAAAAGATCCTGGTTAGAAAAATGTTAATGCATCCAGCTGATGAAAAGAAAACAAAAAACGTGATGACGTCGATACGTTAGCTGAGATTTTGATCAGCTATAAATACGGCCATTATATTACGAAGGCAACGGTATAGCCCCTCTATTTTATATTCTTCGCAAACAAGAGACAAAAGAAGAATGGTTTCATTTTACTTGAATTAGTGCGATTTCCTGCAAATTTAAGATTTTGTTTGCAATGCATATGAAATTTTTTTTTTTGTAACCTTCAGTCTCTACCGCTTTACACGCAGAGCAACATTTGTTGCATCGTTTTTTAGTCGATTAGTTCTAGCGGAAGGTATTACAAAATTGTTCGAATTCCTTGAATTATATGGATTTATATATGATACTTTTATAAACTTTTGTGCCGATTCACAGGATTTTAACATTTGAAGATAAACTTAGCTTTCTCCATAGTAATGATTTGACTGAAGGTGAATGCATTGGTCCATTGATACACTAGTCTTGTGGGAGTGGAAATTGGATATAATATTAAGGTTTTGCTTTGGCGATTGACTCCGAATGACCACCGCATAATGTACTCGTATCTTGTCAGTTCAAATGCATTTAATACAAGTTTCTTTATATGCATTGGAAAATTTCCATATCTTCTCAACATTCCTATCATTGGGGCTAGTTGTCTCCTCAAAGTATTTATGTGTTGCAACCATGTCAAATGATGATCTGTTACGACAACAATCATATCATCAATCGTATGCAAATACTGATTGCACGGAATTCCATAACAGTTAATCACGCCCCCATGCCTCGCTTACGACGCGTTACGACAACAATCATTAGCGTATGCGAATACTAATTGCTTGGAAATTCATAACAGTTGATCATGCCCCCATGCTTCGCTTACGACACGATACGACAACAATCATTAGCGTATGCGAATACCAATTGCTCGGAAATTCATAACAGTTATTCACGCTCCGAATGCCTCGTTTATCGCACGAGCCAACAAGCAATGTATGCTTCAATGCCCATACTTAGGAAACGGTGATACCCTAAAAAGAGTACATAATCGTAATTTATTGTATAAGAGAACTTATATCTTACGCTTCATTGGTCAAGTCACTAATTGGCTCCACGGCGAATTCCACACGCATACATGGTAGTCCATACAATTACCATATTGAGAGCACATGGGGAACATGTACACAATTGAATGTGTGTACTATGCGCAATCCGCTCAACTGAGTATCAATTCGCCGCGACAACAAACTCAGAAATCATATGAGGAGAAGTCGTCGAATATTCAGATATATGAATACTGAAGACAAAAAGAGCAAAAGCATAAGATTAGAGCCAGCGTTCCTTTTCATACAACAAGATTATTCCCGAGGAACAAGAGAGGAATGAATTCGTAAAGCAGGTTAAGGGGACCTAGCACACTAACAAACTCAGCGTTTTGCGGATTAACTGGATCGAAGGTCTACGACTCCCACTAGTAATGCAAACATTAACGCAAGTCTCGAGGAGAGACTGCCGAAGACAATTTTCACCAAGAAGTTCGCCGCAAAGAAGCGCTATTTTCCGCCATCAATAGAACGTAGGTAAAACGAGCTAAAACTGAGTTTCTTGAGGCCTAAGCCGGTGAAACTCTAGTTTTAGCCAATTTATGATTAAATAGAGTTCAGAAATAATATTTAATGAGCTAAAACTGAGTTTCTTTAGGCCTAAGCCAGTGAAACTCTAGTTTTAGCCAATTTATGATTAAATAGTGTTCAAAGATAATCTTTTACTCAACGACCTTTTTGGCAATCTCCGATTCATTCTGCAATTCTTTTTTTACGTATAGTGAAGACATCCACGGGAGACGAAGTGTTCAGAGTTTCTTTGGGCCCAAGCCGGTGAAACTCTGGTTCTAGCATTTATCTACGTGCACCATTGTATGCAAACTATGGTATGAGGGTCGCAGGCCCGAATTAATTGCAAGGCGCACCAAGACCAGCTGTAACCCCCCTGTGTCCATTTGCACGCCGCGCTTACTGGACCCAACAGCCCAGTCGAGGAGCCTGGCAGCAACACCAGACCCCTGGAAGCGAGGTGTACCAAGCCCAGCCTGGAAGAGGCACTCCGCGCTGATCCGTTAGCGGATCCCCGACCGGTAACAAGGTACCCGAGGAAAAGGGAGCCGATTCGGAAGCAGAGAACAACCCCGGAGCCCACTCTCCGGGATCCCACTCAAGGCACGCGACAAGCAATCACCCTCGAGGCATACCAAGCCCGCCTGGCAGTCCCGTTGGATGTAGCAGACAGGGAGACACCGGAGGAAACGAAGCGTGGTGGTAGACGTGTGAGGCTGCGGCAAGAGCTGGGTAGCCTGCAACGCCTCGCGAGAGGCGTGAAGTCCAACGAGGAGCGGGAGATCTTCACAGCCTGGGCCAGGGCACTCAAGAAGCAGATTAAGGAGAAGCGAAGAAGCAGGCTAGCGGTGGCAGCTAGAATCCGAGCGCTACCGGTCAAACGAGTTCCAGACGTAGGATGTATTGAACACATGTCAATTGCTAAAGAAAAATAAATACCAATTGTAGTAAAACGAAAGAAAAAAGGTTCTTCTTATATCCCCTTCCCCCCTCTAGGTATCAAGGATTATGTAGAGCGTGATGAGGTGCGATCACTACGCCAACATACGTAGGGTGGTGGTATATTTGTAACAATTGGCGCAGCCGGTTTTTGATTCCGAACAGCTCCAATATAACGAACGTGTTGTGGAGCGGCCAGTTATTCAATAGAATAATTGGTGTTTCAGACGGAATTAGAACCTTCCCTTACCACTCTTGAGGTTACAACACGCATTCACACGATTTGATACCTGGGAGGTCGTGTTTTAGATTAAGATTGTACCTGGGAGGTCATCCTTGAAATATCCGAGTCTTGAAGGAGGATGTAGGTACAGTAAATAGGGATAAATTCATTAGTTACTTGAACAAATGAACGACGAACGTCAGAGAACTAGGGAGGTACATCAATCAACTCCAGAAAAAACAGCGGGCTTGTTCTCGGAAGTGGAAGAACTGTTTTTACCCCTAAAAATAAATCGGAAACTTTTCCTTCTGATTTAGACTCACAGGTTAAGCGAGAACCTGCATCTACGAGTATAGAGTCAGTTCTTGAATTCACTGACACTGTTGATCAGTTATATTTTAGCCGTTTGGAGCAGATCAATCGATTCTGTGAGCAGACAGCGCAGTTTGGGGGAGAGATCAAACATTTTAGTGGGAGTGCGTTTGGCTATACCAGTTTATTGGATTTTTCGCAGTCTTTAAAAACTTTGGTTACGTCACACGACTGGAAACTGACATTGGGAGCAAGCTCGTCCTCAAGTGTGTCCGTGGATTTGACTGTTGACCAGAAATCACCTCCTATGACGGATAAGGAAGCCGAAGTTAAGAATTTCACGAGCACTATGGCAGATTATGCGAAGGTTGCAAAGTTAATGGGATAGATAATTTCCTTGTTTTCTGGGCCACCCAGTCCCACCATGGTGCTTGATCTGCAAACATTCATTGGTTGCAGTCAGCAAGTATGGAAATGCCTTAGCAATCAGGAGCGTGTTGCCTTTATGCAGATTTTCCCTACCCATCTGCGAGATGAAGCTTATCAGCTGATATCCTCTAACTTCCCGTCCACTTTGGAGGTTGCGGAAGAATTATAGAACCGGGTATACTTAGCAATAGAAACTTATCAGGAGCTGATAAATAGTCTAATAACAGCAAAGTAAAGTCCTTCGGAGTCAATTTTAGCCTACACATCTCGTCTTAGGCAAATTCTTAAACATTGCCAGGAAGCAGCAGCACTTAAATATGGATCGGAAGTGAGTAAGATTGCGAATGCACAATTAGAGGACTTTGTGATGAATGCTTTTAGAAGTGAAGTAGTTAATCCTCATCTTTGCCAGTACCTTTTGACGTTAGAGAAATGCACCTTTGAGGAGCTTGTAACTAAGGGGCTGAACATGGAGAAACTTCAACAGGGAGTTTCTTTTTGCAGAACAGTGCATCATAAGCTATTCCGCAAATTATGTAAGTTCAACCCCCATTCAATAATTGGATGATGAACCAGCACGTGATGGCTTCTCAGCAGGCAATGTACTCGCCTAATCCCTATGCGATACCATCTCAGTCACAGGTTGGACCCCAAGCGGTAGTAGCACCAGAGAAGTATCTTCAATCGAAATCATCAAAATTCACCAAGGGTCCGAGAATAACTTGTAATTTTTGTCATAAACGGGGCCGCACATACTCCGATTGTTACTCTCGGAAGAATACTCCCTATTGTTCCAACTGTAAGGAATATGGTCACGATCAAAAGGGTTGTCAGGTAAAATCCGCCACTAGTCATCGGGCCAGTAAAGAGAACCCAAGAGTATACAGTGTCCTGGTGAAGTGTGATTTTTGTGGTCGCAGAGGACATGATTTGTAAGCTTGTTTCCAAAAGAAACGGTGGGATTCCAAGCTCCAGGGAAAGGAGGGGCCGTCGAGTTGGAAATCTCCGGCTCGACTTTAACTAAACAGTCAAATAATCAAACATCGGAAACGAAGATGGAAGCTAGGGTCACGGACGAGTGCATGGACAATCAAAAAAATAAAGGAAACACGTATCACGGTACTAGTCTGGCAACAGCTGCACTGCCTTTAGATATAGGAATACAAGAGAAGACCACATTTACTATAGATACCTGGGCTGAAGTCAGTATTATAAATAAGTCAGCTGTTAGGGACACGTGCCCAATAAATCTTCAGCGTAAGCTCACTTTGCAAAGTCCGTTTGCGGAGGGTGAAACCCTTTGTAACGATTTTCACTTTTCAGTTCAAACGCGGAACCGACCCCTCATCGGTTCTAGACGTTAAGTCTGAGTAGTGCCAACGGATGGTACCAACAGGTCAACCAATCCGTGCACCGTAACCCATTCACGCGGTGACTGCTTGTCGGCCAGCTAGTTCGGAGAGGATTTCGGTCGCGGGTCTCCGAATGGGTTACGCTCCATTACAATATTTCAGCCACCTGAACATGCCCGTTTTCCAAACGCGTCAACAACTACTCATCCAGAACGGGAAACCTACGTTACGTTAATTCTGGATGTGATCTCTCCACAGATCTTAAATCAAAAACGCTACAAAATCCCATAGGCGCGTTACCGAATCACCGACGCGGTACCGAAAAATATGCTACTCGAAATCAAACCGACGAAAACTACTCTAATGAAATGACGAAACAATCAAAGGTACCGCGTACCGCGCGCGACGCGAAACCGACCTCAGCGGATTTGTCGAAACCCTACCCTCGCGACGGCATACCTACCCTACACTCTCTCTTCCCACTGAAAAAGAACGAGCCACTGAAAAGGAAAGTCGTGGTTAACTTTTAACAATCCATGGCTTTATTCATTTTTTATTAAATTAATATGATTTAAAGTTACACCTTGTGAGTATTTCCTTGTGTATATTAACATTAAAAGATTTGAGAGCAAATATAATAACTCAAATTATAGTGTAAAATAATGTAATATTGTAAAATTCTTTTAATCTAATAAGCAATCATTACAAATACCTTTTAAATACATTAAATCTGTCTTCATGCTGTTATTCCAAAATCTATCTGTTTAATTACAACCTCAATCTGTGATTGTTCTGAAGTAGCATAAATTTTATTTGATTTTTGATGGGGTGTTGTGTAAGGTTTCCTTCTTATTTTTCTAATTACTTAGGTCTAGTTTAAATATCAAAGTTTTCTTCAAGAAGAAATTATAAAAAAATTCCATTCTATGTTTTTTTTTCTTGAATTGTAGACTTGTAGAGAAGGAATAGTGTTTCTTATAAAATTTATGCAAATATCAATGAATTGTAATTTTTTTGTGTTTGTAACAATTCTATTCAAGTTATAATATTTTCTCTCAGTTCATCCTTTCCGCGCCTATATTTTAATAATTGAACAAGCTTACTTTAAACTACTTAAAATATAATCGTTAGAATTATTCAAAGGTATCATTTGATTGGATAATCACCATCAAAATAATAAATATGATAAAGAATTCCTAGTGCTAATGTTTACAGCGTATTACTACAAAATGTTTGTGTTCAAATGGTTTAGCATCATCCTACTTGTACAATAACTTGGGTTTTCATATTCGACCTTCAGTTGATAACAGTAATTTTTTTTAAAACGAGTAAAAATTAGTTAGTTGCACACGTTAATCAACAAGTTGCGACATTTGTAAGATAATTTATGGTAAAATCTCTTGTTAAAGCTTAAACTTACAGAACTATGCTCAACGACACGTTTTTGGGGTGTGTAAACAATGACGATTGCAGTCCATTATTTGATTTCTTTTATATCCGCAGGCCTAAATGACGATTGCATTTAAATGGATCGAATTTGATTTGGTTTAACATCCCAATGTAGAATATCAATTAAAAAAACTTAGTTAGTCATTTCAAATACGCATATTAAGAGTAATTATTGGGTTTTTCGGCAGAATATGCATTTAATCAGTTTGATTTATTTTTATCTACTTTTCATGTTCACACAGAAGAACAGTTCCTATTAGCTACAATTTTAATTTGCAGTTCTATTATAAATAACTCTCACCAATAGATTCTATTTTCGCATTATTGAGCTATTTTAAAATAAACGCTATTGCAAATCAGTAAATTGAAAACCGGCTAACACCATCCTAAACATATTTAAAATATCTTAAAGTTTCCTTTTAACAATTATAATATAATGCATGATAGGATGAAATAGGAAACGAAAATGTCATGCATTCAACTAACAAAACAAAAATTTCTACTTCACCAAAGAAAGGAACAAACAGACATACATTTCACATTAATATATTCAAGTGCTTCTTCATAACTTACTTAAATTACCAACTAGTAAAAAAAATAATTAAAAAAAATATAATATGCTATCGCTCAGGAATAACAAATTAGCAAATTTTCATGTATAGAGCAGAAAGAATTCTGTAAATTACAAAAGTAGAAGCCTCACTCCTCTTCTAATTACATTTTCACGGTCCTATTAACTAACTCATTAACTTTTCCCACTATCGCTTTTCGTTCTGTGTATTTCGATAAAAAAAAATACTAACCGAAAGGGGAATCGTGACTGTGATTAAGTGTATTGTTAAAGGTATTCTAAGTGTCGATTTAAGAGATTGATTTATATGCCTTTGCTAAATTGCTTAAATGGTGGTCCTATAACTGCTTCTTTACTTATAATGCAATAACGGCCAGTTCTGACGTTAGCAAGATCGCCTCGAATTATAGCGCCGCTTTGAACTATAACCTTCCCACTCAAGACAATGTTCTGAGATCCACAGAGGACAGTTTGCCGAATTACTTTATTACCCGAAGCCGTTTCAACATATTCATCGCGACTGTAATACAAATCAGGAACTTCCATGATATGCGGTGCCGAACGATTGGACCGCCGGGAACTTGCTTTGGAAATGAAATCTTTGAGGAATGGTTTTATTCTCAAGGAATCAAATATATACTTTCGCTTTCAGTCGGTAAGGTACGCCGGGCGGAATATAAACACTGCCCAATGAATATTGATATTTGACCCGGTCTGCAGAACTGACACAAATACTAATCAAACAACTAGGCAATCATGGATGTCAAAGAGATATTTCTTGCTAGGCCATTGAGTATACTAGTGCTAGACAACCCAGCAACCCCATATGTCTCATTTCTTATGGTTAACTCCGATACTTAGCTGGGCAATTAGGATCCTCCACAGCCTTGAACTGACAACCGCTCTGCTGTTTGTAAGAAAGATTGAAGCGCTTCTTGTTGAACATTGACTTCGCCTTGGGCGTAGAATCTTTTCGAATTATAATTGGTGAAGCTGCTCTAGCCTTAGCCAAAGGTGATCGTTGCGCACGAGTCACTTTGGTCTGCGTGATAATGTTACTCTTCTTCGGTTTGTATTCTTTGTCGTTATCAATCTCTTCTTCAGAATCATTTGATTCGGTCACGTTTGGCTGCTACGAGGACGAGGGGCGATGAACTGCAATCAAAACAAGGTAAGGCATTTGTCGACGTAAGCCGAACGAAAAAAAATTTACCTCTTAATAGTTCTACCCAATCTAGGACCGCGCCAAGTCGCTACCGACACCACACCATGGCACGTTCTGAGCGACGTAGAAGAAAAACGTTTGGTCGAATGATCCGCTAGCTACGCGCACAGTTTTGCAATAATAATAACCGTACTTCTTCGACATGTGGCTGTCAAATCCAACCGCTGTCACATCGGACAAAGCAGATGTGTGTGGAATGGCACGCCACATGGCGGCAATGTGCCTCTCCATATGTCGCCAGTGGCATAGTTTTTCGATGGCCACGGTGGAGGGGCATTTCCAGATGGATATGTCTCGAAATGTGTCGGGGTTTGGATTAATTTTATATTTCGAATATTTATATCCACAGATCTAAATATTTGGACAGAAAAGAAATATTTTCTGCGCAACGATATCCGCACGACAGATGAAGTCCGCTGGCACTTCGAGGACATACCCATCTGGCCGGTTGCAAGGGTTCGGGATCGGAATCACTACGATTCCCGGGCGTAGGCGTCACATTACACATTCCCCCCCCCCCAAAATCGAAGTAATTACGATCCCGTCTCCTATATAAAAGGTCTTGTTTAGGGCCGTGGCGGGTCGAAGGTCGGTTCCGAGGAATAGGCTACAACCATGTTCGTGAAGACTCGACAGTGACTATATAGTAGGGAGTCAGGTGTTAGTCGGAGGTCTTCGTCTAGGCAGAGATTTAGGTACGCCAAGGTTTTTCGTGTGAAATAGTTGTACTTCATCGTCTAAGGTCTTTTGCGTGGTAAATTCCCAGGGTTTTACCAGTCATGTCCGCGATGAGGTATCGGGCGGGGCTTATTACTTGTAGGACTCGACACTTCACGAATTTCTTGTCTGGTTTGGCATTGTAATGTCGGGTGGCATCGCTCTGTCGGAAGTTTCGACGATATATCTCGTCGCCTACCTTAAAGCCAGAAGGATGAGATCGCAAGTTGTACCGCTCCTCTCCCATCCGTCGACTTTCTTCAATCTTCTCCCGCAGTTGCTCTCGCAGAAGTTGGAGCTTTTCGTGCGGTTCCAGAACCACGATTGGGTCCTCTAGCGATTTCAGTTGCCGCAATAGCCGGTAAGCGCTCCCATGACAGATCATGTACTGGCCGAACAATGCGAAATACGGCGAAATGCCGGTAGTGGCGTGGTACGACGAGCGCAGCGCACTAGTGATGGTGGACAATTTGCGATCCCAGTCCTTCTGATTCGGGTGGACATAGGCGCGGATGGCCGCTATGAGCGTACGATTCAGTCGTTCGGATGCGTTGGCTTGTGGTGAATAGACGGCAGTTCGTTGGTGGATGATGCCGTATTTGGACATTAGGTCTCGGAACTTGCTGGAGGTGAACTGGACCCCATTGTCGGAGACAAGTTTCTCCGGAACTCCAAACATGTGAAAGACTTGGTTCTCCAAGAAGCTGAGTATAGGTCCAGTGTGCATGTTGCGTAGTGGTTCTATGATAGGGAATTTAGAGAGCTGGTCCAGGACCACGACAGCTCCCGTGTGACCAGAAGCAGATCGAGGGTAAGGACCGATAAGATCAATGTACAAGCGCTGGAACACGCGTTCGGGAACCTCAACCTTACCCATGGGTGGCCGAAGAATGGTGTTGGGCGCTTTAGTGCACTTGCATAGCTCACAGGAGGCTACGTACGCTTTTATCTGTTGTGCCATCTTAGGCCAAAAGAAGCAGGTTTTCAACCGCCTAAGGGTACGACCATAACCGCCGTGCGCACTTGATGGGTGGTCATGAGCCCGTCTGATAAGATCAGTGGTTAATTCTTCGGGCACCCACAACTTCCACTGTTCTTCTTCTTGTATGGGGTCTCCGGAGGCGTGTCCCATCCGCTTATAAATAAATCCATCCGTCAACCGCAGTTCAGGAAGCTGGGGCAGTTGATTCTGGATAGTGTGAATCAGTTGTGTGTAGGTTGCTGACTTGAAGGCAGGATAGTCCAGATCGATCAATTGGGGGCTGTCGTCCTCTTGGACCAACTCGGCTCCTTCAGGGGCGAACATTCTGGATAGGGTGTCGGGGACTACATGCTGGCTTCCTTTTCGGTGGCGAATTGTGAAGTCAAATGCCTGTAGTTTCAGTGCCCACCTGGCCAATCTGCCGTTTAGATCAGTCTGGCTCATTAGCCATTTCAGAGAAGCGTGATCCGTAACGATTTCAAAGGTGTGTCCCTCCACATAGGCTCGGAAGCGTTTCACTGCCAACACCGCAGCCAGACATTCCTGCTCGGAGACCGTGTAATTTCGCTGGGCTGGGTTCAGCTTGTGAGACATGAAGGCTATAGGTCTCTCCTCGCCGTCTTGTGCAACCTGGACTAAGACTGCTCCCACCCCATGTTGACTCGCGTCACAATGGATTGAGAACGGTTTGTCAAAGTCCGGGCTGTGCAGTACGGGGGCTGTAGTCAGACTCTTCTTTAGCTCTTCAAAGGCTCGCAAGCTGGGCTCCTCCCAGACGAATTTACGTCCCTTACGCAACATGTCGGTCAAAGGAGTGGTAATGGTGGCATAGTCACGTACAAAACGCTGGTACCATCCGCATAAGCCTAAGAATCGGCGTAACTGTTTGGTGGTCTTGGGTAGTGGAAAAACGTCAATCGCTTGAGTCTTTTCCGGATCGGTCTTGATATGGCCATGCCCAATGATGTGACCTAAATACTTCACCTCCGTCATCACGAACTGGCTCTTCCTTATGTTGATGGTTAATCTTGCCCTCCGGATGTGTAGAGCCACCTCCTGAAGCAGGTCGATGTGTTCATCAAAGGTCTCGGTTATAAGCAACAGATCGTCCAAGTAAACGAAAACTTGGTGTCGCAAATGAGGTGGTATCACCTTATCCATAAGGCGCGTCGTTGTTTGGGGGGCATTACAAAATCCGAATGGCATGGTCACGAATTGATATAGGGGTCGACCAGGGACTGTGAAGGCTGTTTTCTCCTTTGAACCAGGGTCTAAAGGAATTTGCCAGAAGGCGTCCTTGAGGTCTAAGCTCGTGATGAAATGGGCTTTAGGCAACCGACTCAAAATGCCTTCAATCAACGGTAGAGGGTATGCGTCCTTGACTGTGACGGCGTTCAAGCGTCTGGCATCTAAGCATAACCGGACCTTGTTCGGCTTGACAACTAAGGTGACTGGGGAGGCCCACGCGCTCTGTGATTCTTCGATTACGCCTAATGCTAGCATTCGATCCACTTCGGCATATAACGATTTTTCCTTCGCCGGAGATATGGTGAAATGTCTCTGTTTTATGGGTTTAGCATCCCCCACATCTATAGTGTGGAACACCAGGGCAGTCCGCCCGAGACCTTCCTTCTCATGCGATGGAAAAGCCGATATAGCCGAGTCAAGTCGCAGTTGCTGATTTACATCCAGTGTATGTCGTAATAAGTTAGTGGGTTGAGATTGGTCAGGAACGGTGGCGACGGACTCCAGGGTCGAACCGGAAAATAGTGCCGGGGCCAAGTTAAATTTTCGAACGAAATCCACTCCTAGGTAAAGATTCTGGGTTAACTGAGGTATAATGAAAAATTCCATGGGTTTAGTTACTCCTTTAAAGGTGACATCCGTCATAATTTTTCCCACTACAGAGTGACGAGTTCCGTCCGCCGTGCTTAACCAGGAGGTGAAATGACGGATTTGGTCCGCGTGCCTTGACAGTACCTCCCCTGCAAACTCGGCAGATATGCAATTCATACTGGCTCCCGTATCGACTAAGCCTGACACTCGTTTTTGCAGGAGGTGTACTGACGCATATGGCCGAACATCATCCCTCAATAATTCGTCTAAGTATATGTCCTTCAACACTTTCCTCGACTGCCTGACTTTTCTCCAGAAGCTCCGCATCCGACGCGTGGCTCGCTTGCTTCGCGTTGGGACATTTGTAGCCAACTCCTCATGGAAGATGCGCTGTCGAGTAGCCAAGTAATTCCGCAGCCTGACATGAAAAGGTTTTACATGCCAAGGAACTTTCGTCTCGCTATCATTTCCCTGCGCGTTGGCCTCGGCGAAGGATGGCGTCGGTTGTGGAACTTCGGGAGAACTGTGTTTGGCGGTGCGAGTCAGCAGAATGGGAGTCATGTCGGGAGCTGGGTCATAGCTAGTGATGGGGTCTGGATTGGTTCGTACGGGGTTTAGGAGTGCCGACGGGTGGTCGCGGCACTCGGTGGCAAGTTTTTTCGTCCTTTGCAATTAGCACAGTCAGGTGCGTATGTGTCGGCCTTCCCGCATCGGTAGCAGAAAAGCGTTGGCTCCGCTGGACATGCATAGAACCGATGTCTCGGTTGTCGGCAGTTCCAACAGACCGTCGGGCTTGTAATTGCTTCAAGGGAGGGCCGATCAATCAAGGCTGGGTCCTCAAACTCCGGTGGTGCTCCGCTCCTCGGTACTGGTACTGGATCAGCAAGCAGGTGGTCAGCTGCCATCAACTCCGCGGTGTGATGATTTCGGGGAGTTGGTCCCGTTATGCGAGGTTGTGGGCGGAAGGTACCTCGCCGCTCATCCAAGTGTTCTTGTCTACGGGCATGGAGGCGCAGTCCCTGTATGGTGTTGATTGGAAAATGTAGAAGGCTGTTCTGGAGATCCCAGCGCATATTCTCTCTGATAATTTCTACCAGTTTCGTCCTCGGGCATGGTATTTCGCAAGCGAGTGCTCAATCTCACTATACTTGTGTAGTACTGGTCGAACGGTTCGTGAGCGCCTTGTTTCCGTTTCTTTATTTGCTCCCTTAGCTCTCTCTCAGTGAAGCCATCCTCAAATCGATTGCGGAAGGCTGCACTGAAAGAGTGCCAAGTGGGACGTGGCGTTGATTCTTTAAAGCTCCAGTACCAGTCGGCAGCGTCGCCGCTGAACAAAAGATGTGCATGCCGGAGGAAGGCCGAGGAATCACCTCCCAGGGTGCTGGATACCAATGCCTGAATCCGGAAAAGGAACCGGTCCGCCGATATCATATCGTTGAACCCTGTAAAGTTCAGGCGCCAACTCTCCATGATACGAGGCGTCGGGTCTCGAAAAAGTGTCAATGCATTCCCGGGGGGAATCACATCCTCGATTGACCTGTTGTACTGAACGGCCTCGGGGGCTGGAGGTACCAACGGAGGTCCGGTACTGTGTCGTGGTCTATATTCGGGAGCTCTGGGATCCA
Source organism: Odontomyia ornata (assembly GCA_963969285.1). Classification (NCBI taxonomy): domain Eukaryota; kingdom Metazoa; phylum Arthropoda; class Insecta; order Diptera; family Stratiomyidae; genus Odontomyia; species Odontomyia ornata. The sequence goes on along the minus strand of OZ017739.1, from coordinate 180,019,585 downwards.
TTCCCGAGTTCCTTGGAGGTGGGACCCATTGCTTGGATTGTCGGGAGGGGGGCATCGCCACACTGGGATTGGGCTCCCAGCCAAGCGGAGTTCTCACGCGACTGGGTGGTTGGCTCATAGGGAGATTCTGGAGCTTTCCCTCCAGGTTGTCAATCCTCTCCGACATATCCCTCATCAACGCCACGAGGGTGTCAATGGAGTGGGCGGACGGCATGGGGGTCACCTCGGACACGACACTTGCGGCCGGAACTTCACCGCCTACGGCTCCTTGCAGGTCTAAAAGTGGTTGGGACTGTTCGGCCTCTGGAACTCCTTTCGCCACTGCTCCACGCATTGGTAGGGGCGTTCCGAGGGGGACGTCTAGGGCAGACCGCTCGATGGGTCGCCGACATAAGGGACACAGCTCGGACGTGAGGAGGAGCTGTTGTACACAGGCACGATGGAATAGATGTCCACAATCCAATCGCACGCTGTGTACGCCCTCCACTACGTCTTCGAAGCAGATCCCGCAGTTAGCTGGTTGGACCGTTTTGGATCTGGTCCAACGCTTATCTGGGGTCCGCTTCGTTGCCATTTTCGTTTGGTCTGGGTGGTAGAAATAAGTTTTTTACAAAAAAAAATGTAACGCTAATATATAAAAAAACTTAAGAATAAAGTAGTGGCCGATAGTGGCGAGCTATATATAGAGGGTAGAAAAAAAATTATTTGATATACACTTTCCTTTTCAGTGGTCGACTCCTCCAACGGGAAAAGAGAGTGCGTGGTAATCTGCCGGAGAAAGGGTGCTTTCGGTCGATTTACAAAATTTATCCCCTAAACCCTCATACATTACAAAAAAAACCGTCTCTAAACTACGTTAAAGTGACTCGACGAGACAAGTGGTAGAGCTACCGTAACGATTTTAGTACGCGGTCAAAATTCCCGACGCGTGGAAGCATTCCGGGCTTCGCAACTCCACCATACGCCACCGAACGTTTAACCGATACCACTCGTCTATCACGCATACGAAATAAGTAGAATCCTTCCGCGACATAAAGGCAAGGTAGCCTTCTATTTTCTTGAGAGTCCATGCTGATAGGTAAACCCATCAGGCTGGCAGTTCCATCAAGAAAATAGAAGGTCCTTACAGGGTTTAGCCTAGGACAACACATCGGAAGGATTCTGTCGCGAGAAAAAAAAATCAAACAAAGGAGAGCGGAAGCTACAACTCACGTGAAGCGACTTCTAGTGTGTATCACACAACTCCACTGCTCCTGATAGTGGGACTCGAGTACCAAAGTACCTTACATCCTCCGTAAAGGACCAACTCGTCAGAAGACGCGAAGTTCTTTCCCCCTTAGGATGTTTTAAGCCCCACGTTGGGCGCCATTTGTAACGATTTTCACTTTTCAGTTCGAACGCGGAACCGACCCCTCATCGGTTCTAGACGTTAAGTCTGAGTAGTGCCAACGGATGGTACCAACAGGTCAACCAATCCGTGCACCGTAACCCATTCACGCGGTGACTGCTTGTCGGCCAGCTAGTTCGGAGAGGATTTCGGTCGCGGGTCTCCGAATGGGTTACGCTCAATTACAATATTTCAGCCACATGAACAAGAACGAGCCACTGAAAAGGAAAGTCGTGGTTAACTTTTAACAATTCATGGCTTTATTCATTTTTTATTAAATTAATATGATTTAAAGTTACACCTTGTGAGTATTTCCTTGTGTATATCAACATTAAAAGATTTGAGAGCAAATATAATAACTCAAATTATAGTGTAAAATAATGTAATATTGTAAAATTCTTTTAATCTAATAAGCAATCATTACAAATACCTTTTAAATACATTAAATCTGTCTTCATGCTGTTATTCCAAAATCTATCTGTTTAATTACAACCTCAATCTGTGATTGTTCTGAAGTAGCATAAATTTTATTTGATTTTTGATGGGGTGTTGTGTAAGGTTTCCTTCTTATTTTTCTAATTACTTAGGTCTAGTTTAAATATCAAAGTTTTCTTCAAGAATAAATTATAAAAAAATTCCATTCTATGGTTTTTTTTCTTGAATTGTAGACTTGTAGAGAAGGAATAGTGTTTCTTATAAAATTTATGCAAATATCAATGAATTGTAATTTTTTTGTGTTTGTAACAATTCTATTCAAGTTATAATATTTTCTCTCAGTTCATCCTTTCCGCGCCTATATTTTAATAATTGAACAAGCTTACTTTAAACTACTTAAAATATAATCGTTAGAATTATTCAAAGGTATCATTTGATTGGATAATCACCATCAAAATAATAAATATGATAAAGAATTCCTAGTGCTAATGTTTACAGCGTATTACTACAAAATGTTTGTGTTCAAATGGTTTAGCATCATCCTACTTGTACAATAACTTGGGTTTTCATATTCGACCTTCAGTTGATAACAGTAATTTTTTTTAAAACGAGTAAAAATTAGTTGGTTGCACACGTTAATCAACAAGTTGCAACATTTGTAAGATAATTTATGGTAAAATCTCTTGTTAAAGCTTAAACTTACAGAACTATGCTCAACGACACGTTTTTGGGGTGTGTAAACAATGACGATTGCAGTCCATTATTTGATTTCTTTTATATCCGCAGGCCTAAATGACGATTGCATTTAAATGGATCGAATTTGATTTGGTTTAACATCCCAATGTAGAATATCAATTAAAAAAACTTAGTTAGTCATTTCAAATACGCATATTAAGAGTAATTATTGGGTTTTTCGGCAGAATATGCATTTAATCAGTTTGATTTATTTTTATCTACTTTTCATGTTCACACAGAAGAACAGTTCCTATTAGTTACAATTTTAATTTGCAGTTCTATTATAAATAACTCTCACCAATAGATTCTATTTTCGCATTATTGAGCTATTTTAAAATAAACGCTATTGCAAATCAGTAAATTGAAAACCGGCTAACACCATCCTAAACATATTTAAAATATCTTAAAGTTTCCTTTTAACAATTATAATATAATGCATGATAGGATGAAATAGGAAACGAAAATGTCATGCATTCAACTAACAAAACAAAAATTTCTACTTCACCAAAGAAAGGAACAAACAGACATACATTTCACATTAATATATTCAAGTGCTTCTTCATAACTTACTTAAATTACCAACTAGTAAAAAAAATAATTAAAAAAAATATAATATGCTATCGCTCAGGAATAACAAATTAGCAAATTTTCATGTATAGAGCAGAAAGAATTCTGTAAATTACAAAAGTAGAAGCCTCACTCCTCTTCTAATTACATTTTCACGGTCCTATTAACTAACTCATTAACTTTTCCCACTATCGCTTTTCGTTCTGTGTATTTCGATAAAAAAAAATACTAACCGAAAGGGGAATCGTGACTGTGATTAAGTGTATTGTTAAAGGTATTCTAAGTGTCGATTTAAGAGATTGATTTATATGCCTTTGCTAAATTGCTTAAATGGTGGTCCTATAACTGCTTCTTTACTTATAATGCAATAACGGCCAGTTCTGACGTTAGCAAGATCGCCTCGAATTATAGCGCCGCTTTGAACTATAACTTTCCCACTCAAGACAATGTTCTGAGATCCACAGAGGACAGTTTGCCGAATTACTTTATTACCCGAAGCCGTTTCAACATATTCATCGCGACTGTAATACAAATCAGGAACTTCCATGATATGCGGTGCCGAACGATTGGACCGCCGGGAACTTGCTTTGGAAATGAAATCTTTGAGGAATGGTTTTATTCTCAAGGAATCAAATATATACTTTCGCTTTCAGTCGGTAAGGTACGCCGGGCGGAATATAAACACTGCCCAATGAATATTGATATTTGACCCGGTCTGCAGAACTGACACAAATACTAATCAAACAACTAGGCAATCATGGATGTCAAAGAGATATTTCTTGCTAGGCCATTGAGTATACTAGTGCTAGACAACCCAGCAACCCCATATGTCTCATTTCTTATGGTTAACTCCGATACTTAGCTGGGCCATTAGGATCCTCCACAGCCTTGAACTGACAACCGCTCTGCTGTTTGTAAGAAAGATTGAAGCGCTTCTTGTTGAACATTGACTTCGCCTTGGGCGTAGAATCTTTTCGAATTATAATTGGTGAAGCTGCTCTAGCCTTAGCCAAAGGTGATCGTTGCGCACGAGTCACTTTGGTCTGCGTGATAATGTTACTCTTCTTCGGTTTGTATTCTTTGTCGTTATCAATCTCTTCTTCAGAATCATTTGATTCGGTCACGTTTGGCTGCTACGACGACGAGGGGCGATGAACTGCAATCAAAACAAGGTAAGGCCTTTGTCGACGTAAGCCGAACGAAAAAAAATTTACCTCTTAATAGTTCTACCCAATCTAGGACCCCGCCAAGTCGCTACCGACACCACACCATGGCACGTTCTAGGCGACGTAGAAGAAAAACGTTTGGTCGAATGATCCGCTAGCTACGCGCACAGTTTTGCAATAATAATAACCGTACTTCTTCGACATGTGGCTGTCAAATCCAACCGCTGTCACATCGGACAAAGCAGATGTGTGTGGAATGGCACGACACATGGCGGCAATGTGCCTCTCCATTTGCCGCCAGTGGCATAGTTTTTCGATGGCCACGGTGGAGGGGCATTTCCAGATGGATATGTCTCGAAATGTGTCGGGGTTTGGATTAATTTTATATTTCGAATATTTATATCCACAGATCTAAATATTTGGACAGAAAAGAAATATTTTCTGCGCAACGATATCCGCACGACAGATGAAGTCCGCTGGCACTTCGAGGACATACCCATCTGGCCGGTTGCAAGGGTTCGGGATCGGAATCACTTCGATTCCCGGGCGTAGGCGTCACATTACACCTTGGTGCAACGGAAGGCAATTTCAAACTCCCTACTAGGCTTCCATGTACTTTTCAAGTGGTCGAGAATATTCAGGGACTATTTAATGATGGTCTTTTGGGAAACAACTTCCTCTCAAGGAACTGTAATGTCGAAGGTCCAAGTAAATCACTCACGTTTCCTCGCACGGAAGTAAATAGTAATAATTTCTCGGTCCCTATTGAGAGCCAAGTAGAGGCGAAAAGGTCACATCGCGTACAGGTTTTGGCTGAGGTGTCTGATAACGTCGACGCGTTGTCGTTTGGAGCGTCGCAGAACGGGACATTTTTAATAGACCAGAATCATGTAGTGACTCATAATCCTGCCAAAGAGGATTCAAGGGTTACAAAACCCGCTGATGGAACCTATGAGGTCGTTTTTAAAGAAGCTGTTACATTACCTTCAAGAACATAAAACGTGGTGGTAGTTCCTATTGAGCTAGGTCAGGAAATGCTGTGTACAGCGGATTCATTAGTTGATGGCATATTTCTGGCAAACGCTCTTCTTGACCCAATGAGGCCTGTGGTGGGTATACTGAATTCAGGTGAGACTCCGTTCACACTAAACCAACTTAGTTTGAAGCTAGAAAAGTTGAATAGATACTCTGTTAGTAGGCTAGAAGTTTTGCGCGGGGTAGAACGTCAGTCTGAATCCAGTTTAGACTCCATAGTTAAACATGTAGGCTATGTAGCATCAGGGACAATAGCGGGTCCATTAAACAATCACTTGCAGAGAGAAGCTTCTAAGTTCTTATACTCCAACTCTCCGGTAAATGTGATGCGCAATGCGTTATTGAAGCAGGAGCTCACATTATTTGAACAAAGTAATCCTGAGGAAAGAAAGGCCATTACTCAGTTGTGCCAGGTGTTCAACGATATTTTTTTCCTTCCTGGAGACAAGCTGAGTTGTACAAAAGCAATCACCCACGAAATTCCGTTACTAACTGACCAGGCCCCGATAAATCAAAAAATGTACCGACTGAGTCAGCCACAGAAGGACATAATCAACGAATAACTGAAGGTAATGTTGGAGAGCGACATCGTCCAACCAAGTAAGAGTCCCTGGAACTTCCCCCTCTTGATCGTACCCAAGAAGGCTGGAGCCGATGGAGTAAAGAAGTGGCGAGTAGTTAATGATTTCAGGAAACTGAATGAAAAAACAAAAGGTGACGCTTTCCCATTACCCGCATAGAAGATATACTTGACCAGCTGGGTCACTCAAGGTATTTTAGCACACTGGATTTAGCTAGTGGTTATCATCAAGTTCTGGTCGAACCCAAGGATCGAGTTCATACCTAATTTTTCTAAGGTGGCTAAGCCTCTCACGAACTTGTTACGGAAAGATGTTCGGTTTATCTGGACCGACAAATGCATGGAAGCATTTCAGTCGTTAAAAAATTCTTTGGTAGAACCTCCTTTGCTAGCCTATCCGGATTTCTCTAAGCCATTTAATCTCACTACTGACGTGAGTAGCGAAGCTTTGGGAGCTGTTTTGTCCCAAGGAGAAATTGGCAAAAACCAGCCGATAGCTTATGCTAGTCGAACCCTGAACAAGGCCGAGCCCAACTATTCTACTATCGAAAGGGAATTACTTGCTATTGTGTGGGCAGTAAAAAACTTTCGATGTTATCTACAGGGGAGGCAATTTACGATCTACATGGATCATAAACCCCTTAAAGGCGTATTCAATGTGAAGGATCCCACTACACAGTTGGTAAGGTTTCACCATAAATTATCCGAATTCGATTATCACATTGAATACAAACCCGGTAAGTGAAATATAAATGCTGACGCCCTAAGTGGATTCTCCAAGATACCGATGAACAATCGCACAGCAAGTATCAATACAATGCGGTAACGCGGGCACAGAAACAACGGGATTTGGTTGATCAACCCCAAGCGAGCTCAGTAGAAGAGCCAATACCGAGTGTTTCTCGGGCAGACAGCGGGCAAACTCTAGGCAACACAGTAAGCATTGAATCCCCACAAGAGAGCAGATTACCGGGGATCATGACTCTCACCACGCCGGATGAGATAAAGGTGGCACTATTTCATGATTCTCCTTTCGGTGGGCATCAGGGACTCGCGAAGACCTACCTAGCGGATATTAAAAAATATATTAAACCCCAAAATCGTATGCCAGTGGTTATCACCGATATCACAGAGAGGCCATTCGATAAAGTATACCTGGATATCGTGGCGCTTCTGATTGAGAGCTCCAGCGGTAACAAATACATACTGACATTCCAGGATAATTTAACCAAATTCGTAGATTGGTATGCTTTACCAAACGCCGAAGCCGAAACCGTGGCCAAGATATTCTTTGACGAGATATTGACGAGGTATAGAATACCCAAACATCTTGTAACGGATCAGGGGGCTAATTTCGTGGGGAAATTGTTTAAGCAAGTATGCAAGCTGCTTAACATAAAGAAAATGCAGACCACAGCGTACCATCCCCAATCTAATGGAGCCTTGGAAAGAGCTCACAGACCCCATATAGAGTATCTACGATCCATAGTGGATGACAACCCGCAGGCCTGGGATCAATACCTGCGTACTGCTGCTTTCGTGTACAATAACAGTGAGCATGACAGCACAAAACTTTCACCAATGGACTGTCTTTACGGTTTCACTTCTGACGTTCCGTCAAATTTGAAAAGGGAACCCGCACCCTTGTACAACTATGAAAACTCCTACTTACTATTGAAGCATAAACTACAGAAGACGTACGCTTTAGCACGACAGAATACATTAGAAAGTAAAATTAAATTCAAAGCTAACTATGATAATAAAGTAAAACCTGTTAGTTTCCATGTTGCCGACAAGGTTTTGCTAAAGAATGAAAGTCGTAAGCACAAGCTAGTACAAGTATGGATTGGTACATACGAGGTTAAGAGCGTGGCTTCTCCGGTGAATACAAATATTGCGATTGGAAAAAAAATTGTCAACGTCCATAATAATAGACTTAAGCACTACTTCGATTAAACGATATTAATTTTTTTTTGTCTCCTCTTCCCCCGCTTTTAGCAATTGCCACTCTTTTCATAATTTAATCCCTTATCTGCGTTTTACCAAGGGCCATCGCGGAACAACTTCCATACTCCGTTGAGAGACTAGACAACCAAGGGATCCTGTTTGAAAACATCGGTGAACTCTTAAGCTACCACAGTTCTTGGAATATTGTGATGGAGCTCAATTTAGGCGAGATTCAGGATCAGATAAATGCGGCCGAGCGTGCCGAACACCTTGTTAAATCACTCTGTGTTGGTAGAAACCAAGGTTGCGCTGAGCAACTGAGACATGTCCACAGCCTGGTCGAGAATCTCAAAATTCGTTCGCAAGCGCTTCTCGACTCTCTTGTGAAAGGGGCCTCTACATGCTCTGTTTAGTACGATGGACGATGAAAATAAGAAGGAGCTTTACAGTCATTTGGATACATTGGAGGATAGGGAGAAGGAATTGGTTAAATTGGAAAAAGAAAGAATCAGCATAGTAAACAGTTCTTTGAAAGAGATCCACAAACCATTGGCCGATGTACTGCAAACAGAGCTAGGAATGCAGATCAAGGACATTTCAATAACGACCGACAATCTTCTTGCAGCGGAACGTAGGAATTTGGTTCTAACCTCTTTGCTGGCACAACTTTTGGAAATTGATGCTCGCCAACGGACAATCATTGATATAGTCGTTTCTATTCAATATAACCAAATTCATCCTCTTTTAATTTCTAACAAAAAACTGCACGACGTATATACCAAACCGGGCAATAAATGCCCTGATTTTTGTGAGCAAATCTTTTCGCAAACTGCAGCTCTGCAGCATTTCAAAATTAAAACTAAACTGGTGGTGGTCATCAAACTGCCGCTATTCGAATTGCCAGTGATGAAGCTCTACCAAATCCATCTTTTTCCCATCAAACCAAACAATTCACTCCCGCTGATACCATCCGTGGAGTTTACTTACATCACTAGTAATATGAGCACCCAACTATTCTTGCTCCTGACAGATGCTTCGAATCACAAGAAAATAAAACACCCTAATCAGGTAATCTGTACGTAGCACCTTTATCCACACCAATCATCCAATCACCACCGGCTACGAATGACGTAATCGCTCTTTTACACAACCCTCTCAAATTACGGAATAAACTTCCTCTCCACATCAGAATTCATTAACAAAATTGAGTAAACCTAACAGCTGGATTTATTTCCTGGAGGAGGAAACTCCCATTCATGTCCGTTGCAATACAGGCATCATTACAAGCAAGCTGGTTGTTCAGGGTATCCTAATTCTTAATACCCCCTGTACTATTCAAATCAACGAAACGTTCCTACCTATGAAGCGGAGAGCACTCACAAGCTCGAGATTATTCAGCCCCATTACTTCCCGGACCTAGACCCATGGATTGCAGCTTTTTACAACTAAAGGAAAAGAATATCAATTTGCACGGGGGTTGAATGAAATTTATACCCATCTTGAGCAAATAAAATTTAATGAGTCTTCCCAAAAACATTCACACCTTTCCACAGTCTCAATTAGCTTAACTGCAATCGCTAGCTCAATAATTTTCACATACTTGGCCAAGCAGAGCAGACTACACCGGGAAAAACTATAGCCTTATAAATAAATAGTCCTCAAACAGACCAATGGCACATTCCCGTCCTTACAGTTAACGTAACCCAACCCGAAAAGTCTCCAGAAAGTCGACTCCCATCGACTAACCAAGGCATTGCACCCTCCCTTACTAACAATCCCACCCGATCTTTCCAATTAGTCTAACTAACAGAAAGTCAAAGCAAAAGAAAACGACTTGTAAACTAATAAAATACACCCGAAGGAAAAAATAACACAAAAAAATATAAATATAGATAATAAATAACATACCAAGCGAGGAAAAAACGCAAAAACAAAAAAAAAATAAAATAAAAATAAAAAACTTTTAGAAAAAAAAGAAAACCGACTTCGGAATGCCCTAAAAAAGATGAAATAAATTTTATGGAAACGGTGCCATATCATTTTTCCCCCGATTTTGTCGTGATGGTGCATATGTTGGAAGTATTTATGTTGAAATGGGGAAATTAATTTGGCACCGCTTCCATAAAATTTATTTCATCCTTTTTAGGGCATTCCGAAGTCGGTTTTCTTTTTTTTCTAAAAGTTTTTTATTTCACCCTTTTTAGTGGCAAATTTTTTTCATTTCAAACCATTCAAAACTAAGTTTCTTGAATACATTGTATCATGTTCTCGTATATTAAAATTATAATTTTTTACTGCAATGCAAAAACCACTACGGCTAAAATCTGCAGCGTTCATAGGAATCGAATTTAACTCTGGTACATTTAATCCATGATCTCATTAACGTCTACCTTGATTTTAGATTTCATAATAATCCAATTTGAATTGTAGCTTTGAGAAATTCTCGAATTTCGAACTTAACCTAGCAGCCATTTTTATATTCTGACCCAACCCTGAAGTGCTTTTTTATCGTTCAATTTTTTTCGACCTTTGAGCCGCCATTTCGTTTCAAATTGTTCGAGTTTGAATTCTTCATTGTGATCTTTATCACACAACTGAATAAATCTTTGTACTAGTTTTGGTACGAGCTGGAGCTATACTTTGGCCAGAACAGAAATATTGCTGAAAATTTGGCGTAAATCGAAGCAGAGCTGCGACCCCCAGGCACAAATTTTGTTATATCCTATGTAGACTCACATACAACCAACCACACACATAGCCACATATATATATATATATATATATATATATATATATATATATATATATATATATATATTTATATATATTTATATATATATATATATATATATATATATATATATATATATATATATATATATATATATATAATATACATATGTATAGATATATATATATATATAAATATATATATATATATATATATATATATATATATATACATATATATATAATAAGCATATATATATATAGATATATATATATATATATATATATATATATATATATATAGATATATATATATATATATATATATATATATATATATATATATATATATATATGTATTTATATATATATATATATATATATATATATATATATATATATATATATATATTTATATATATATATAAATATATATATATATATATATATATATATATATATATATATATATATACATATATACATATATATATATATATATATATATATATATATATCTATATATATATATATATATATATATATATATATATGTATATATATGTATAATATAGCCATACATACATATACATATATATATATATATATATATATATATATATATATATATATGCATATATATATAAATATATATATATATATTTATATATATATATATATATATATATATATATATATATATATCTATATACATATTTATATATATATATATATATATATATACATAAATATATATATATATATATATATATATATATATATATATATATATATATATATATATATATATATTTATATATATATACATAAATATATATATTTATATATATATATAGATACATACATAATATATATATATATATATATATATATATATATATATATATATATATATATATACATAAATATATATATATATACATAAATATATATATATATATATATATATATATATATATATATATATACATATATATATATATATATATATATATATATATATATATATATATATATATATATATATATAGACATATCTATTCATATATGTGAACATACAGTTCACTCCGCAATCAATCTCATGAAATTTACTTAAAAATATCCTTCTTAACCGCATCATTCGTTCACGTTTCTTCAATGCGCATCGCCTTCGTTTTCAGTTAACTGTGGCACCTAATTTTCATGAAAATTTCAAGAAAATCATACCATATAGTTCAATGAAAACTCGGCTATGCATCTTCATCTTCATCTGTACAGTTATGATCAAGTATAGCAGGAAGCGTATCTCTTTTTAGGTTGCGATTCTCTTCAGTTTTTAGTATGGAAACCACTAATTTTAGATTTCTGGGCATATGTTGTAATGTACATATAATATTCACTGGAAAGTAACGAGTCAACTCTAGAATTTGTAATCACTCAATCCTTATTATTTCTTCCGGGAATTTTATAATCCTTTATGTAACGTTTACGTCTAAGGATGTGAGAAGGATCCTATACCAAGCTCATTGGTAAGCAAAGAATGAATGCGGAAGCGAAAAGGATCCTGAAATGTTCCCTCTAACTATTGTTGAATTGTATTTCTGCCACATTTAGAATTAATTTGTTGGTTATTTCCGGTAGAAATGATGTACTAAAATGTACCGTTTATGCAGGAAATTAAGGATACTGATCATTTTTATCATCCGTCATCAAAGGACTCGCTATCTCCAACAAATCCTTGCAGAGTGCCAACTAATTGGCACTTTTCGTACGAAATATCATTTAAATTCAATTTCTCGACATCAATGTATCATATTTAACTGTTAATATCTACAGAGCCCTTGGAGGGATTTCAATTCTGTTCCGACACATTTTAGATCAATATGTTGTCCTTGATTTGAAACCTCTATAATCAAAATCCTTACACGCGTCGATCAGTTATGCTAAAAAATCGGGGTGAAAGTCGGAATTTTTTTAGTTTTAAGGATAAAAGTCCTTTACCGTTACTTGAATTTCTTATCCTTTAAACGGGACCTAACTGGATGAAAGACGTATTATTTGCCAAAAACAGGACTCTTTTATCTATCTCCGTTTAGAAGTTATGCGTGAACATACAAAAAAAAAAGCAAAAAAAAAAATATACGCAATGAATTGATAACCTTCTTTCTTTTGGAAGTCGGTTAATAAAAATCACGGAAGATGAAAAAAAAGAAAAGACAAATCGCAAGAGTTGGAAATTTAAGGAGTATATAATAGTTTGTAGTTCTAAATAACACTTAAATAAGCGTTGAAGAATTTGTTCACTAGTAAATTAAAAAAGGTACATAACATACAAGGAGAAGTTTACGAATAAAAAATAGGAAAATTGATTGTAAAACTGCATTTAAAAAAAAAAAAAAATATTGCATAATCCCAGATAGATTTTGATTGCATTTTTAATCTAGTGTTTTTTTTAAGTGTAAAACTACTAAAGCGGAGCTTAATAGTATATAGCATATTATACATGTAATTTACATCCCATCGCACATAAAGTTTCATTTGCTAAGTAACAAAAAAAAACCGAATCTGTACATAAAAGATATATATTTATACACAGCAAATATGTGAAGGGATTAAGTTAAAAATTTATTTTCTAATTTAATTAAATAAAAGGGTGTTCAAGTATAAGAAACGAGTCATGAATTCATTCTGATTAACAAAAGTAATATAGCAGCATCCCAAATGGATTCTAGTTTTTGGAAAGTAGTTGTAAGATAATGCAAAATAAACCGCAAATAGAGATGTAATGTGAAAGAAGTATCATTGTTAAAAATGCCAGAGAATTAGAAATAAGACATGATTGTAATGAGAGTAAATTGTCTTAAAGAGAAATTATCTTGTTAATTTCTTTAAATGTAAAGTAACTAAAACTAAGAAACTCAAAAATAAAAAAAAAACATAAAAAGAGAAGGTTAAAACCGAAATGGATTAGGAAGCGAAACCAATCCAGTCGTTGAAAGTTCTCATGAGAAACATTAAACACGCTTGTAATTGGTTTCTAACAAGCAAACATACAACGGAGAGTTGAATGGTTTGTAAACACCCGACCATCGTGAGGAAGAGAAAAATTTTAATCATTATGGTCAAATGAAATAATTATTTATGATGAAAACTTCCGTTTTATTTTAGAGTTTTTATTGTAGAGTAAGATACTTAGAGAATTATCGGTAATTAATACTTTTATTAAACGTAGAGTAATAGAATTAAATTCTTACCCTTTAGCAGACTTGAGCAATTAGCTTAAAATTAATAACCGGTTATATAATAGTTAGAAAATATGAAAACAAAATTTTAAGAGAGTAATGTTTTAATGTTAATTAAGAATATTAATGGTATATAATGGACAGGAGGCGTCGGAGTTAACAGTTGCCGTAAATATGACGTATTACTTCAGGCATTAATATAATCCGCAAAAGCTACGCTATCCAATTCCTTTCCCAGGAATTGGATTCCTTTTTTCAACAGGGGAAGTAATGTTACGACAACAATCATTAGCGTATGCGAATACTAATTGCTCGGAAATTCATAACAGTTATTCACGCTCCGAATGCCTCGTTTATCGCACGAGCCAACAAGCAATGTATGCTTCAATGCCCATACTTAGGAAACGGTGACACCCTAAAAAGAGTACATAATCGTAATTTATTGTATAAGAGAACTTATATCTTACGCTTCATTGGTCAAGTCACTAATTGGCTCCGCAGCGAATTCCACACGCATACATGGTAGTCCATACAATTGCCATTGAGAGCACATGGAGAATATGTACACAATTAAATGTGTGTACTAGGCGCAATCCGCTCAACTGAGTATCAATTCGCCGCGACAACCAACTCAGAAATCATATGAGGAGAAGTCGTCGAATATTCAGATATATGAATACTGAAGACAAAAAGAGCAAAAGCATAAGATTGGAGCTAGCGTTCCTTTTCATGCAACATGATTATTCCCGAGGAACAAGAGAGGAATGAATTCGTAAAGCAGGTTAAGGGGAACTAGCACACTAACAAACTCAGCGTTTTGCGGATTAACCGAATCGAAGGTCTACGACTCCCACTAGCAATGTAAGCAATTTGTTTGTATTTAAGCTACTGGCGAATCGGACGAGGGAGCCAGCATTAACGCAAGTCTCGAGGAGAGACTGCCGAAGACGATTTTCATCAAGAAGTTCGCCGCAAAGAAGCGCTATTTTCCGCCATCAATAGAACGGAAGGCATCCATTCTTTGGGCCCAAGCCGGTGAAACTTTGGTTCTAGCTTTTATCCACGAGCACCATTGTGTGCGAACTATGGTACGAGGTTCGCCATCAATAGTAATTGCCATCAACAGCACTCGCCATCCACAGCACATCAACTTACATACTTTTCAAGTAGAGATTGTTGAGAATTAATTCCTTTAGAATTACCCTGTTTAAATAATTGGAAACTAGCATTTGTGTGTGCAAAATAACGTATTGCTAAAGAAAAATAAAGATCTATTGTACTTAAACGAAAGAAAAAAGGTTCTTCTTATTTCCAAAGGACAGCCCCTTCCCCCTCTAGGTATCAAGGTTGTGTAGAGTGTGATGAGGTGCGATCACCACGCCAACATAGGCAGGATGGTGGTATATTTGTAACAATTTATGGTAAGACCAAGATATTTAATTTCCAGCAGTCTACGATTTTTCGCCGCTAATTGTAGTAATCGAGCAGTCATATGAGCAAACTGCTCGAAAATTTTCATAACACATCCGAAATTTTAATCGCAGGTTTGGAAAAAAATCCTTTACTTCCATTCATAGTAATAAATTATAAAATATTTTTATTATTGTTATTAAATGTAAATTTTATATCATTTTCATCTATATTAAATTTAAACGTTTCCTTTTAAATATATTCTTTATGATATTTAACTTTTTATTATTATTTAAAATCTTTTTAATTTTTCTTTACTTCTGTTTTTTTTTTATTCAAATCTGAAAATTAAAATATTGGATATGAAAACACTGATTTAGTGTATCCCATCCGTGTATTGCATTGCCGAACGCAATCTAACTCGGCTGAGTGAGTAGCTGAATTCGATTTACAGTTGTGATACGGAAAAATTTTGGGAGATGTGGACGGATCGAGGAGTCTGGTATGAACGACCTCGACGAACGCGTCGTAGCTGTGGGTTCGAATGGAGACCTCGCCCGGGACAAAGCTATTCGCGCTGAAAAGGAATAACGTACTGCGCGCATCGATTGATAACGAGGAGTGTTTGGAGAATGGAGAACGCGTTGAGATGAAAAGGGCAAGTGCAAGTAAATCATGTGACACGTGTATTTTCGTGAAAGATTGATTCGGGAAGTCTCAATAAGCGCGTATATTGGAGAAGTGGAATTAAGTTTTTAAGGAGTGCAAGTTCTCAGACGGAGATGTACAAGAGACGGTTCGTGGTCGTCGTATTTTTCACTTGGGATTACAATGGAAAAGGTGATTGTATTTTGTTAGATTTTAATAAGTCCAAATCGTATGAATACTATCCACATTATTATGAGTGATCAATACCGCCAATGAATTGTGCAATATGGCAATTATAAAAAGGATGAAGTGTTGAGATTCCACTGTGAAATATCCATCCGTAAAACTGCCCAAGTCTAAAAAAATCTTATGACGATACAAGTGCAAATATCATTTCTAGATACCATTCAACATCTGCAGTGTTATCTCATTCGCACTAAGTGCATGCTAGCAGGATCTGAAAGATCTGAAATATGATTGGATAAGAGTGAATGACAATATAGGAGTTTGGGTGATTAGGGTATATATTGTTCGGTTGTTTGTGCAACACATTGCTACATGAAATTTAATATTTATCGTTAGCCGAGAAATTTGCGCGAACGATTTAAGGGTGTTTGACGCGAGAATTTGCATTTGAATTGGGTTTTGTTTCGGGGGTTAATCACTAGTTATAGAGCAATGGACATGTATCACCGTACCGTAAACGCAATCAATGAATGAACTGATTTTAAAATAATGGAAAACACTGAGGCATTTTTTTGCTCAATTGAAAGGATTCGAACATTTTAAAAAGTTACGTATTTACATTTGAAGATTGAAAACAAGAGTAATTCAAGGTTTTAGATGAACTATCCCGTTAGCGAAAACAAAGCGACATGAAAGAATTGACTGATTATTACTGTTTAGTGTATTAAACAAAATATAACTTAATCAAAAAACCTTATTGATCACAATGCAAGACAAGTGAAGGAAAAGAAATAAAGCAAAAAAATATAGAATATTAAATTCAATTTTTTTACCTTTTTACATAAGAATGATGTACGTGTTTTTTTTTTTGCTTCAATAGTGTGTAAAAATTAAGATTTTTGTAAAGCACGCGTAACGTACCACCGAAGTTTCAGGACCACCCACATCACCAGCGGGCACCCGGCGAGGATGTGGGTAAGTATCCTTTTATTTATTATAAACAATTTTTTATTTCCGATTTCTTTATATCATTTTTATTTTTGCGTAATTTTAAAGAATTATTTTTTTTGCTGCAAAAGCATATCGGTAAAGTTGATTCTTATCTATGTATGTATCTTATGAAATATAGATTTCGCGTTTGATAATTCAATTGTTGTCACTTTGACTATTTATATAATATAGACAACAGGAATTGATAATCAATGAAGTAAAAATAATTAAAAAGAAGTGCATGATTGGCTTGAGGATATAGGAACATTTTTTTGAGACAATTTTCATTTAATAAGTGGGAGTTTGTTAGTTGATTTTGTTTTGAGTAGTTACAAATACACATACGAGTACATACACAAGTTCTTTTCAATAATTGCAAAAACTTTAGTAAAATAAATTCTCGGGTGGTGAAATAATAAGTTTACTTCGATATTTGTAATAGTTGGTCTAGGCTATAAAGGAGAGAAATAAAAATAATGGGCTATGACTAGAAATTGAAAATCGGTCTTTCCTTTCATTCACCCTGACGAGGTATGGGAGCCGCAACAATAGCTGGCCCAACCACTGAAATGAGCTAGCCATCAGGCCCGCTCTTCCTTTTCTTTTTTTGCATTATAGGGGATCTTGCCCAGGTAGAGTGGCCTTCCACTTACGTGCCCTTTTATGGTATAGTGCTATGTGATTCCATCGCATAATACTATAACCTAAATTTGCCACGTTTATATTTCTCATTTGATGCAAAAATTCATACAAATTATGTTTGTATGAGTTTGTCACTCATATAGGAAGTATATGGCCACGTCGACATTTGGATCTTGATCCGGTTGGGAGGGTGCGAGGGGGCACCGCTTCCACCTGGATGCCCCACTCTTATTTGTGGGCCATAAGTATCGTCGGTAACGACAAAGTCTCTTAAGTCCGTCAATTTCCTCCAGGCCCAATTTGTTCTTTGAACAAGCACTTTCAGCACTTAGTAGGTTACCTCGGCCTCGACACCAGTCGATCGGCTTTCGACCCTTTTAATTGGTGAATGCGAAATTTTTTGTATGTATCCTTGTGCTGCGGAAAAGAACCCGACCTAGAACACCGCAACGCTAGCCTGCCAGTGCATCCACGCGTCCTCAAACAAGGCCAATCTCGGCGGGTCTCACCATCCTCTTTCGTCGAGGTAGCAGACCATCGCTTCAGTCCTTCATGGACATTGTATCTACCCATTTTCACTACATAATTTTAAGGTCAACTTTTTTCTTCCTTATGCTTCTGTTTAAAAATAATGTATTTTGTTTTTATAGTATGCAATGCTAGCTTGTTTTCGATAAGCAATACAGAATATTTTTGTAGATCCTCGTTGACGATATTCTCCATGGCAACTTTATCATGTCACGAATAAAGAAGTACAGTATCATCAACATATAATGCATGGTGGCCTTTCAGTCTAGATATATTCAAATTATTATTATATCGCAAAAACGAGGTTGGACCTAGGAGGAACGCCCGATTTCATCGGTGCTAGATTGCTCAAGACACTATTAACTGATGTTCTTTGGTATCTTCCTTCCACATAACTTTTAAAAAGTTGTTTTGGTTTGCCTTAAATACCATATGATTCAAGTTTTTGAAGTAACAGGTCATGATCAATCGTCTCAAAAGCCTTCTTCAGATCCACAAAAATTGCAATAACATAATTTCCTTTATCAAGGCTTTCATTGATACAATGTGAGACAGAAAGTAACGCATCGAAAGCACTTTTGTTCTATTGAAAGCCAAACTGCATCGGATTTATGATAGAATTGTCCATTAAGAAAGATTTTAAACGATTATTTACAAGTTTTTTGAATAATTTACTAAAAGCTGTTCAAAGTGCAACGGGGGGGGGGGGGGGGGGGGTAATTATTCGGGTCCAGATGATCTCCTCCTTTGACTATTGGAATTATTTTTGTCATTTTCTCTTCGTCCAGAAATGTTACATTTCTAGTATGCTCGTTTATAAAATTTCCCAATAGTTCAGCTATCTCCTCTTTGACTAGAATAATTTCACGTGTTGTGATGTTGTCAATACCTGGTGGTACATTTTTTTAAATTATGATTGTATTTAGAATTACTCTGATGAATATGAAAGATGGCCTTAGATGAGCTTTTTGGAATATTGAAATAGCTAGTTAACTTGTCACTAGGCTCCTTGGTAATTTTTTCACCAATTGTTGAAAAAAAGTAGCTTAGCGGGTTTACTGTTCCACATGGGCGTGCTACATTATTAGAGTCCATGCAAAAAAATTTCTCATTTGATGACATGATCCAGGGTAGTGAATTATCTTTCACTTCATTTATTATTTTCCATATTTCGTGCGAGTTGTCCGCCGCTGCTTCTAATCTTGTGGAGTAATGTGAAAATATAGCTTCTTTAATGAAAAGTTTTGATTCTTTTAATGCTTGGTTATACAGATATTTAAGTGCGTGATCTTCAGTGTTCATCTCGTATTTTTTATGTCTTCCTTTTATTAACACTAGCCTAGATACTTTCTTTGTTATCCATGTATGTTATCGACATCTTATCTTTTTTTCAATGGTAGAGTGCTTGGCCTCTGTAATCATATTTTTGAGCTCCATTAGGTTTTCAGGTTTTCAGTTTGTTAGCAACTGTTGAGATTTCGATTTGAAAAGATTCTTGTCTAAATATCTGAATATTTTGTGAGTAGAATTTTGTTTTCGGAGGCTTTGGCCATGGACGACGATTTTTAGAGCACGATGATCAAACTCCTGCTGTCTTAAAGTGGGTACCCATTTCTTCTTCCTCCATAAGTACCATAAGAAATAAAATTTGTTCTAACTGCTAATTAGTAGATATGCTCTGGATAAAACTACGTTCACGTTTTCTTCTAAAACATTTCTATGTAACAAAAAAGCACTGAAGGAAAAAACGAGCCATACGTAATTTCATCGGATTAATTTTGAATTTTGAAAACAAAAATTTACCCTTAAATGTACGTTAGATCCCACTATTTTCTCATTCTTTCTTTTGGTTATTTCGCACTATTCTGACGTTTCATTTGTGTCAAATTAATGTCAAAGTGGTTGAAACAGATATAGACTGTGTTGGTTGTAAATGTTTTGTGAACGGCTTAAAGTTGTAGACATTGTTTTATGTGAGCTTGCTGTAACCGCAACTGGATTTTAGTTTGGTAGCAATTAGAAAAATGGTACGTCGTAAGTTAATTAGGATTTTCATTCAGAATATTTCGTAGTGTCGGCTCTGGCGTGGCTGAGTATAGTTCATCCGCGGGTTGATCCTATTAAAACAATAAATTGAGTCTGCAAATAAACGGGCGGAAAATTTGAGAGATCATATGTTTGAATGATTGGTGAATTTCAGAATGGTAGGTCGTACTGGTGAGCCGAACTCTTAATAGTTGATGCATTGGTAGCCTGCGTTATCCTGCTGAGTCTGTGAAGCACTGGTTTATTGTTTTCAATCTTAATAATGAAGGCGTTATTTTCCCTCAGTAAAATATTACGGAATGGATATTTCAGTACACATATAATTTAAGATTGCCACTTAATTATTTTTATTTTACTTTACTTCAAGTTTTACTTGAGTGTTTCTAACCTCAAAAATATGGTTGATATATAATGGCTAAATCTATAGTCATTCGTTTCATTTATTTTGATAATAGCATTTTATAAATCTAGACCAGCATGAAAAGGCATCCAAAAGATGTCCCTTGAACATTTTATAAATTGACGAATTTATACTTACCTGAAAAACAATACACACATTGGACTTGGTCGTGCCGGTCGATATTGAGATACTGTTACGATAGTGGGTGCAATAAGTTGGGCATTAAATTACCTTGCTTTTGAAAATTGCATGTCTCAACAATCTGAGTTAAATTGACAAACACAAACCTCTCGGATTCATTTTATGTAAAATTTACGCATTATGAGGAGAATAAATAAACGATGAATTTTATGCAGGTGGGCTGAAAAACGATCGAAGGCACATCTTATAGAATCGTAATTCTTTTCAAATAGAATTTAATCAATTAAAATTATCTAATAACACATCGCATATTTAAGAAAAAAAGTCCTAAACTAATTTTTAAACTGACTGAAGTAATAAATCGAAAAATTAAAATAATTAACTTTTTTGATTTCAGTTCATGATTACCAAATTATTTGATGCTTTTTTTCACAGAAACAATACACATAAGAGGCAACCTTTGCATCTCACCCAAATTTACTATGCTGTTTCGTATATCATGTAATGAATTTACGTTTTGTTAGCTTCGAAATCCGAGGCGACCTCGCAAAAGGCCCAAAGACGCGCAGTCTTAAGGGTTTGGCCACATTGCGATACGACTGTCGTATCGAGCGATTTTTAGGCGCAATTATGAACACACTGCGACAAGATTTGCAAAGGCACTTAAGGCATTCGCAAAACTGATATGCTAGTTTGAAGATATGTCTTTGACAAGAATAAACGCCAAGACAATCAGTATGAATTTAGATATGACGAATACACAAAGCAGCGACGTTATTAGCACTAAAGCAAAAGGAGTCTTGCACGTTGCAGGAAAAAATTAAGAAAATTAATACTGACAAGCGCATAAAACTGGGAATTAAAATAATTTAAAAAATATGAAATTTCGTAACAGAGACACCAAAGATAATACAAATTAAATACATAGCAACGTAGTCTGAAATTTCCTTAAAATGTTATCTATTTATAATATCCTTTCTTTAAGCATTATCTTGTAATGATTTAAAACATTTCTAGTTCAACGCGGAACCGACCTCTCATCGGTTCTAGACGTTAAGTCTGAGTAGTGCCAACGGATGGTACCAACAGGTCAACCAATCCGTGCACCGTAACCCATTCACGCGGTGGCTGCTTGTCGGCCAGCTAGTTCGGAGAGGATTTCGGTCGCGGATCTCCGAATGGGTTACGCTCCATTACAATATTTCAGCCACCTGAACATGCCCGTTTTCCAAACGCGTCAACAACTACTCATCCAGAACGGGAAACCTACGTTACGTTAATTCTGGATGTGATCTCTCCACAGATCTCAAATCAAAAACGCTACAAAATCCCATAGGCGCGTTACCGAATCACCGACGCGGTACCGAAAAATATGCTACTCGAAATTAAACCGACTAAAACTACTCTAATGAAATGACGAAACAATCAAAGGTACCGCGTACCGCGCGCGACGCGAAACCGACCTCAGCGGATTTGTCGAAACCCTACCCTCGCGACGGCATACCTACCCTACACTCTCTCTTCCCACTGAAAAAGCAGAACCGCTGAAAAGGAAAGTCGTTGTTAAATTTTTAGCAATTCATTTTTAATTATTCAAAATTATAGAAATACATTCCTACAAATAACGATAGCACTCCATTTCATTTTGTTTTTTTTTTTCTTTATGTGCTAATAGAATATGAAATGAGAAAACTAATAAACTAACACATTTTTATAAACTATCAAAACGGAGTTTTACAATAATAAATGAGTTTAAATGTTAACGATATTAGAAAAAAAATAAAAGTAGAGAAATTGAAAAGAATGTCTTTGTCATCGCACAAGAAGTAATTTTAGGTTGTGATATGGAATTGGAAACCATAGTTGAGAGCAATTGTAGGATGATATAAACGTTAAGCTTCCTTCTTATGCATTTCGGCCATACAAATATTATTCTTTCTTGGTTGTTTGTTTTACTTTTTCCAAATTATTTCAATTTATATCTTTCATTTACTTAGAATATTTTCCGTAAAAAGAGCAACTTCAAAAGAGTCACTTAAAAAAGTGCAGTCTATAAAACATAATTTTTCATTTATTCATCTTTCTTTCTTCGCATAATATTTTGTCCTCTACTTATTTTTTCCTTTATTTTTTTTCTTATAACTTGACTTACTTTCGTCCTCGCCCTGCTTATAATTTAATAAGATTCAAATACATTACACATATACATATATATAGTTCCTTTGTTATTTGACGATGATTTTAGTTTGTTAAAAGGAAAAAACGTAAAATTATAAAATTAAGAACGAACAAAAAACTTTCACCTTTCTCTTTATCCGTACTAAACCTTTTACATTCGACTTTTATTAACGACTTTGAGATATTTGAAATATGGTTGAAATGAATGTCAGGAGTTGTAGAAGGACGTTAAGAGGAAGTAGAACGTGTGTGTAAATAGAGACGAAATTGTAAAGTTTTTTCTTCGCTTTCATCGTTTTTCCCACTATTCCAGCATTCAATTTTACATACTCGTAGGGTGGTTTGTTTTTCAGTATTTGTGTATACGTTTACTACAAAGTTGATTGTTTGCTCTCATCTATAATTATCAATTTTTCAATAGCTAGATATGATTTGTGTGTAATAATAGAAATGTATAGAGACAGTTTTGGGATTTCAATAAGAGTCCTATAATATATAATAGAACTATCTGCCTAAATTTGTGTCCCTTACTATCAATAATATTAACATAATTTGTTTCTAGTCTCTTTTTGTTGCTTTTCTTGTTTTGGAATATTATAATTATTAGTCTACATTACTTAGTACCGAAATAGAGATACTTTCTGTTTTTTTTTATCTAATAGTAATTATATTAATAATAATAATGTCTCCTTATTTTCACTTCGCATATTCTTAATCAATAAATTTCAAGTATCTATCTTGTTGCGTCTATTGCATAACTAATCGTTTTTCATCTTTAGGGATTCTTTAATTTTTAAGGTGTTCAATCACACTTGAAATTATATTTACTTAATTTCTTTTGTTTGTTAAAGAATTCTAATTAGCTGCTTACATCTTTCGCCTACTTGTGTCAATTTCATTTCGGTATTTTTATCTTGATTTTCTTATTTGTAGTTTTCTCTCTCACATTCAATATCACTTTTTTAAATGTTTGATTTGGAGAAGCTTACACGTAAATGATTGGATTCCGATAGTTGATGATTGTGCATTTTAATGAGAGCTAAAACAGCATCTTCTACGGATGCAAGTTGGATTAGTGTCATTTTGCGGTCTTTCGGGATTGTATCGAGAGACCCTTTAATCATCCCCAAATGGTCACGATTTTGGGGACTGAATTGTTTTAAAATTTGATGGCTATCTGTCTAAACGACAGGCACCATCCGGCACTGCCGATATTTCGCTATGCCACTTACTTGTTAGCGCCGCTTGGTAGCTGCTGCGTGCTACGATTTCGACTGCCACGTGGACTTTCCGGGGGACTGGAAGAAGCCGACGCAGGTCCGTCTGGTACGTTATCGAGAGCTCGCCCGTCGTGGGATACCCAGATGGTGCCGCTGGAGGCGCAGCCATCCGCAATCCGGAGTGGTGTCCGGGAGCACCCGGGAACTGTCACGTGCGCAACGGTGCGCGATCGCGATCCGCATTCCCCTAGTTGAAGATAAAAAATTTCCAAATCAGTCGAGGACCACAAATACTTGTCGATTTACCTGGTGACTGCCACTCTTCACGCGTTCCATGGCACCCCGCACAACAGATGTGTTAAGAAGTCGCAATAAAGCGAAAAAGTAATTCGCACGATTGTCCACTTGAGTGGGAACCACTATTTTTTTCTTTTTTTTTTCGTTTTTTAATTATTTTCCCGGCCTCGGAGGTATTTTTCGCGTCTTATGTTTAAGAAATTGTCTACTCGTACGTCCTCTCCATGTGGCTGTCAAATCCACCGGTTGTCACATCGGACAAAACAGATGTGTGTGGAATGGCACGCCACATGGCGGCAATGTGCCTCTCCATTTGTCGCCAGTGGCATAGTTTTTCGATGGCCACGGTGGAGGGGCATTTCCAGATGGATATGTCTCGAAATGTGTCGGGGTTTGGATTAATTTTATATTTCGAATATTTATATCCACAGATCTAAATATTTGGAAAGAAAAGAAATATTTTTCTGCGCAGCGATATCCGCACGACAGATGAAGTCCGCTGGCACTTCGAGGACATACCCATCTGGCCGGTTGCAAGGGTTCGGGATCGGAATCACTTCGATTCCCGGGCGTAGGCGTCACATTACACATTCCCCCCCCCCCCCCGAAATCGAAGTAATTACGATCCCGTCTCCTATGTAAAAGGTCTTGGTTAGGGCCGTGGCGGGTCGAAGGTCGATTTCGAGGAATAGGCTACAACAATTTCAGTGAAGACTCGACAGTGACTATATAGTAGGGAGTCAGGTGTCATTCGGAGGTCTTCGTCTAGGCAGAGATTTAGGCAAGCCAAGGTTTTTCGTGGGAAATAGTTGCACTTCATCGTCTAAGGTCTTTTGCGTGGTAAATTCCCAGGGTTTTACCAGTCATGTCCGCGATGAGGTATCGGGTGGGGCTTATTACTTGTAGGACTCGACATTTCACGAATTTCTTGTCTAGTTTGGCATTGTAATGTCGGGTGGCATCGCTCTGCCGGAAGTTTCGACGATATATTTCGTCGCCTACCTTAAAGCCAGAAGGATGAGATCGCAAGTTGTACCGCTCCTCTCCCATCCGTCTACTTTCTTCAATCTTCTCCCGCAGTTGATCTCGCAGAAGTTGGAGCTTTTCGTGCGGTTCCAGAACCACGATTGGGTCCTCTAGCGATTTCAGCTGCCGCAATAGCCGGTAAGCGCTCCCATGACAGATCATGTACTGCCCGAACAATGCGAAATACGGCGAAATGCCGGTAGTGGCGTGGTACGACGAGCGCAGCGCACTAGTGATGACGGACAATTTGCGATCCCAGTCCCTCTGATTCGGGTGGACATAGGCGCGGATGGCCGCTATGAGCGTACGATTCAGTCGTTCGGATGCGTTGGCTTGTGGTGAATAGACGGCAGTTCGTTGGTGGATGATGCCGTATTTGGACATAAGGTCTCGGAACTTGCTGGAGGTGAACTGGACCCCATTGTCGGAGACAAGTTTCTCCGGAACTCCAAACATGTGAAAGACTCGGTTCTCCAAGGTCCAGTGTGCATGTTACGTAGTGGTTCTATGATAGGGAATTTAGAGAGCTGGTCCAGGACCACGACAGCTCCCGTGTGACCAGAAGCAGATCGAGGGTAAGGACCGATAAGATCAATGTACAAGCGCTGGAACACGCGTTCGGGAACCTCAACCTTACCCATGGGTGGCCGAAGAATGGTGTTGGGCGCTTTAGTGCACTTGCATAGCTCACAGGAGGCTACGTACGCTTTTATCTGTTGTGCCATCTTAGGCCAAAAGAAGCAGGTTTTCAACCGCCTAAGGGTACGACCGTATCCGCCGTGCGCACTTGATGGGTGGTCATGAGCCCGTCTGATAAGATCAGTGGTTAATTCTTCGGGCACCCACAACTTCCACTGTTCTTCTTCTTGTATGGGGTCTCCGGATGCGTGTCCCATCCGCTTATAAATAAATCCATCCGTCAACCGCAGTTCAGGAAGCTGGGACAGTTGATTCTGGATAGTGTGAACCAGTTGGGTATAGCTGGCTGACTTGAAGGCAGGATGGTCCAGATCGATCAATTGGGGGCTGTCGTCCTCTTGGACCAACTCGGCTCCTTCAGGGGCGAACATTCTGGATAGGGTGTCGGGGACTACATGCTGGCTTCCTTTTCGGTGGCGAATTGTGAAGTCAAATGCCTGTAGTTTCAGTGCCCACCTGGCCAATCTGCCGTTTAGATCAGTCTGGCTCATTAGCCATTTCAGAGAAGCGTGATCCGTAACGATTTCAAAGGTGTGTCCCTCCACATAGGCTCGGAAGCGTTTCACTGCCAACACCGCAGCTAGACATTCCTGCTCGGAGACCGTGTAATTTCGCTGGGCTGGGTTCAGCTTGTGAGACATGAAGGCTATAGGTCTCTCCTCGCCGTCTTGTGCAACCTGGACTAAGACTGCTCCCACCCCATGTTGACTCGCGTCACAATGGATTGAGAACGGTTTGTCAAAGTCCGGGCTGTGCAGTACGGGGGCTGTAGTCAGACTCTTCTTTAGCTCTTCAAAGGCTCGCAAGCTGGGCTCTTCCCAGACGAATCTACGTCCTTTACGCAGCAGGAGTGGTAATGGTGGCATAGTCACGTACAAAACGCTGGTACCATCCGCATAAACCTAAGAATCGGCGTAATTGTTTGGTGGTCTTGGGTAATGGAAAAACGTCAATCGCTTGAGTCTTTTCCGGATCGGTCTTGATGTGGCCATGCCCAATGATGTGACCTAAATACTTCACCTCCGTCATCACGAACTGACTCTTCCGTATGTTGATGGTTAATCTTGCCCTCCGGATGTGTAGAGCCACCTCCTGAAGCAGGTCGATGTGTTCGTCAAAGGTCTCGGTTATAAGCAACAGATCGTCCAAGTAAACGAAAACTTGGTGCCGCAAATGAGGTGGTATCACCTTATCCATAAGGCGCGTCATTGTTTGGGGGGCATTGCACAATCCGAATGGCATGGTCACGAATTGATATAGGGGCCGACCTGGGACTGTGAAGGCTGTTTTCTCCTTTGAACCGGGGTCTAAAGGAATTTGCCAGAAGGCGTCCTTGAGGTCTAAGCTCGTGATGAAGTGGGCTTTAGGCAACCGACTCAAAATGCCTTCAATCAACGGTAGAGGGTATGCGTCCTTGACGGTGACGGCGTTCAAGCGTCTAGCATCTAAGCATAGCCGGACCTTGTTCGGCTTGACAACTAAGGTGACTGGGGAAGCCCACGCGCTCTGTGATTCTTCGATTACGCCTAATGCTAGCATTCGATCCACTTCGGCGTATAACGATTTTTCCTTCGCCGGAGATATGGCAAAATGTCTCTGTTTTATGGGTTTAGCATCCCCCACATCTATAGTGTGGAACACCAGGGCAGTCCGCCCGAGACCTTCTTTCTCATGCGATGGAAAAGCCGATATAGCCGAGTCTAGACGCAGTTGCTGATTTACATCCAGAGTATGTCGTAGTAAGTTAGTGGGTTGAGATTGGTCAGGAGCTGGGATGACGGACTCCAGGGTCGTACCGGAAAATAGTGCCGGAGCCAAGTTAAATTTTCGAACGAAATCCACTCCTAGGTAAAGATTCTGGGTTAACTGAGGTATGATGAAAAATTCCATGGGTTTAGTTACTCCTTTAAAGGTGACATCCGTCATAATTTTTCCCACTACAGAGTGACGAGTTCCGTCCGCCGTGCTTAACCAGGAGGTGAAATGACGGATTTGGTCCGCGTGCCTTGCCAGTACCTCCCCTGCAAACTCGGCAGATATGCAATTCACACTGGCTCCCGTATCGACTAAGCCTGACACTCGTTTTTGCAGGAGGTGTACTGACGCATATGGCCGAACATCATCCCTCAATAATTCGTCTAATTGTATGTCCCTCAGCACCTTCCTCGATTGCCTGACTTTTCTCCAGAAGCTCCGCATCCGACGCGTGGCTCGCTTTCTTCGCGGTGGGACAGTTGTAGCCAACTCCTCATGGAAGATGCGCTGTCGAGTAACCAAATAATTCCGCAGCCTGACATGAAAAGGTTTTACATGCCAAGGAACTTTCGTCTCGCTATCATTTCCCTGCGCGTTGGCCTCGGCGAAGGACGGCGTCGGTTGTGGAACTTCGGGAGAACTGTGTTTAGCGGTGCGAGTCAGCAGAGTTGGAGTCCTGTTGGGAGCTGGGTCATAGCTAGTGATGGGGTCTGGATTGGTTCGTCCGGGCTTTAGGAGTGCCGACGGGTGGTCGCGGCACTCGGTGGCAAGTTTTTTCGCCCTTTGCAATTTGCACAGTCAGGTGCGTATGTGTCGGCCTTCCCGCAGCGGTAGCAGAAAAGCGTCGGCTCCGCTGGACATGCATAGAACCGATGTCCCGGTTGTCGGCAGTTCCAACAGACCGTCGGGCTTGTAATTGCTTCAAGGGAGGGTCGATCAATCAAGGCTGGGTCCTCAAGCTCCGGTGGTGCTCCGCTCCTCGGTACTGGTACTGGATCAGCAAGCAGGTGGTCAGCTGCCATCAACTCCGCGGTGTGATGATTTCGGGGATTTGGTCCCGTTATGCGAGGTTGTGGACGGAAGGTACCACGCCGCTCATCCAAGTGTTCTTGTCTACGGGCATGGAGGCGCAATCCCTGTATGGTGTTGATGGGAAAATGCAGAAGGCTGTTCTGGAGATCCCAGCGCATATTCTCTCTGATAATTTCTACCAGTTCGTCCTCGGGCATGGTATTTCGCAAGCGAGTGCTCAATCTCACTATACTTGTGTAGTACTGGTCGAACGGTTCGTGAGCGCCTTGTTTCCGTTTCTTTATTTGCTCCCTTAGCTCTCTCTCAGTGAAGCCATCCTCAAATCGATTGCGGAAGGCTGCACTGAAAGAGTGCCAAGTGGGACGTGGCGTTGATTCTTTAAAGCTCCAGTACCAGTCGGCAGCGTCGCCGCTGAACAAAAGATGTGCATGCCGGAGGAAGGCCGAGGAATCACCTCCCAGGGTGCTGGATACCAACGCCTGAATCCGGAAAAGGAACCGGTCCGCCGATATCATATCGTTGAACCCTGTAAAGTTCAGGCGCCAACTCTCCATGATACGAGGCGTCGGGTCTCGAAAAAGTGTCAATGCGTTCCCGGGGGGAATCACCTCCTCGATTGACCTGTTGTACTGAACGGCCTCGGGGGCTGGAGGTACCAACGGAGGTCCGGTACTGTATCGTGGTCTATATTCGGGAGCTCTGGGATCCATTCCTGAGTTCCTTGGAGGTGGGACCCATTGCTCGGATTGTCGGGAGGGGGGCATCGCCACACTGGGATTGGGCTCCCAGCCAAGCGGAGTTCTCACGCGACTGGGTGGTTGGCTCATAGGGAGATTCTGGAGCTTTCCCTCCAGGTTGCCAATTCTCTCCGACATATCCCTCATCAACGCCACGAGGGTGTCAATGGAGTGGGCGGAAGGCATGGGGGTCACCTCGGACACGACACTTGCGGCCGGAACTTCACCGCCTACGGCTCCTTGCAGGTCTAAAAGTGGTTGGGACTGTTCGGCCTCTGGAACTCCTTTCGCCACTGCTCCACGCGTTGGTAGGGGCGTTCCGAGGGGGACGTCTAGGGCAGACCGCTCGATGGGTCGCCGACATAAGGGCCACAGCTCGGACGTGAGGAGGAGCTGTTGTACACAGGCACGATGGAATAGATGTCCACAAT
Source organism: Odontomyia ornata (assembly GCA_963969285.1). NCBI lineage: Eukaryota > Metazoa > Arthropoda > Insecta > Diptera > Stratiomyidae > Odontomyia > Odontomyia ornata. The sequence continues at coordinate 179,989,395 of OZ017739.1, read as the reverse complement.
CCAATCGCACGCTGTGTACGCCCTCCACTACGTCTTCGAAGCAGATCCCGCAGTTAGCTGGTTGGACCGTTTTGGATCTGGTCCAACGCTTATCTGGGGTCCGCTTCGTTGCCATTTTCGTTTGGTCTGGGTGGTAGAAATAAGTTTTTTACAAAAAAAAATGTAACGCTAATATATAAAAAAAAACTTAAGAATAAAGTAGTGGCCGATAGTGGCGAGCTATATCTAGAGGGTAGAAAAAAAAATGATTTGATATACACTTTCCTTTTCAGTGGTCGACTCCTCCAACGGGAAAAGAGAGTGCGTGGTAATCTGCCGGAGAAAGGGTGCTTTCGGTCGATTTACAAAATTTATCCCCTAAACCCTCATACATTACAAAAAAAACCGTCTCTAAACTACGTTAAAGTGACTCGACGAGACAAGTGGTAGAGCTACCGTAACGATTTTAGTACGCGGTCAAAATTCCCGACGCGTGGAAGCATTCCGGGCTTCGCAACTCCAGCGTACGCCACCGAACGTTGAACCGATACCACTCGTCTAACACGCATACGAAATAGTTAGAATCCTTTCGCGACATAAAGGCAAGGTAGCCTTCTATTTTCTTGAGAGTCCATGCTGATAGGTAAACCCATCAGACTGGCAGTTCCATCAAGAAAATAGAAGGTCCTTACAGGGGTTAACCTGGGACAACACATCGGAAGGATTCTGTCGCGAAAAAAAAAAAAAATCAATCAAAGGAGAGCGGAAGCTACAACTCACGTGAAGCGACTTCTAGTGTGTATCACACAACTCCACTGCTCCTGATAGTGGGACTCGAGTACCAGAGTACCTTACATCCTCCGTAAAGGACCAACTCGTCAGAAGACGCGAAGTTCTTTCCCCCTTAGGATGTTTTAGGCCCCACGTTGGGCGCCATTTGTAATGATTTAAAACATTTCTAGTTCAACGCGGAACCGACCTCTCATCGGTTCTAGACGTTAAGTCTGAGTAGTGCCAACGGATGGTACCAACAGGTCAACCAATCCGTGCACCGTAACCCATTCACGCGGTGGCTGCTTGTCGGCCAGCTAGTTCGGAGAGGATTTCGGTCGCGGGTCTCCGAATGGGTTACGCTCCATTACAATATTTCAGCCACCTGAACATGCCCGTTTTCCAAACGCGTCAACAACTACTCATCCAGAACGGGAAACCTACGTTACGTTAATTCTGGATGTGATCTCTCCACAGATCTCAAATCAAAAACGCTACAAAATCCCATAGGCGCGTTACCGAATCACCGACGCGGTACCGAAAAATATGCTACTCGAAATTAAACCGACTAAAACTACTCTAATGAAATGACGAAACAATCAAAGGTACCGCGTACCGCGCGCGACGCGAAACCGACCTCAGCGGATTTGTCGAAACCCTACCCTCGCGACGGCATACCTACCCTACACTCTCTCTTCCCACTGAAAAAGCAGAACCGCTGAAAAGGAAAGTCGTGGTTAAATTTTTAGCAATTCATTTTTAATTATTCAAAATTATAGAAATACATTCCTACAAATAACGATAGCACTCCATTTCATTTTGTTTTTTTTTTCTTTATGTGCTAATAGAATATGAAATGAGAAAACTAATAAACTAACACATTTTTATAAACTATCAAAACGGAGTTTTACAATAATAAATGAGTTTAAATGTTAACGATATTAGAAAAAAATAAAAGTAGAGAAATTGAAAAGAATGTCTTTGTCATCGCACAAGAAGTAATTTTAGGTTGTGATATGGAATTGGAAACCATAGTTGAGAGCAATTGTAGGATGATATATTATTATTATATATAATTATAATATTATTCTTTCTTGGTTGTTTGTTTTACTTTTTCCAAATTATTTCAATTTATATCTTTCATTTACTTAGAATATTTTCCGTAAAAAGAGCAACTTCAAAAGAGTCACTTAAAAAAGTGCAGTCTATAAAACATAATTTTTCATTTATTCATCTTTCTTTCTTCGCATAATATTTTGTCCTCTACTTATTTTTTCCTTTATTTTTTTTCTTATAACTTGACTTACTTTCGTCCTCGCCCTGCTTATAATTTAATAAGATTCAAATACATTACACATATACATATATATAGTTCCTTTGTTATTTGACGATGATTTTAGTTTGTTAAAAGGAAAAAACGTAAAATTATAAAATTAAGAACGAACAAAAAACTTTCACCTTTCTCTTTATCCGTACTAAACCTTTTACATTCGACTTTTATTAACGACTTTGAGATATTTGAAATATGGTTGAAATGAATGTCAGGAGTTGTAGAAGGACGTTAAGAGGAAGTAGAACGTGTGTGTAAATAGAGACGAAATTGTAAAGTTTTTTCTTCGCTTTCATCGTTTTTCCCACTATTCCAGCATTCAATTTTACATACTCGTAGGGTGGTTTGTTTTTCAGTATTTGTGTATACGTTTACTACAAAGTTGATTGTTTGCTCTCATCTATAATTATCAATTTTTCAATAGCTAGATATGATTTGTGTGTAATAATAGAAATGTATAGAGACAGTTTTGGGATTTCAATAAGAGTCCTATAATATATAATAGAACTATCTGCCTAAATTTGTGTCCCTTACTATCAATAATATTAACATAATTTGTTTCTAGTCTCTTTTTGTTGCTTTTCTTGTTTTGGAATATTATAATTATTAGTCTACATTACTTAGTACCGAAATAGAGATACTTTCTGTTTTTTTTTTATCTAATAGTAATTATATTAATAATAATAATGTCTCCTTATTTTCACTTCGCATATTCTTAATCAATAAATTTCAAGTATCTATCTTGTTGCGTCTATTGCATAACTAATCGTTTTTCATCTTTAGGGGTTCTTTAATTTTTAAGGTGTTCAATCACACTTGAAATTATATTTACTTAATTTCTTTTGTTTGTTAAAGAATTCTAATTAGCTGCTTACATCTTTCGCCTACTTGTGTCAATTTCATTTCGGTATTTTTATCTTGATTTTCTTATTTGTAGTTTTCTCTCTCACATTCAATATCACTTTTTTAAATGTTTGATTTGGAGAAGCTTACACGTAAATGATTGGATTCCGATAGTTGATGATTGTGCATTTTAATGAGAGCTAAAACAGCATCTTCTACGGATGCAAGTTGGATTAGTGTCATTTTGCGGTCTTTCGGGATTGTATCGAGAGACCCTTTAATCATCCCCAAATGGTCACGATTTTGGGGACTGAATTGTTTTAAAATTTGATGGGTATCTGTCTAAACGACAGGCACCATCCGGCACTGCCGATATTTCGCTATGCCACTTACTTGTTAGCGCCGCTTGGTAGTTGCTGCGTGCTACGATTTCGACTGCCACGTGGACTTTCCGGGGGACTGGAAGAAGCCGACGCAGGTCCGTCTGGTACGTTATCGAGAGCTCGCCCGTCGTGGGATACCCAGATGGTGCCGCTGGAGGCGCAGCCATCCGCAATCCGGAGTGGTGTCCGGGAGCACCCGGGAACTGTCACGTGCGCAACGGTGCGCGATCGCGATCCGCATTCCCCTAGTTGAAGATAAAAAATTTCCAAATCAGTCGAGGACCACAAATACTTGTCGATTTACCTAGTGACTGCCACTCTTCACGCGTTCCATGGCACCCCGCACAACAGATGTGTTAAGAAGTCGCAATAAAGCGAAAAAGTAATTCGCACGATTGTCCACTTGAGTGGGAACCACTATTTTTTTCTTTTTTTTTTTCGTTTTTTAATTATTTTCCCGGCCTCGGAGGTATTTTTCGCGTCTTATGTTTAAGAAATTGTCTACTCGTACGTCCTCTCCATGTGGCTGTCAAATCCACCGGTTGTCACATCGGACAAAACAGATGTGTGTGGAATGGCACGCCACATGGCGGCAATGTGCCTCTCCATTTGTCGCCAGTGGCATAGTTTTTCGATGGCCACGGTGGAGGGGCATTTCCAGATGGATATGTCTCGAAATGTGTCGGGGTTTGGATTAATTTTATATTTCGAATATTTATATCCACAGATCTAAATATTTGGAAAGAAAAGAAATATTTTTCTGCGCAGCGATATCCGCACGACAGATGAAGTCCGCTGGCACTTCGAGGACATACCCATCTGGCCGGTTGCAAGGGTTCGGGATCGGAATCACTTCGATTCCCGGGCGTAGGCGTCACATTACAATCTTTATATTATAAGCTATATTTCGTTTAATGCAACTATCATTTTATTGCAGCTTCAATGATTAGATTGCAGAAATGCAAAAAAATTTTCAAAAACTATTGACACACGGACATACAAACAAACGAAATTCATTTGAGTTTAGTTCAAGCCTTGTAACTCATTTGTGCGCTTTGCAAGAAATTTCATGCATACTAGCATCAAATGTGCATATGATGTACGCCTGCGCGAGTATCATAAAAACTTCCTACTCGAATATTATCATACCTAGTAAACTGGTTTTAGGAAAAATCGCAAATCTCTGCGACAATCGACCAGAATTGTCGCAGTGTGCGCGCTTCCATTTAACCATGTGTAAATTGCGATAGTCGTGCGACTATCTTGTCGTAGTCTAATCCATCCCTTAGAAACAATTAGCAGTACTATCATAATCAACAGCTCAGCAGCATAACTTTCTACTCGTTTGGTGGCTGCTCACAGTCTAGATAGTTCGCCGAAAAGTCCAGTCGTGGATCGGACTACGAGTAGACTGGTTGCTCAAATGCAATAGTGTCAGCCACTGAAATGCCCGAGCTTGTGGTCGCGTTGAGATTTCCTTGTTACAATCTACTCTATTTACTCGAATCTTCATACTTATTGATTCACGAACAATCAACAAAACATGCAGATTCAACCGCGACATTGATTCCCGAAATCGTTTCTATGTCCAAAATGCTATTAATACAAAACCGCATAAACTATTGGGTTGTTCGATAGTTAATGTCATTTTTTTTTCTTGTTTTTCAAAGTAAATTTATTTATCTTAACAACAAACAATCAATGATATATTGACCATTTTGTTGGATGACCTTTAGCTATCGGTAAGTTGAAAAATTTCACGTTCGAAGAAGCCTTGGTTTTTTGATCCAATTCATTTTTAATAGCCTGATTGGAATCGAACGTTTTACCATTCAAATGATTTTGAAGGGAGCGAAACAAATGATAGTCTGATGGTGTTGTCAAGGCTATAGGGTAGATTTAGCATCAGTTCCCGATTGAGCTCCATTAATTTTTGACGAGTTATCAAAGAGGTGTGGGGTCTGACGTTATCTTGATGGAACATCACGCCTTTGCGATTGGCCAGTTCAGGGCATTTTTTCTTGATTTCTTCATTCGATTTCGATAGTTGTCCACAGTAGACATTCGAATCAATAGTTTGGTTTCTTGGAAGCAGCTCAAAGTAGACTACACCCTCGTAACCCCACGACACAGAAAGCAATATCTTCATTTGGTGAATATTGGCTTTGGATGTCGATTGTGGGGGCTCATCTTGCATGGCCCATGATCGTTGTCGGACTAGGTAAACAATCCATTTTTCATCACCCGTTATGATTCTTTTTAAACCTACGTAGTTTTGATCACGATTCAGCCGAGTCGCATATGTTAATGCGTTTGGTGCGGTGGATTTCCTTTAATTCGTGAGGAACCCAAACATCCAGTTTGTTTACGTAACCAAGCTGTTATGAGTGCAAGTAAATGGTTGAATTCGATATGTTGAGCTTCTCTGCTCTCTCGAGTTGCCATACGCCTGTTAGTTTCGATAAACGCCTTTATTTTGTTATCAGTAGTGGTTGCACGACCAATATGTGGTAATATGCAAGATGCACATTAAAATTTCCAGAACGCAAGCGAGCAAACTAACGCTGACATTGGCGTTCAGTAAGGCAGTCCTCACCATAAACTTCACACAATTTCGTATGTAAAACGATGTAAAACAATAAAATATGCCTATCATGCTCTCTCTGATTGTCCATTTCCTGTTAATTTTGAACCACCCTGTTATTTACTAATGCCGCTCATTTTTTGAATGAAGATAGTCTAAAGTCGAATCTTTAAGATAGTATGTAATAATATAAGCCACGCAATGACTACTACATGAAATATGCAGTTTACGTCATCTATTATCGAACAACCCAATACATTAACAAAAAATTCGCAAAAAACAGACAAGAGACACCGCGAATCCGACCCTAATGCTCGAAATAATTAATCCCGGATTCACGTCAGAACCTAACCATCCTCTAATATACTGACCAGTCTGCTTTGATCTAAGTGAATAGCCTATTCTACCGGAAGGACAGAACGGCGCTGCGTTTAGCAGTTCATGATTTTATTTCCCTTTCAATAATAATAACAACACACAAATAGTATAGTTTGAAATTTACAAATAGGTGTCATTCGAAATATTTAAACTGAGCAATACGTCTACCTTGTATTTTTAAACGGGAAGATGATTTTGCAAACTTTACGAAAGTTTGTCTTGATTTAATGGGGAGCATATAAAATGACACACATGCTCCACAAAAGGCAAGATACAATATTTCTAAAAAAAATTGCAACTACAAAGTATGTTTGATCGTTTCAAGATTTTAAGAAGAGTTCAGTGTGAAAGAGAACGACAGACTTTCGATTAGTTATAGCATGTATACGTGCAGCTGTATCACTCAGGGTCGTTTGTCATTGTAATTTTATTTTTTGTGGTAGGGGGGTGAAGGCTATTTACACCCTAAGCGTGGGGCTCCGAGGCGCACAAAATATCTAGACTATCCACTAAATACTGCCCCTGGAACCGTTTGACCTATTACTTCAGGCTAGGCCTTGGGTTGCTATGCGGTGGGGCGCCGTCAAGTTGGGGAACCTGTTATGTTGTTACGATTTTAGCTATAAACAAAATCCTCAAGAAATAAAAATGCAAATTTTGAAATAAAATTTTCCCTGAAATAAAAATTTTACTAGCTAAAAATATTTTCATGCTAACTGGCAACACTGAATGTTGGCCATGGCGACACACTTCAATGCTGATTGAGGTTTTCTCAAAACATTCCCGAATAAAGATAAAAGGGAAACAGAAGAATGGCTTGGGAAGTTTTCTCTCTCGTCCAAATCGGCTTGGGAGATTTGGAGAGAGAGAGAATTTTCCATTGCGAATTGGACAGGCGGTTGCTAGCTGGGGAGTCGTTTGCTATCCGTCCGAGCAAGAGGATTCTCGTTGGCACGTTTCGTTTACGTTATTTGTTTGTGAATTCAGTCTACGGTTTTGTTTACTCTGTGAGAAAAGCCGGAAAGTCGCAAAACGTCTTGGTGCTGTGCCCATCTTGTTTTCGGTGATTTGATTGCATCCGTCGCCCCCATTGTTGAAACTGCGCTGCGGTGATCCGAGATTGAAACAAGAAAGAGGGGAGATGACGATCGTGTCCTCGGGATTTATTTTTCTGACGATCGTAACGTGGGAATGAGATCTGAGATTTGGAGCCGGTCGATCAGATTAAAAAGTGCTACAGTTCAAGGAATTAACTATCTGTTCTTCAAGTGTAAAGAACTCGAACTAACTTGAACTACAAGTTTTTTGTGTTTATCTGGTTGATTGGTGACGAGTGGCGGTTTATTCTTCGCGTTTCGTTTTCTTTCGCTCATCAGCTGGCCATATCGCTAACGACGACGCCGCCAAGCTCTCCTCAAAACAAATTGACAAACAAAGCACAGGAGATCAAACATAAACAATACACTCAAGAGATACTCATTTTGATTTGCTGAGTTTCAAAGGCGACGCAACTAAGAATAGTGAGTGCAAATCGCGAAAAGATAGCAAGCGAAACTTTAAAGTTTAAAGTGAAGACGCGATAATTTGAGAATAAACTCTTGCGAGGCAAAATCATCACTTGTTTGGGGGAAGAGAGCGGGAGAAACTTGAACGCTAAAATTGTGTTAATAACAAAGAAATAACGTTCGAGACCGTGATAAACAGAATCGCAGAGACAATTTGAGTGTAATATCGTCAGCTCGTGTTGTGCGAAGAAAGTAATTTGTGTGTAATTTGAGTTGATAACTAACTGTTGAATAAATCGCAAATTGATTTTCGGACAAAAACATCGATTAATATTTCGCAGTGTTGACCTTGAAATCCTAAGGAAATCGTTACTACGAGCTCACCCTGATAAACGGAATTACAGGAAGTATCTGAGCAATTGTGCATTTTCAACTGAAAGAATCTCGCGTAAATCAGCTGTCGGTTTGTTTATAGTGTCTTGTGTTAGCGCCAATTGGTGTCAATTTTCATTTAACCTTTTCCCGTCGATTCGTGTGGAGGAACACCGTTTCCATGATTACCTACAACATCAACTTCAACCAAGATTTCACAACTAGATATGGACGATGGTTTTTGTGATAGATCTCAATCATCATTAGATAATAATAGCAACAATAGTAGTAAAAATAGTTCACCGAAATCTCCATGTACATGTGCTGGAATCTTGAAAGGATCGAAAAAAAAGATTTACTAACAGGTAAATTTGCAATAGAATCTGATAAATGTCGAGACTTAAGCGAAGCTGTGGACTATCCAACAAAAAGTATATTTGACGATCGACAATTTCCACCGGTAACAACAGTTCGAGAATGACAAAATGGAAGAGGAAAAATTTCCATGAATTTATCTAGAAAATTTTAAAAGACGTTTATTAAATCTGTGGAGAGTGGAAGATAAAATTTTGAATAATTCTATTGAATCTTTGGAAAACAGATAATCTGTTCTTACATATTAATTAGTTCCTCCAAAAAAATAAGAACGAAAAAAAGAAAAACAAAACAGTTTTTATCAAATTTCACAAAATACTAGTTCCTTGATGTATTTGAATTTTATGTTAATTCTTGCAATTTATTACAAGCTCTTGCCTTGCTGTATATCATTCTGTTAGAGTTTGCATTTTGCGTTTAGCACTTGGTAAAAGCATTCTGTGGTGTACTAAAATAATATTCAAGCCGTATAGAAATTGCTACTGAAGTTGATAAACCCAAAACTTTTTTCGTACCAAGAAAAACAAAACCCTTTAAATTATTACGAACCAAAGGTAAATTTAGGCGACTAAATTTGCGGAAATTGGAAGGAAATTGATAATACATCTACTTACGTATAATTTGAAAAAAAGTTTCACTTCTGCAGCAAGAAAAATCATATATAATTCTAATTAAAATCTAGTTATTGAAAAACATTAGGAAATTCCATGACTATGTACCTGAGAAAAAAAAATATTAAGTAGTTTGGAATTAAATACATGAAAGTGAAAAAAATGACAAAAAATTGAAGTTTGCTAATAAGCTATAAACAATTAACGTAAATAATACACAAATGAAAATATTCGCCTAAAAATATCTCTGAACAAAGAGGGCACGAACGAAATATTTTGTCCGTATTAAATTATATAATAAATAAAATTAAATTATGTACAGTATTAAAAATTAACATGTTTCATTGAGGCAAGATTGGTGGAGTGCGGGCATCCTCATGGTGACTGCACGAAGGTCGTCTCTTTCTCCGTCTTTCCTTTCTTACGGTATTTAATGTGGTAATAAACCCCGACCGTCGCAGGTGAGCCTAGCCGGCAACCTTCTACTATTTCAGCTGCCATCATGCAGCTTATTGGCTAGACGTTTCCTTTCTTTCCTTTTTTTTGCTGCGAAGGTGACCCATCGGGTCTTTCATAACAAAAATGTAGCTTTAAATTTTTTTTAGCATCCGATCTTCATACTACGCATGAAGCCACTTCTGGAAGCAGTAACTGGAAACGGAAGAAGCCAGAAGTGGAGGTAGTAATGCAATATTACCTTTATTTTATTATCAATAGCCCGAATTTTCTTGTGAATTTTGGTTACTTTTAGTTTAGCTAACATGGCGCCCAATTTTTGTTGAGCACTATCGTTGGCTGACTCCTCCATATTCCTAATTTTCAAATCCTTTTGTCCGTCTAGCTAATAATGTGCGTGCGGAATATGCACGCCAACAGAATGTTGTTATTTAATTTGTCACCACAAAATTTATTGGTCACCACAAATACACTTTTTCGCCGTATAACACGGCCAACAGAACTAACCACCGAACAGAAAAGACAAACCAACTTGTAATTTACTAATTTATTACAGAACTTTCTCCTATGAACGTTACCGATTAAAAGCCAACATAATTGCACTTACACTAGTACTTATAGACTATTTTCATAGATCGTCAGTTGTTTGTTTTTTAGATACAAACAACTGTACGTGTTTGTTATGAGAATAATCTAGAGATGATACAATTGTTATGAGAATAATCAAGAGATGATACAATTGTTATGAGATCAAATCTTTCATATGTAATTAGTTTTGTGGGAAATGATTTGTTCTCATGGTTGCACTGCACCTAACATCTTTCCCCTTACAAAAAGTTTGTCCTCGAGCTTTCTACAAATATCTTGTTCTTATGCGTGTAATATTTGTTTACTGGACTCTGGAGAAATCGACACAGTAGGTTCTAATGATCTTTCAAAATTTTTATTTTTACGATTGAAGCATTTTTTAAATATAATAATGGATAAATTTCCACTTGCACATTTATATTCTACAAAACATATAAAAGCAAGAAAGAATGTGCCAATTATAATAGCTACAGCTGAATTTCCTCTCACAATTTTTGGAAGTTAGCCTGCTCAACTAATTCCAGCGTTAAATCTTCAATTTCATAAACGTTATCGGTAGACAATTTTCCAATTCTATTTTCACTCTGTTTGATTTCGTTTAAATTGAAGAGATTACAACATTCTTCTAATTCTACATTTTTATCTTATTTTATCGAAATATTTGTTGCAGTTTTTTCCGGCAATTAATCATGAGTTGCGCTATGAATGGTACAGTCATTTGAAAAATTTATAATATTTGTTCCTATTACTTTGATCTCTTTTGTTTTGTTGCTTTAACACTCTATGTTCGTTTCCATAGTATTTACTGTAAGCAATTGCAAATTATTTATTTTGTACATAATATCTAAGTCTGTGTCTATTTTCCTAAATTCACATTGTTTATCAGTTTGTTTTAAAAATAGATTAATTATACAATTTCCTACATATATATACTTTCTAATGGTAAGGGCTTACAAATTTTAATTTCTCCAATCTTTTTACAATTGAATTCATTCGTTGTTATGAAATCTTCTCTATCTTTACTTACAATAAAATATTTCTTAAGGTTGTCGATAGTTACGATGATATTACTTCTAACATATGGAAATACAATTATTTCATATAATTCAAAATGTTGACGAGTGACCTTGTCAAGGGTTATTATTACATAAATATTCTTTTGTTTTATATACGCTGAAAGTTCTAAATCTTGTGCTATGCTTTTATAATTACCAATTAGAGGGTTGATAGCTAAATCAACTTTATCATTAATGTTTCTGAGTTCCTCAACCAACTGCTCCGGTTCAAGAATGAAAGGATGCAATATACCAGCCTGAATAAACAAAAGACTATCTCGAAGAATTTCTATCTGTAGGTCCAAGACCTCAATTTTATCATAGATTTTCGAATAGATCTCTTTGTTCGCTGTAAAGAAGTCGTAACGGTGAAACACCTGTTACTTTATTAATATTATTCGGTGTAACACCTAATAAGTTCCAGGGTAACGAAATCTGCATTCATTGAACAGTTCAAGGAACATTAGCCAAACAATTAGCGTATCGCCAAGTGTAAAACGTTAATATTCTCAAATGTTCGATGACTGCACTAAACGCACGATTTTCCTAAAACGCTCTCAGCAGCCTCAACGGAAGAAAACTAAAAGGCCTTTTTCGCTTGAAAAATCGAACTGAACATTTATTTTTCTCTTCAAGTTCTAAATACTAACAAAATGCTTACCTAAATTAAAATAACACTCAAAGCAATTCTTCTCATGAGATATTGCTTGGAGTAAACAATCCAAAGTCACTAAATTCCGAATATAATATTTCACGCATTCATGATGTGAATGTAGAAAGTGCTGAATTGCATTTTAAGTGGACGAGAACGTACATATTATTCTTGCAACAAAGTGTTGCACTGGTGACGAGAACGTTTGTTTATCTTAGGATTAAATTACGCGACGAGAAAATTATGATCTTGGATTGCTTGGACAATGATAAGATGTATGAAATAGTAAAATTTGTATACATTGAAATGAAATGGTTTCAGATTATATTTTACTTGAAAAATTTGAAATGTGAGATAGCTCTCGAAAAATTCGTAACATTCTCCCCGCCTTGAACTATTTGTTCAATCTTGAACTTGAATCATGAATTCTGATGCTTGCTGCGATTGGGACCTACGTCTTGGTGCTGGAACAAGTGGTTGGCTAGAGCCCTTGATACGCAATCCGCAATATTTCACTACGATAACGATGATTGCTGCTAAGATGATTAAGAGGCAGGTGTACGATACGCTGAATTGATGGACATCATGGTGTGTTAATTTTGGCAGGAGGGAATTTCTATGAACGATATCGAGGCATTGGTTTAGTCTGCGGATGTCCTCAGAAATGTTCAACCTGTCATTAGGTACGAGTCGAATTTGATAGCTTTCATCGTGTATCGGGATGATCTCACTGACGTTGCGTGTTGGGAACACGGATGTTGGGTTCAACGTGATATGTCGGCTGACGCCTTCGATTGTGAGCTGGCCGCATTTGAGAATACATCCTGGAAAGAGAGTAAAAGTTCCCGTGCCGTTTAAGCGGTGTTGAGTAATTTGATTGTTGCAAATCACACTGATGACAATGTCGTGTCTTATTGCGTACATCCAATGATTCTCGATTTGCAAACTCGTGAACTGAGGGTCCCCAAGTGTTGTCTTGACCCGACATTTCGGTGAATTCGCAGTGTGGAGGAAGATGTTAATGTCGCATCCATTTGAATAGACGTTGATGTTGATGGGTGATTGTTTGATATTGCAAAAGAAGTTGGAGTTCTGTGCCTTATAACACTTTGTTTCCAGCTCGTAGTCTGACGTTGGATAATACTGATCATGATGTAAACTGATCAGCATGTATTGAGAGTCCGGCTGAATTACAGTGAAAGTGTTATTAGTCTCAAATCCCCTGATAAGTTGTATCTGTTTCTGCAATTGAGATGGACTCAGCAGTAGCGGACTCACTTTTCCATGATGAGTGTCAACTAAGACACTCAATAGCGCGTTTTGGATATGTTGGAAGTTAGATACGGCGAGAATCAAACGGATGGATAATGAATTGAAAATTTCATGCAATCGCTGACTGTCGATCGCTTCGCTGATGACATTGACGGTATTTGTAGTAGTGTTGAGAACTTCCTAAAACTCCTGCAATCTTCGGGTAGTGTCTTCGTGCGAGCTTTGGATTATGTTTACTGTCGCATTGATGATGGTGGTTTGATTTTTTATGAGGTTCATAAGCGATTGGTCGTTATCTTCAAGCTGGTTGATTATATTTGACATCCTTTCAGCATAACTTGAATCTAAGGCACCAAATAATGAGCTAGCAATGTAGCCGATGATGTCGAATGGTGATCTTCTTGCTCGCTTTTCCTTTGTCGACAGTAGATAGTTGTTCGTGGTTAACTCTGTAAGCGTGGCTCGCAGGTAAGATAATGTTTCTTCACATGATTCAGGATCTTGTAGCCGCGTGCAAAATGTGCTTAGTTTAGCGGCAGCTTCGCAGATGGAGTTATACTCTGCCCAGAAAGGCTTCATTGAGTAGAATACCACCATGGTCCACTCATCTGCAATTAAAGATGCGGATCTGAAGCGTTCGAACAGCAGTCCTGGATGATCTTTGAAGGGCGTGATGTTGATTGAAGCCTCTGTTGCCCTGGCTGGTAAGATAAAACATATTGCCAGCAGAGTTGTAAGGGCCCATGATACCTTCTTCCGTTTTGAGCTAGTGGAGGGTCCCGGATCGTTGGTTCGTTTACTCGTTGAAGGTTCAGGTTCGTTCTGTTGCACTCGTTCATCTGGACTTGGGCGTTGATATCCCGATGGTCCTGGTATTGGCTCCGCAGATTGTGTGTCGGTAGTTGTTGTTTCGTCCTTTTCAGCTTCGATAGCAAGAGGTGCTACCTTATGAATTGGCCACTTATTAGTCCAGATGCGGTTTTTATCTCTACCACCCGAACGAACCCATCGGTTCCTCTTATGGTGTTGGCAATGCGCCCCACAGGCCAAGATAGTGGTGGTATATTGTCTTCCTTGACTATCACCATTGTCCCGTTTTTGATGTTGTCGATTCACGTTTTCAACTTGTGGCATTGTTGGAGTTCACTCAAGTATTCCCTACTCCAGTGATTCCAAAATTCTTGCTTAATTCTGGTTAGCTCCTTCCATCTGTCACCCAGTGAAAGTGTGTTGATTTGTGCATAGGGATCAATGGTAGAATTAAGCGGATCTCCGATGAGCAAGTGGCCTGGGGTGAGTGCGGTTTGATCGTTCGGGTCATCAGATAATGGCGTCAGCGGTCGTGAATTTAGTATTGCCTCTATTTCCACTACGAGGGTTGTAAGCTCTTCATAGGTCAACAGTCTGGATGATGCCGTTTTGAAAAAAAAGTTGCTTGGCTGATTTTACTGCTGCTGCTCACAAACCTCCAAAGTGAGGCGCGCGCGAAGGAAAGAATTTGAAATTTATCCTTTTACCAGAACTGAACTCCTGGATTTGCTGTGTTGCTCCTGAACCGTATATGACCTCTTTTAGTTCGCTGGGCTGATTGTTTGCGCCGACGAAGTTCTTGACATTATCACAATAGATAATGTTGCAACTGCCACGTCTTCCAAGGAATCTTTTGAGAGCCTGGATAAACGCGTCGGTTGTGAGGTTCTTCACCACTTCCAGGTGCACCGCCTTGGTAGCAAAGCAACAAAACAACGCGACGTAAGCTTTCTTTGGCGGTCTGTCGCGAATCCCGGTTCGCACGTAAAAGGGGCCGCAAAAGTCGACGTCGGGTTTTATAAATGGGCGCGATGGTTGGACTCGATCTTTTGGCAGGTTGCCCATTATTTGTTGTTCTAGCTTTGGTTTTTCTCGCGCACAGAGAACCCATTTGTCGATTATAGTCCTTGCAACAGTTTTCCCATGGATTGGCCAGTAGTTTTGTCTGGTTAAGGCCAATAGACCAGCTTGCCGGATTTGATTGTTGGCACAATGAATTTACCTCATGATGAGTCTCGTAACGTGGTGTTTCTGAGGCAGAATAACAAGATGTTTTGCTTCAAATGATAGGTCTGAGTTTTGGAGCCGTCCACCGACTCATAATTCCATGCTCGTCAAGGAATGGACATAGCCCACTAATGCTGCTTGTAGTAATCGAGCACGGAGCGTGTCAGCGTCATAAATAATAAGAACCAAACACTCAAGCAGCGCATCAATAGTTTAGTCCTAAAAACATTAGCGGAGAATGTAGAAAAGGATAAACAAGCAATGGCCCAAAATAGCATCAACACATCAAATGATACCAAGCCTGCAAAATGATACGTTTTGGAACATACAGATACGAACCTAAGTAAAAAGTGTTAACATCCTAGAAAGGAATTAAAATAGTAGCTCCAAGTTGTATAAAATCCTGCAGATGCAGTAGTTTTAAACATTCAAATGCGTGAAATTGTTAAAATCGTCGCGCATTTCTCAGAATCATTAAACATTTTATTTATTTACACTTTGCCAACATGTGGAAATTATATTAGGGAGAATCTGGAAATGAAGACGAAAAGTTCTGATGCACCCTACTATAATCCATCGGATCGGTCGCGTCCATACAAAAGAATTGTCCTCCAAATGGATATAATTCCAGAAGAAGCGAAATCGGTGATAAGATCGATTTATTCGAAAGGAACCTTAGAAGAAATACAAAATAATGAAGCAAGTGAACGATTGGTTCGAGCATGCTCAAAAGACAAATATATAAGGCAGGATCAAGGATCAACAGCAAAATCGGACAATTTGTGGTTTGCTCGAGACGTGAAGGTGCCTTATTCGGTGTCTATTGCTCGCTTTTTCACGTCTTTTTGGTTGTTGCGCGTTGCTTTTTTTCTTTCACGTGTGTGAAAGTGTTCACATATGTGACAAAAAATTCGAGTTGCGTGGCCGTGGCCAAAAAACTATCGTCCGGAACGAAAATCTTAACCAATCGCTTCCGAATCTCTCGCAAGCTGAAGAGAACTTGTTGCTTTTACACGCGAAAAAGTACACGCCGTGGCGATCCGATTCCGTTGTCTCAAAGTCAATCGCGAAGTTCGAGCAAAACGCTAATTTGATTAGTGCCAAGTCCGAGGTCTGCCTGAAGACAATTTCCGTTCATAAGACAGTGCACGGGATCATGTCGCGAGCGGGAACCGCGAACAACGCCATGTCTATGTCGATGTCGGCGAGCAATCGCGAGTTGTCTACGCGGTATCGCAGCGACACGCTTAATAACAATCCCTCGACACCTACGAGACGCATGAGTGAACACAGTATATCGGCATATTCCCAAAACAGTAACCTCACCACACCCTCAGACATAGAGGTGCGCGGATTGGCCGACGCTTCGTGCGTCCGCATTCCGATTGTTGGCTACGAGGTCATGGAGGAGCGTGCCCGCTTCACCGTGTACAAACTGCGCGTGGAAAATCCGTTTTCCAATGACTGCTGGCTGGTGCTAAGACGCTACACAAACTTTGTGCGTCTCAACAACAAACTGAAGCAAACCTTCCCACATATCACGCTCCAGCTGCCGAGGAAGAAGTGTTCGGCGATAACTTCAACTCGGTGTTTTTAGATAATCGGGTACAAGAGCGGCAGCGCTTCGTCAACTCTATCATGGCCACGCACTGCATTTCGCTGATAACTGGGTGTTATTTTAGTATTTAGTATTTTAGTATTTAGTATAGTATAAAGATTAGAGAAGACACAATGAGTAATTCAAGGGGAGGAAGAGAGCAGATAAAAGAAATTCAAAACCAGAATAAAGTCTGATAATAAAATCACATACTTTCGCATGTTTTCTTAGTGTGAAAATGTGTTATTAGTTAGTGTATTTTAAATATACAAAGCGTTAGGGAATAATATTTTTAAAGTAGGGTAACAACAGAAAATAACAAATACTAAAGCAATGAATTAAAACATTGTACATTCATCACCGAACAATATCTATATTTGTTATGGTCGCATTTTGATACCCTTACCCTTCGGTCTTTCCATTACGTTGGATTTGACCGGGTATAGGACCCGGTACGGTGGCAGGCTCACACCACCAAACATGAGCCAGCCGCCGGGTACATTTTAACCTCTTTGTTTCAGGTGACTTCGCGGGTTGAGTGGCCCAAGCAGAGTGCCTCTTTATGACATAGAGTTATGCAATCGAGTTGCATAATTCTATGGCATAAATTGGTCACCGGGGTACTTCTCTTCTGATGGGAAAGCTTATGCAAGTTAAGTTGTATGAGTTTTCCACTCAGAAGAGGAATACCTGGCCACTGCAACAAATATGGATTTTAATCCGGTTGGGTGGGTGCGCAGGGGCTCCATCACCACCCGGTTGCCCTTCTCTCATTTGTGGGCCATGAGCCTCTCCGGGTAAGGACGAGGTCACCCTGCTTCCACTTCTTTTTACTTGTTACTCTTGTTCCATGGACAAGTCAGTTGTCCCTGGTAGAGTTGCCTACAATTTTTGCGACTTCGGTCGCCTTGTTTTGTTCGACCCCAGAAATTCGTGAGTGCGAAATTCTTCGTAGTGGGTCCTTGTGCTGGGGGAATGAACCCGCACCACGACACCGCAATGCTAGCCTGCCAGCGCATTCACGCGTCAAGGACATTCTCGGCAGATACCGACACCCTCTTCTTGTTGTAATCGAGCAGGTACGGTTGTGAACCCCGTCCAATACGCGAATGGGATCCGAATATTTTTTTTGTTAAAAAAATTAGTCAGGAAAATAAATGTCTTAATAGAAACTGATAACTATCCTTTACCCAACAAAGATAAAATTTTGAATCAAATTAAGAGTGCCGAGTATATGTCTGCTTTGGAAATAAGCAATTTGATCTAGCAAATACCTCTTGATCCACAGTGCCAGGAATTTACTGCTTTCAAAATCGTAGACCAAACGAAACGCTACCACTTAAAGCGTATTCCTTCTGGCTTAAAAAAAAAAAATGTTCACCAAGAAATTCAAAGACTAATGGAAAAATTACTCTCGGACGAATTGCGGAAGCAATGTGTGATAACTTCTGAATCGCTTCTAGTTTTTTCGAATGATTTTACGTCGCACCTTGCCCATCTTCAGAAGGTAGCAAAAAGATTGTCCGTAGCGAAGCTAACTATAGATACAGAAAAAAACAAATTTTGTATAAAATCTGTGAAATGTTTTGGATATATTGTTCTGAGGAACTCTGTAACAAGTAATCCAGATGCTTGGAAGCCCATTTCAATAATTCCCCGGCCGGAAACAAAGCAACGCCTGAAAATGTTCCTACAAATTACCGACTGGCTACGAAGTCTTATTCACTACAAATGGTCGCCCCACTACCTTTTGAGTAAAACTAGTAGTAAGCAGTTGCATTTCACGCCAGAAACCCGCGAAGCTTTCGCTCATATTAAAACACATTTAACTAGTGACCAACTCATCCATGGGCCAGTTTATGGACGCCCGTTCTACGTTCAATGTAACGTAAATTTCAAGATAATTGTAGGTCTTTTATACCAACGATATCTTGAAAGAGAACATTTTGTTATGATAACTGATAAAAATATTTTATCTTGGATTCTAAACTAAACTAGACGCTTTATTTACTCGATGGTGCATTGAATTGCAAAAGTTTGATTTCACCCTCCAGCAAAGAAAACAAAATAAAAATGTCGAATTAAATGTTCTGTCTCGGGTTGAGACGAGTCTCATAAATGAAATGAAAAGCAATATAACTGTTGGTAAGCAAAATTGTCCCAAGTACAATTTACTACGGAAACAAATTATTGACTATCCGCATGAATATCCAGATTTCAAAGTAGAAAATGAATTGATTTTATGTCGTAGAGAATTCGCTTACGGGGATCCGATAATTGACCGAAATATTTGGAAAATCTGCTTCCGAGGAGTTTGGCGCGGGATGTCATGCAACGCACTCACATCAACGCGTTTGGAAATCATCGAAATCGGAAAGAAATGCAAAAGTATTTAACATCTGCTTCTATTGGCCATTTATGGAGCATGATCTACGAACGCTTATCGACAAGTGTCCGTTTTTGGCCAGAATCCGATGAGCGGATGGCGACTACAAAGCAAGAGTGCGCGTTTGGATGGTGAGAAGGTCGTCAACAGGATTATACCGGTGATTACGGTTGTTACAATACTATGAACAAACCGGGTGGAAGATTGCGATGGATTGGAGAGATCGGATTTGGTTTTCGCGCAGATTAGTGGCACGCGGAGCGAATTGAACAAAAAGACGAGGAGGAGGAAAAAGCGCGCGATTAGCGTGAACGTGGTTAGCGGATAATTTGAGGTGTATAGATTATTGTTGAAGTGTTCTGATGTTTTGCTTACTACGTTAATGATTGAGTGGACGATGCAATTTTGCAAATAACGGTGATAGGATGGAAATAAATTAACAATTTTTGGAATTGAAGGAGTCTGTTCGAAACCGCAAGACAGCGCGGACGCCGCGTGGAGAATTAACTTGAAGTGTTAGAGATACGCGATTTTGTGAAATTGGATGACAATTCGTTTTACCAATTGTTGAGTTTCGAATAAAAGGATGAGTTGCTTATCGAATGAGCGGTTAAAGCATGTATACTACAAATTATCACCGAGTATTAAATAAATTGAGTTACAAGATAAATTCAGTTCGTGGATGAAAAATTGCCCCAATTAAACTTAACGGGTGGTTCGGAGAGTGAAAGTGAAGGAAATGTACCGATAATAGTACAGTTGAGTTAAAGCCAATTTCCAAAGTGAATTTTCTCGCAATTGTGCTGACGCGATCATTTGTGGTGTACGGAATAAGCCGTTTGTATAGAGGTTTTTGATTTGTCGAGTTGTAACGGAAGAATTAAACCGTTTTCCGCCGACTGGCCGACTGAATTGTCGAGAATCCCATCTTTATATTGGAATTTACTGCACACCGAAGGGGAACGAGATTTTATAAGACTTTCGGCAGAATCAGCGGAACGCCCGTACTCCAAAGAGCATTTGTCTCCACCGATAAGACGGAAGTTAGCTAGGTCACGTATGAATTCATATAGGCAATAATTTAGTCACGGGACTCCAAAATTTGCTCATGATAGACATCGGAAACTTCAGCCGTCTAGGGAAACGTGAGGCAATCATTGATTGTATTCGATTAGGCGCCCGTTATTTTTTGTGTTTAGTTTAAATTTAATGAATTTAGTGAAAGCAAATAATTACTGCAAAATTTTTCAATTTTTCATATATGAAACGGTTAGTGCGAGTGGATTTTGGTTTCGGTTTCGATTATTTAACAATTCCAGGATTCCCCGCCCCGAACACGAGCGCTCGTCAGAGGAGGTTTGGGGTAAGTACCCTGCTTTGTGCAACAATTATATTTTCTTTGCATGTTTCATTAAATTTACATACATACTAATACTAAAACCAAAACACTCGGACACCGGTGTTTCTTTCAATAACTTTTTAGTCTCGAAAAGACCTTGCTTATTCGGTACCGCCTTTGTATTGGATTATTTAATATTATAAACTAAAGATAATTGCTATGATCTCTCGTTTGTATTTTTCCTTTTTTTTGAGCAGAACATAATGTCAATTTTGTTGGTAAATAAAATGCATTAATATCCCATAACTTTCGGTCTTTCTGTTCCGCTTCTTTTGGACCGAGTATAGGACCCGGTACGGTGGCAGGCTTCCACCTCAAAACATGAGCCAGCCGCCGGGTACATAGTTAATTCTTCTTTGTTTCAGGTGACTTCGCGGGTTGAGTGGCCCAAGCCGAGTGCCTCTTTATGGCATAGCGTTATGCAATCAAATTGTATAATTCTATGGCATAAATTGGTCACCGGGGTACTCCCCTTCTGATGGGAAAGTTCATGCAATTCAAGTTGTATGAGTTTTCCAATCAGAAGAGGAATACCTGGCCACTGCAACAAAATATATATGGATTTATTCCGGTTGGGTGGGCGCGAAGGGGCTCCATCACCACCCGATTGCCCCTCTTTCATTTGTGGGCCATGAACTTCGGCGGGTAATGACGAGGTTACCCCAAGTCCGCCTTTCTTCTCAGGTTCCTCTTGTTTTCGTAACAAGTTCTATCTCCCTCGGTGTAGTTATCTACAATTTTTGCGACTTCGGTCGCCTCTTGATCTCCAACCAAATTCGTGAGTGCGAAATTTTTTGTAGTGGGTCCTCGTGCTGGGGAAATGAACCCGCCCCACGACACCGCAATGCTAGCCTGCCAGCGCATTCACGCGTCTCCAGACGAGGGCATTCTCGGCAGATACCGACACCTTCTTCTGCCGAGGCTGCAGTCCTTTACGGACATTTTTGAACATTATATTCACTACATTCTGCCGAGGCAGCAGACCATCGCTGCAGTCCTTCACGGACATTTTAAAATGTACTCGACACTACATGCTTGTTGAATTGATTCCCCCTTGTGCCTTCGCAGTTGCTCCAAGTCCTGCGGAAACGCTTCCGCTTGAACTTCCTGGATGATGATGTTCATGGCATGCTCTAACTCTAGCACGGATAAGACTCCGAAGCGACCACATGTGGTTGGTTTGGAGTTGTTGATGAATCGAAGACTAAAGGCCACGATGTATGCTGCTGATATGGGCTAGGGATGCCACAAAGCCGTCATTTGCCGTTGCAGCTATCAAGGCTGTATCAGAGCGTCTTCGCTCCAAGGGGGTTTCCGTATCGATGGTTTTATTGGGCCAGTAGTGTTCTTGTCAATGAACAAAATGGGGACCAGAGAACCACTGTTGATGATTACTGAATACTTCTGGCGCTACTCCCCTCGATTGGAGATCAGCTGGATTTTTCTTGGATGGCACGTGCTTCCACTAGGACTCCAATGTAAGCTCCTGTACGGCAGCAACTCGATTTGCCACAAACTTCTGGAGTGAGGAAGCTTGTGATCTCAACCATGACAGAACAATTTCCGAGTCAGTCCAGAATTTGATTGGTTCGTTCCAGTTTAGATCCGTCTTCACCCGTTGGGCCAGGTCCGTGCCCAATTTGGCGGCGCATAATTCCAGTCGTGGTAGTGTAATGGGCTTCAGTGGCGCTATTCTAGATTTAGCGCACAACAATCGAACTCTTATTGTGCCATCGATGAGGGATGACCGAATGTAAATAGCAGCACCATACGCTCTTTCAGAAGCATCGCAAAAGACGTAGAGCTGTCTGTCCTTAGCACGGTTGTGTGCTGAAATATGCCGTGGGATAGCTATGTCCCATAGTGCTCTGTACTTCCTTACCAATGTTAATACGACCATTGAGCTGTAGGTCGAAGCAGTACTCCGCTCCTATGAGGACCTCAATAGGAGCCGGTTTGTGGAATTCAGGAAGACGAAAACGGAGCAAGACAGAAAAGATGTCCTCTTGGATCTTGGGCCCAGTAAATAAGATGTCGTCGAGCGAGAGTCGAGATGAAGTTTTGGCGGATCCATCAAATACAATCCTGAGTTTCGTTGTTTCGCTATCTGGTTTATAGACACAGTGATGCGGCAGGAAGTAATGCACAGCCGGAAGATCAGTTATTTCGGACATATGTTCTAACTTTATGTATTCTTGCATAAAGCTGACATACTGGTCTTTGAGATATGGATTTCGGTTGAATCTTCTCTCAACGGCTAAAAACCTGCTTCGGCAGGTTATGTATGCCCGCGGGCATTTTCCATGTGGATATGTCCAGCTGTGATGCAGGCTGAACTGTGGTAATCTTTGCTAGCACAAATGCGTCTAGGTCGAGTTTGCACTTGGTGATTCGAGACTGCATTTGTATCTGCACTCTTGTTTGAGCGATACTTCGATTTGGGCCAATTCCTTGGATACTTATTGGATCAGGGACTTCAGTGATCGCAAGTCTTTTTGCTACCTTCTTAGTGATGAAGTTAAGCTGTGACCCGGTGTCCAGCAGAGCACGACATTCAACTGCTTGACCATATGCTGCTCTAAGTGTTACCATGATGGTTCCCAGTATCACATGGGCTAGGGCTTCGAAATTGGACTGACATACAAGCGCAATCTTTGAGTCACCACTGGAGGGCTGTTTGGGCGACTTTTTGATGTTGTCCTTTGCCTTCCGTTGCTCGTCATCATTGTGAAGCAATGTGTTATGCTTTTGTTGGCATCTAGTGCAGACACCTCGAGTGCACTTCGCGGCTCTGTGGCCAGGTTTGAGGCAATTTCTGCACAAGTTGGCTCGTTGAACGATTTCTTGTCGCCTTGGCACTGATTGTCGGACAAATTCCTTGCAGGCAAATAGAGGATGTGATTCTGGGCACGCCGCACCATGCAACTTTTCTGGATTCGCAACTAAGACCGATGTCCTTGGCTTTGTAGTTGTCTTGGTTTCTGATGATTTTTTGCCCTTCATGGGTTCGATAGTCTGGAAAACGCGCCTCTAACAAGCTCAGAACCTTGCTGACATTTTCCAATGATCGTGGATTCTCCAATGTTTGTTCGTACAGCATGTGTGTTGTTCTGTCTAACTTTTTCAAGAGGATGTGAGAGACGATGGCATCCCAGTGCTCTGTATTTACCCCAAGGTTCTGTAAACCCATGAGGCATTCGTTGGTAGTATCATGTAGCCTTTTGATGCTGGTTGCTGAGTCCGCTTGAGTTAACTGTTGCGAAAGAAATTTGCTGATAAATGTGTTAACCAGCACCCGGTCGTTATGGTACCGTTGCTTGAGCAAAGACCATGCTACTTCATAACTCCTGTCACACACTCGTAGATGCTGGATCAATGTGCGAGCCTCCCCAGATAGTTTACCTACAAGATAAAACATCTTCTGTGCTGCACTTATGGGGCTGTTATGTATCAGCTGCTCGAACAAGTCCTAAAATTGAATCCAGTCGGTATAATCGCCCGAAAATGTTGGCAAGCTGATTCTTCGGAGTTTGGCTGTCTCAACTAGTTGATGATTGAACTGCGAAGTCCTTGGAGTGCTTTCTACATGTTGGTAAAGCTTAATTATGACCATTTGTACTTCAGTGTCCACTTTGTTGTATGCTTCTTCGTCCTTGCTCTGATCGTAATTTTCATAGCAAGCCCAGAAAGCGTGCCAGTTCTCGTCCAACAATTCCTTCTGCTTCTTAAGCAGTTCAGCTTTGAATCTGTAGAACTGCGGGGGTTGAGTCGTTTCTAACTTTTCGTTTATTTCGGCAATCATATGCGTCATCGATTTGATGAGGGCCTTTTGCCGTCGCAGAAGTTGTATCACCTCACTGGGCTTGTCGTTGGGCATCTCGTTCCCTGATCCTCGATTCAAAAAGTCTTCCAGGGCTCGTTTGTATTTCTGGACGGCGCCTTCAACCTGCTCAAAGTATGAATTTGTGAAGTATGGATGCTCACTATGAGTCCCTGAAAATTCCTCCAATGTATTGTGATTCTTCTGGAAGTAGTTCCAGTTCTCTTCAAGGATTGTTAATTTCTTCTTGCAATAGTACACCATCTTCCTCTCCTGACTGTCCTTTTTAAAATTAGAATAGCCCTTTTCGATGGAGCTGGCCAGCTCCTTTTGTATTTTTGCCACTGCATCCATAATTAATTATTGATCGCTGTACGTGGTCTCGCTATCACGTCGGGGTCACTAAATTTTATGTTCGCTGTAAAGAAGTCGTAACGGTGAAACAACTGTTACTTTATTAATACTTATTCGGTGTAACACCTAATAAGCTCCAGGGTAACGAAATCTGCATTCATTGAACAGTTCAAGGAACATTAGCCAAACAATTAGCATATCGCCAAGTGTAAAACGTTACTATGCTCAAATGTTCAATGATTGCACTAAACGCACGATTTTCCTAAAACGCTCCCAGCAGCCTCAACGGAAGAAAACTAAAAGGCCTTTTTCGCTTGAAAAATCGAACTGAACATTTATTTTTCTCTTCAAGTTCTAAATACTAACAAAATGCTTACCTAAATTAAAATAACACTCAAAGCAATTCTTCTCATGAGATATTGCTTGGAGTAAACAATCCAAAGTCACTAAATTCCGAATATAAAATTTCACGCATTCATGATGTGAATGTAGAAAGTGCTGAATTGCATTTTAAGTGGACGAGAACGTACATATTATTCTTGCAACAAAGTGTTGCACTGGTGACGAGAACGTTTGTTTATCTTAGGATTAAATTACGCGACGAGAAAATTATGATCTTGGATTGCTTGAACAATGATAAGATGTATGAAGTAGTAAAATTTGTATACATTGAAATGAAATGGTTTCAGATTATATTTTACTTGAACATCTTGAAATGTGAAAAATTCGAAATGTGAGATAGCTCTCGAAAAATTCGTAACACTCTTCATAATAAAGTTGAAGATTGATCTGCTTTTCATGTTCGTTGCTTACGTTATTGTGACGTTTGATTTCGTCTATTATTTCATTTAATTTTACCCGGATCGCATTCTGTTCGGAGTTAGTAATTTTCGATTGTTTATTAATGTCAATCATGAGATCATTCCTTTGCTAATGTTAAATTCGTTTCTTTTGATACTTTCTATAGCTTCTTTGACTTGCTCAAAGTCGTCGGAATCCATAGTACCGAATAGAAATTTCAAAGAACCCCCTATCCAATTCAGTAACCCTCTGCGTAGTCTTATATTCGGTGTTAAACCTAATAAACCATAGACTCTATTCAAATTATGACCTAATCGTTTGGCTTGAAGTTCTCCATTTAACTTAAGATTTTTACATGCTGCTATCTAATTGCTAGACAAATCGTCTATATTATGCGTGAGAAATCTTATCCTATCTATCTGGCTTTCAAACTCACTTAATTCTATAACTCTGATAAGCCTTATTTGCTGGTCGCCGAATTTCAAGTCGGCAATATAGTTGAAGTATGCACCAGGGTAGTTTTTTTTTAATGATCACATTGCCTTGTATCACTCTTCCAACTCCGATGATGATAAAAAGCCAAGTAATTGACCTGAAAAATAAAGTTTAACATCACATTTGTTGAACCAACTGTTTGTTTTGTTGTCGATTTGTATTGCATTTTGACTAACATTCATGATTTTAAAAGGACCGAACCATTTTCGTTTGTATCCTTACGAGTTTTCTGTCGAATTAGGACTTCCTTTCCAATTTCGAAGTCATAAAAGTTGGTCGCTTATCCAAACGTTCATCGAAACGCTCTTTTTGTTTTTCCTTTTGATTCCAGTTAAATTGTTTCGCTCTTTCTCTCATATCTTTCAGAACATTGAGTCTTCTGGTAAGGATGTCATTTTTCTCTTTGGATCCGTTGTAGGGCGATATGAGAGAGAAGTTCTTCGGCTAACATGCCAGTTCCTTGGCTTATGCTCTGATTAAAGCATAAACTTGCCATACCAAGAGCCTCCTTCGCATCTATATTTGTTTCCCTCAATATACACCTTAAATACTCTTTAAGTGCTCCATGTGACCTTTCAGCTCCACCATTAGATTGTGGATGCATTGTACTTATGCGTATTTGCTTTATTCTTAATGCTTTACATAGATTTGTAATGGTTTTTCTGATTAGAACATTACATTACAGAGAAGCTCAGATGCGAAAGAACGAAAGGAGTTTTTCTTGATAATGTTAAGCATTGGCTTTTCTTTTTTGATTTCTCTTCCATAAGTAATGTATTTTATCTCGCGGTCTAGCTTGAATATTGTTGAATATTGCATTAAACTTCCTTTTTTCCTTAATTTAATCGCATTACTTTTGTGCTTTTGTATTGAATTTTAATTTTTTTTTTTTTTTGAATTTAATTTAGTTGATTTTCCCCGTCGATAATCTACACATAATTTAAATTAAATGATAATTACACTCGCCTCTTGTCAACTAGACAACAGAGTGTTCTCAACTATTTCATAAATATATAGTATTTAGTTGTATTACTGTAATTACTTTTTAAGTATTTATGGAATAAAGTGAAGATAATAAATAATAAAAAAATAAAATAAAAATATTGTCTGCTAAAATTTCTTTTGGGATACCAAAATAAGTAATCTATCCATTTATGATAACGCTAGCTATACTTCTACTGTTTTCGGCCTTGATATAAATGTATTTTAGGTATTTTGTCAAATTGTCCTGCATTGTGAGTGATTTCTGATCTGTTCCTTTCCATTTAAAACTCACAACATCCATAGAAACTCTGTCGAATGGCTGTTCTTTCAGTTTTTTGATCACCATTGGACCTTTTAGATTGCGTTGGACTATTTTTTGACGTTGGCAGACGTCGCAATTCCTAACATAGTCCCGAATGGCTTTATTCATTCCTGTCCATCTGTAACTTTTTCGCAAGAATTCTTCGAGGGTGTTAACTCCCCTATGCCTACCAATAATTCCATTATGGAGCTTTTTTATGAGTTTTACCTGTTCGTCTTTATTTTCAACATAAATTACTTCAGGATCGGGTTCTTCAGGATTTCGCTCGTGTCGAGACCCAAAGTTTCCGAGATTGGGTCAATTTCAGGAAAAAGTTCTGGAGGATTTCCATAGTCGTTAGATTCGATGTTGCTTGGGTACATATCGGGTTCAGGAATCAGTTCCGGAGGGTACTCCTCACTCCCATTCTCTTCTTGGTTAGTAGGATGATCCATGACTTCTTCTTCAATGTCATCGTCTATTTCTGATAACTGGATCTCTTTAATTGTACCATCTTTATAAATTCTTATTATTTTATCATTTTTTCTATATATAACATCTCCATGTTTATTAAAGGTTATTTCTTCTATAGGGTTCCTTTGTTTATATCCAATTAGTTGTTCAGATACATCTCTCAGTTAGTTCCTTATAATGTCCATCTTTTGTACGCACTAACGCATTGATGGAAACATTAAGACTCAATTCATCTGCAACTTTATTGTCTTTCCCTGATTTGTATTCAGTTTTGTATTGGTACTCGTCTAACTTTAATCGCCAACGTACCAGTTGACTTCCCGGATCCTTACATTAAAGAGACAAATGAGCGGCCTGTGATCCGTGCGTATTGTAAACTCCTGCCCAAATAGATAGGGTCGGCACTGCTTCACTGCCCACACTATAGCTAAACATTCCTTTTCCGTCGTTGAGTAATTCCTTTCAGCGTTATTCAGGGTTCTGCTCGGAAATGTAATAGGCTTTTCATTTCCATTGTCATCTTCTTGTGAAAGAACTGCGCCTATGCCAATGTTGCTGGCGTCAGTTGTAAGAATGAATTTTTTCTCAAAGTCAGGATAACTGAAAGTAATGTTTTCCTTTAGAATTCGCTTAATTTTCTCGAACGCTAACTGACATTTTTCAGACCAAACGTAATCAACCTTTTTCCTCAAAAGTCTGTTAATTGGTTCCATTATTCTAGCGTAATTCTGGATAAATCGTATATAGTAGCCAGTATGGCCCAAGAACGACTTTACTTCTTTTTGGTTTGTAGGAGCCTTTAGTCCCCCTATGGGTTCCAGTTTCTTTGGGTCCATATTAACTCCATTTTCTGAAATGATATGCCCAAGATAAGCTACTTCCTGTCTTAGGAATTCGCACTTATCAGGCTGAATTCTTAAATTGTTGATTTTAAGGCGTTCGAATACCTGTCGCAATTTCATGTTATGATCCTGCAAAGAATCGCCATAGATGACGATGTCATCTAAGTATACAAAGCATTTGGACCCCTGCAAGCCAGCACTGAATTCATCATTCGCTGGAAGCAGGCGGGCGCATTTTTCAGCCCGAAGGGCATTCTCGTATGTTCATAATGCCCGTATGCCGTGCTAAATGCAGTCTTGCATTGATCCTCCCTTTTGACAGGGATCTGGTGGAAACCACTAGTTAAATCAAGTGTTGTGAAATACTTTGCACGACCCAATTGGTCGATTATTTCGGAGATGTTGGGAAGTGGATAATTATCCGTTACCGTGACCTCGTTCAGTTTTCGATAATCTACGACCATGCTTCATTTAGTTTTTCCACTTGCATCCACTTTTTTAACATAGGAACAATCCACAACGAGGAATTCCAAGGACTGCTATTTTCAATGATAGTTTTGTCTTTTAGTAGTTTTCCTATTTTCGTTTTCACTTCTTGCTCATGGATTTTGAGAAATCTATATATTTTGGTATGTATAGGCTTTGTACCTGAAACCACATCAATCGAATGTTCTGCAGCCTTAATAAGGTTTTCGGGATCTATTTCCTTAAAAAGACAGGCATATTCTTGAAGGATATCCCATATGGACTCTTTCTCTTCGGAGTTCATATGCCCGTCTCGAATTTTCAATTCTACTTCCTTTTGCTTCAATTCTTCCACCCTCACACCACAAACAATGTGAACGTCTACACTAACTTTGGCTTCGTTCTCATCTTTATTCAAAAACAATACAGGTATTTCACCATAACTATTTACTTCTACCAACATATCGGCGATGCTGAGATTTTCCCTTTGGACCCCGGAAATCAACAAATTATTCGTTGCTGGTTACTGCATCTTGTAAGTTGAGTACAAAACCCTTCTGATATGAGCGTAGGTCTGTCCACCAAACTTTTTATTAATTTCATTTTTTTGTAAAATAATTTAACAAAACCCTACTAATTTCGCGACCTGTGTGACCGTCTGTCCGTCCGTCCGTGTGTTTTTCTCGCAAACTACTTAAGCTAGAAACATCAAATTTTGTATGCAGGTGTAAAGTTGTGCTCTCTTCAAAGTTCAACTACAAAAAATTTTATAAACTATTTAAGGGGGAGTCTCCCCATATAGGGGAGTGGACCCCGAAAAAAAAATTTCATCAAACGTAGCCGATATGGGTATCAAATGAAAGGTCTTGATGAGAACTTTTGAAAATAGGTCTTAATTTGATACTTTTTGCTTCGAGGGACGCGCAGGGAAGGGAAATACACGAGAAATTTGTGTCCCCCCCCCTCGCGATTGGACACCTGTGATCCGAAAAATCTGAAAAAAGTTATGGTGGTAGGTGTTTAATATAAATTCGCTCAACTTTGTTAACAATAGTATGATATTCGAATTTCACATTTTCCCCAATAAAATCGCATCGGTACCCTTAAACTGAACGAAATTCGATATTTACGTAGTCCTACTAAGGGTCCTTAAACTTTGTAAGTTTGATGAAAATCGAATGATATACATGGAAGTTATAGCCGTTTGAAATTTCTCGAATTACAACAACAATAACACATGATATTGGGATTTTATGGACTTTCCATCCAATCAGCCACTGCAGTTTTGACTTGATCTTCTTGAAATGTTTCAATAAGGTCAATAACATTAATTTTTTTGAGAGTTCATGATTTGAGTGATTTTTGTTTGTTTGTAACAAAATGGCGACCGTTGAAAGTAGAAAAACAATGGATTTTCCTTTGAACGTGCACATCTCTTTGACATATTTCTTGACGTTATTCATTTCTGGTGACTGCATTTCTGAGAACTTGGGTTCAAAACCCTTCTGACATGAGCGTAGGTCTGTTTACCCAACTTGTTTATTTTACAATCGTGTTGAAAATGACCTACTTTTCCACAATTGAAACATTTTTTATCACCTTGAATTTTATGTATACGCGGCAAGACATTCCGATTTGTAAAATCTTTCTTTACGGAGCCTCTCACTAACCCTAATCGCTGTTCTTCTTCCTGGGCACGCCTACTAGCCTCCTCAAGATGTGTTGGTTTTTGAGCAATAACGTACATAGTAAGTGCATCTTTCAGACCATTTATAAATACGGTATGCACTTGTTCCTCAAGGAATGCGTTTTCTCTTGGAGTGGAGCATTCTGAACGCGAAGTCAATATCCTATGGTATAAACCCAGAAGGCGTTGGTGATACTGAACCACCGTTTCATTATTTTGTTTAGAATTAAAAAGCTCTCGCTGTAATTGCAACATCGAGTGCGATTCGGCGTAAACTTGTTTAAGTTTAGACTTTAATGTTCCCCAATTACCGAATTCCTCGTTCAGAAGGATCGTATGGGCATTACCCAGCCGCTGGGTACATATATACTTGAAGAGAAGAGTTTTCAACGCTCCCTGAGCTAAGCTCATCGCCTCTTCGCACGCATAAATGAAGTTGAATGCATCCTCTGCTTTGCCCTCAAATACCGGCACAAAATTTTTCAGATCATTGAAACTGATATGGTAAGCATCAGCTCCACTACTACTACTTGCCGTATTGTTAGGCATTTCGTTTTTCAATTCCTGTTCACTCGATTCGCAATCAATATCGGAATCAGAAACACTAAAATGGCCTTTCCGCCTCCTTACAGTTTTCTCTAAAAGGTAATCCCGAAACGTTTGGAAACCAACGTAATTTCCACCTAATTTAATTTCAAAATTCTCACGGTCCTCGTGCTTAAAGATCCCATCCGCACTTAGTTTGATTTTTACTTTTCCGTGCCTTACTTGATATTTCATTAGATTTTAACACTTTCACTACCGACAAAGGTATTTCCCTCACGTAAAAAATAGTTTCCCAAAAACGCCTTTTATCACCAAAATAACCTAGGCACATACTTAGCTTAGGAATATATACTCTAGTTCATATATATATATATATATATATATATATATATATATATATATATATATATATATATATATATATATACATTTTTTTTCTTGCTAAGGACTTTCAATCAATAGCATTGAACTTACATGGTATCCTCAAATCTCGAGATCCGATGAGATGATCACTATTGTGCTGAAGACGAAACCGCCTTAATGTTTTCACTTCCCTTTCTTTGGGTAGCTTCCGCTTCACACGGACTAAAGCTGGACCACCTGTTGGCTGCCCTCGTCACTAGAAGACAACTTTCTCCAACTTCCGAACTTTCCCGCGCTGGGTAGTTTCCGCTTCACACGGATTAAAGCTAGACTACCTGTTGGCTGTCCTCGTCACTAGAAGACAACTTTTGTCACCACAAAATTAATTGGTCACCACAAATACACTTTTTCGTCGTATAACACAGCCAACGAAACCAATCACCGAACAGAAAAGACAAACCAACTTGTAATTTACTAATTTATTACGGAACTTTCTCCTATGAACGTTACCGATTAAAAGCCAACATAATTGCACTTACACTAGTACTTATAGACTATTTTCATGGGAAAGTGCTTTCATAGATCGTCAGTTGTTTGTTTTTTAGATACAAAGAACTGTTCGTGTTTGTTATGAGAATAATCTAGAGATGATACAATTGTTATGAGAATAATCAAGAGATGATACAATTGTTATGAGAACAAATCTTTCATATGAAATTAGTTTTGTGGGAAATGATTTGTTCTCATGGTTGCACTGTACCTAAAAGGCCCTTCGTCTAAGGAGAGCGGAGGGAGGAAGACAGATTGCTAGAAAAGTGATCCCCAACCCCGATTTCCCCGGCTGCTGTGAGCCCTTTGTATCTTTTTGAACTGCCAAGACATAATGTGCCACATGGTTCCTTTTATCATCCGATCCAAGCATCTCTCATATCAGACTATCCGTGAAGGGCTCTCCTGTGTCCTGTAGAAGCCCCGTTTTTTGCATGCAAATAATGTGTGGCACGCATTGTCTTCCTCTCTCGCGAATAACCTACGGTCTGGGGATCGCGACTTACCAATCTTGTGCAAATAACCGCTCAAGAGCTGGGTCAGGTAGAAATCAGTCTCACCTTGCGTTCGATTGGTCGACGGTCTCAGATCAGGGATGAGGCGCGATATCATCTTCCTTTCGTGCTGGTCACCCAAGACTGTTGCCAATCATTGAGTGAGCGCTGTCTCTCCTCGCGCGCAATTGTCTTCTCGCGTCTTCATTTCGACACAGGTAGATAGTTGGCACTATCTAGCAAAGAGGGCGATGGTTATCACGCCTGCGATGAGTAGCACCGCCAAACCAGAGACTGTCGAATATGCAGATGCAATCTTCAATGTTTCTCTGTATCTTGCTGAGAGCGTCATCCCATAATTTAGCTGCGTCCATTAGCACTGACTCTAACGACTTCATCAAAGTCGTCTTCCTAATCGGTTTGGTCACCCTACGTTAGCAGTAAGTCGACTCAGATTCGATACGCCTTATCAGCCGTCGGCCTGGCTTGCTCAGAGATACTCATCTTCGAGTCAATCATTAACCCCTGGTACCTTGCTAAATGGTTTCGATTCAACCAGTACTTCGCCGATACTGATGGTGCTTACTCTAGGAATTCTCTTTTTTGTCTGGATGACCACTTCGGTTTTCTCCAGTGCTATGTTGTACCCGCGAGCAGTCATCCAGTCCCTCATCCGTCCCATTAGGATACCTATTCTAAGTTGCGCTTATTCGACAGTGCATCCAGTAACTAGCGCAGCACTCACTGCTTCGCCGATCAAGCGTGACTTATACGGCTGCTCTAATCTCAGTAGTTCGTCGTAGATATGCCCCAAAAATTGGGACCAAGGATCTATCCTTGAGCAATCCCTGTTGTAATTTCCATTATCCGTCGGCCCTTCAGGTAGTCGCTCAAAAGCTGCATAGTAATTCAGGAACTTGAAAGCGGAGAAGAGCCCGCATTATTTCTTGCATCTTTTCTGCTTCATATATGCAGAGCGTAGGGTAACATCATCATCTTTGAAGCGGCCGACCAAGCCGGACCTTGACCTCTAGGATTGATCTCCTCCAATCATCACGATTCTTCGATCTCGTTCGCCAGTTGATCTCTCTCAGCAAAAATCAGCTGTCAATTTCTATCGTGTCTTCCTTGTGCTCTACCCTTTAATGTTCTTTTGGGTAGCCGGTTTTCTTCTATTCTTTATGGAAAGACCTGCCCATTGTAATTTGCGTAACTTTACGCAAGCAGATACAGGTGGTTCGTCAAATAGTTTATACAATTCATCGTTGTAACGTACTCTCCGCTCTGTTCCTTATTTCACTGGACCGTAATATGCATATAATATGCATATGGCATCAAGCTTCCGAAGAGTTAGCTTGTAGCCAAGGTCCCACGGATCCTTGTTCACACTATCCACTAGATCTAGAACATTTTATGAATTTGAATTCAATAACCTTGAGTTTCTTGAAGTGTCCGTCATCAACATTACACTGCCAGGTGGGATAACCTCTTCGTTATCTCGGCCTATGCAACCGGTCGAAACGTTCTCAATTCAAGGAAGAGCTCAATTCCTTTTTTGAAATACTCAAATTGAAAAGGCTGCAAAATTATTATATTCTTGCCGGCGATCATAATGCTCGGCATACATGATAGCTGACCAAACGCCGACAATAATCCAAGAGGTGAATTCCCTTCAGATTTCACAACCCTTGTAGTGATTTTACGGATGCTAAATTGTCCGCTAAGGATAGCAGCGATGGTCTGCTGCCTCAGCGAGCGAAATATCAGTGCTCAGCTGAATTGGCCTTGCCTGGGGATGCGTGAATGCGCTGGCAAGCTAGCGTTGCGGTGTCGTCGGGCGGGTTCTTTTTCCACAGTGCAAAGGCCCACTACAAATTATTTTCGCACTCACGAATTCAAAGGTGATTGGGGTCAAAAGCGGAACCGATAGGCTGGTGTTAAAGGTGCCAATGGCCGAAGTAACCTACCGAAAGGGATTACAAACAGAAAAGCGATGACAAATAATTCATTAATTGCGCGCGATACTCAGGTCGATTTCGTCCTTGCGGGGGACGATCACGGCCCACAAATATGAGTGGGCATCCAGGTGGTGACGGTGTCTACATTGAAAACCCAAAAAAATTTCATTTCACTAAGAAAATAACACACACCAATCTTTCAGAATACATATAACATATACGCATCACAATTCATTTTTATTTGGATATTTTCCCTTTTTCGTTTCATTATCAACTTTGTGTTGAAATGTTAGAAAGTCTTTTTGCACAGTTAAAGTGTAGTGATCTCCATAGTAGATACATTATGAATTCAAACATTTGAATATGGCCGAATCAAGTACATTTTTCATTCTAGTAGATTTAACATCTGGTAATAACCCATAAGCCGAAGGTCCCAGGTTCAAATCTCGTTGGGAGCAACGTGATTTAGTTCAGGGGATTTTTCGGACAGACTACGAGTGTTCACTCAGTAGTGATATGTATTTATTTAATCAGATCATGGTACTGACCAAACCAACTTCCGAAAAAATCAATACAGTCATGAAAATGCGATACTATAACTATCTCTAAGCGAAGGCCCGAGAGGGGATGTAGTGCTACAAAGAAGAAGAATACCCCTTTGTCTTCTTTTTAGCACTACAGCCCCTTTCGGGTCTTCACTTCCTGCAAACAGCGCCTCCAACTGTCTCGGTCTGTTGACCGCGTCTTCCAGTTCCGAAATCCGAGCTGCGATGAAATGTCTTCGTCGACCGAGTCAGACCAGCGTTTCCTCGGTTTCCCCACTGGCCACCGGCCTTCAGTTCTCCCAACGAATACCTTCTTGGGTATCCGTTGTTCGTCCATACGACTCATGCGTCCAGCCCATTGCAACTTCCGCAGTCTTACAATCCTTGAGACCTCCGGTTCGTCAAAAATTTCATACAACTCATGGTTGTATCGAATTCGCCATTGGTCCCCGTCTAGCTTTGCTCCGATTATTCGCCTCAGGACGCGTCACTCAAAGGCGTTCAATATATTTGCGGATGCTTGGGTTAGGGTCCATGTATCACACCCATAGCATAACACAGGTCTTATCAAAGATTTGTAGACTTGGAGCTTTGTTTTCCTGTGTGTGCAGCTGGTCTTCAAGATCGTCAATACTGAATAGAATATTTTATTTGCGAGCTGTATTCTTCGACGTATTTCGTCTCTTTCATTGCCCGTTTTCGTTATTTTGGCGCCTAAATACACAAATTCGCCAACATTCTCGATACTGTATTCGCCTAGTGTGATATTTTGTGTATTTGAGGTATTATTAATCGACTGCGTCATGAACTTTGTTTTATTTTCGTTGATTTGTAGACCTACTAGTATTGCTTCGCTGTCAAGTTTCAGGAAGAGTTCAGTTGTTAATGACCGTGACAGAATGTTGATGTCGTCCGCATAGGCCACTACTTGGCTCGACTTGTATAGTAATGTACCTCGCGTATCGACAGGTAGCTTCCGTATGACGTACTCGCAGAGCCAAATTGAATAGCAATGGGGCTAGCCCATCTCCCTGCTTTAGTCCGATATTTGTGTCAAAGGCATCGGTGAGTTGGTTATTGATGCAGACTTGGGAGGTTGTCGACGTCATTGTCATTTTGGTAAGACGTACTAATTTGGCTGGGATGCCAAAACCAAGCATTATTTGGTACAGTACGTTACGATCAATACTGTCGTATGCTTGCTTGAAGTCAACGAAGATTTGGTGTACATCTATGTTGAACTCCCAGCATTTTTCAAGATCCTGCTTGACTGTGAACAATTGGTCTGTTGTTGATCTACCTGCCCTCAAACCACCTTGATACTCCCCAATAATACTGTTGGCGTATGATCCAATTTTATTTTCTAAAATTTTAGAAAATATTTTGTACGCAGTACAAAGTAGTGATATGCCTCTATAATTTTCGCACTGTAGCTTGTCACCTTTTTTGTGGATAGGGAATATAATTGATTGGCTCCACTCTTTTGGCATATGTTCTTGTTGCCAAATGTACTGGATGACTTTGTGAATAGCTTGGTGAACACTACTGCCACCATATTTGATGAGCTCCACTGGAATCTCATCAATGCCCGGCGTTTTATTATTCTTTTAGGCTTTGATGATGGAACAAACTTCATCCATAGTTGGTGCGGCCAATGGAAACCCTCCGCAGACATCTATAGGCTCCGATGTTCTGGAGCTGTGCGGGGGATTAAGGAGGTTCTTGAAATATGATGCCCATCTTTCCTTAATCTTGATTTCATCAGCGATGATATAGCCGCTGTCATCACGACAGAGCGTGGTTTTGGGCTGATAACCACGTTTCAGGCTTTTCACTGCTTTGTATGCTTGTCTTGTGTTATTGCTCGCTAAACTTACATCTATACTTCTCAATTGGTCGTCATAGTATTTTCTTTTCTTAATCCTAATTATCTTATTTGCTACTCTTCTGAGATTTTCATAGTGCTCTCTCTTCGTCCTGGTTTTCCTACCTACGTATTCTTTGTACGCCTGATTCTTTTTATCTAACGCATTCTGGCACTCATCATCGAACCAATCATTCCACTTGCGCCGGGCTTAATGTCCGATCGTCTGTTCTGCCACGGCCCTGATAGCCGCTTTCACTTCCATCCAGAGCTCGTTGCTCGTCTTTCACGATGCGTCTGATAAGATGGGAGCGAGCTGGTTGTCGAGGGTCTCCGTGAAATGTTTGGCCACAGACGCCGTTTGGAGCCTTTCGATGTCAAATTTTTGTAGCGGGCTGGTCTTCGCCGAATATGCCTTTGACATACGACATCGATAGGTTAATTTGATCAAGTAATAATCTGAGTTACAATTGGCTCCTCGTTATGTACGGACGTCAAGTATGCTCGAGGCCCAACGTTGTTGGATCAGAACATGATCGATCTGGTTTTGTGTGTTGCCATCCGGTGATACCCAAGTCATTTTATGAATGCGTCGATGTGGGAACCAAGTCCAACGTATGACTAGATTTCTACTACATGCAAAGTCAATCAGGCGCTGGCCGTTGTCATTTGTTTCATCGTGGAGGCTATATCCTCCAGTCGTTCCCCGATGAGATAGCTCATTGCCAACCTTAGCGGTGAAATCACCCAGAATAAACCCAAAGTGTACCCCGAGAGCATTTACTACCATTTAATTGGGGGGTTTGGGATGAGGAATCATGGAAGCTATGGGTTGGGGAAACAAGGGGTTCCCTCCTCCTTTCTCAAACGGGCTTGGGACCGTCTATGGCGGAGTTATACCCTTGTGTAAGCAATATAATATTAAGTTTAGTTTGTAAGCAATTAGGTTATATTAATTTCGATATGTACGAGTACAGTTAGATTAAAATAGTATTTAAGTGGAAGCAATTTCAATCAAATACACATTCTCGATACGCTGGTCGTTTTACTGCGTAAGAGTATCCCTTTGCTGATGGCGTGCAAACCCTCGCATGAGACTGTCTTGTTAGGGTAGATGCAAACAGGAAGGCGTTCCACGCTTGTGTTTGAATTCTACACATATTATTAAACTCATAATTTGTAAAAATTTTCATTGTAGGAAACATGCAAGAAGGCATCTAACGCTTGTGCTTGTTTCCTTAGGTCAAAAACGTTTCAACACGTATCGATTACATGGCGATCCTGTCCAACCGAATCATAAGAACTTCGATCCAATACATTATACGTCCGTTTGAACTACAATATTAGAGCTTCAAATTTGCCCTCATTATACCTGCGATTATTGTTTCATTTTCTATCATCGATTCAATTCATTTTAATTTGAAGATGCCGACTCGACTTACTTGAACTTAACTTTTTTGAACAATTCGAACATCGATCATCACAATTTAATTTGGAAACTTATCATGAGCCCGGCGATCAACTATGATTAAATACGAGTATACTACGTGACCGTTCGATACAATTGCTATTAAATGCTATACCCGTCAACGCGCAGCATAAGAATTTCGACGATGCATATCTAGTCTTCAATTTTGGGTCAGCTCATTGCATGTCGATTCGTTATTTGAGACTTGCAATCATGCTATACTGCTTTACCTGCGAACTAATGGATCGTTCTGATGAACCTATGCGCTATGAACTTATCGTGAGGTGAATATACGACGAGCCAATCGAAGGGGAAAAAATAGATCAATTCTTCTTCTTCTTCTTAGCACTACAGCCCCTTTCGGGCCTTCGCTTCCTAAAATAGATCAATTAGTTGAATAGATTAGGGTTTGATGAATTTGTAGATGATTTGTAGTTAAATTTATATTGTCTTAAGTTTGAAATTATTGAAGTGAGGTAATGAAATTAAAATGATCATACTTGAAGAAGAAGATTATAATTGCTTAAAATATTGTACAATAGATAAATTGGAAGGAAACAAATAGAAATTAATAGTTTGAAGCAAAATCGAATTTGATTTACAATTGGCCTTGAAAGCAATTCTTACTTTTTCTGGCAATTTCAAGGAAATAACCCCATTCCTGACCATAATCAAAATAATTTACGATTCCTTATCCCATAATTCACAGCAAATGTTAAATTTCGTAATTAATGTCAAATTTACTTCCAACGTTAAAAATATTATTGGAACCATTACAATAAAGAAGTATGAAGACCTAGAAAATATAACACATTCGAATTTTAAAAGTTGTTGAACATTTCAACAAATCCACTTTGATTTATCTCGATTACGTCAGAGAACGTCAATTGTAAATTATAGAGATAAACTTATTGCGATTATCTCAGAGCTCAATGAACTGCAAATAAAAGACTTAGACTCACCTACTCAAACTGAAAAAGAGGTCATTAGAAGAACCAATGAAGCGTATGCTTGATATACTATGTCCAAAAAATAAGTGCGCGCGTCGAAGGATTTGGAGAATTTTTTTTTTTTTGTTAAGGTTGGTAGTACTGTCAGTGACATCTATGTCAAATTTACATGTTAAAATATTCAATAGTGTTTGAGATACGCGTCGTTTTTTGAGCTGCTAAAAGTGAGTTTTTCGTTTTTTGCGATGTCGAAATTTGTTGAATTTGCATTAAATTTTGTTTGCGGAATCAATTTTCTGCTGTGAATACGTTGAAGATGGTGCAGAAAGCCTTTGGTGATGAGGCTTTGTCTAAAAAAATATTTATAAGTGGTATAGTGAGCTCCAAGCCGGCCGTGAACGTGTCGAAGACGAAGAGCGTCCTGGGCGACCATCAACCTCTTCTCTTCTTTGATTATCGTGGTATTGTGCATTATGAATTCCTTCCACCGGGCCAAATAGTCAACAAGGAATATTATTTGAACGTTATGCGTCGTTTCCGTAACGCTATCCGCCTAAAAAGGCCAGAATTGTGGAAAGACAATTCTTGGTTTTTACACCACTATAATGTACCATCCCATACTGCACTCGTAATTCGTGATCATTTCGCCAAAAACTCAACCCATATCGTTCCGCAACAACCGTATTCACCTGATCTGGCGCCGTGCGACTTCCGGCTGTTCAGCAAGCTCAAAAGACCGCTCCGGGGACACCGTTTTGATACGATAGAGGAGATTCCAGCCGCAGCGAAGACGGAACTGAAGGCCATCCCGGTAACGACGCGTATCTCAAACACTAATGAATATTTTGACATGTAAATTTGACATAGATGTCACCTTATTTTTTGGTCACAGTAGTATATATAAAGAAGGCTTAAACGATACGTATAAACAGACTGTATCCGCGGCGCAGCCAAACGCGCTGGCAGAAGCAGTAAAATTTGACCTTGAATTAGAACAAACCTCTGGGAGAACCCATATTTATAACGTTAAAATGAAAAATGAAGATTCTCACCATCAAAACAGTATAAATTACAATAAAAATAGTAAAGAAAATTACAATTCCAAACTTTTTATTCAAAACCCTCAATTCAAGAAAAGAGAAAAGTTCAAATATAAGTATACGCCACAAAACTTCGATCAGATACCAAAAAATACCTTTAAAAGAACCAAAAGGCCAAATCATAGCCAAACTAGACAATATTATAACAATACAGAAGCAAAATACGTAAATACACAAAATGATAGAAGGTCGCAAAATGAACTTACAAACACAAGACGACGTTAAACTAAAACATTATGACATGAAGCCAAAACATATTTCGTATAGAAAATTTACTACAAACTTTGATTGCGAAAACCAAGTACCAATATACGAGTATGAGATGAAACATTTGAAAGTAGTAGATATCAAGAAAAAGAGATTAAAGTAACTCTTGAAATCAAAAGAAGACATAAGATTCTAAAAGCAGATAAAAATAAAACAGAAACCTATTATCCTTATGAAGGACTGTTAGAATTATTCCAAAGTCAAAATTTAATTGATAATAATGAAAAACAATAAAATGAATATAAAAACGTATACAACATTAAGAACCAAACTAAATTCAGAAACCAGATTTATTCCCCAAATTCAAAACTGAAAATCAAGCAAATTTAAACATAGCAAGAAGTATGACAAGCGCGCGTACTTCTGAAAGTACAAATAAAAAGTCCTTATTTCCTCAAACAGAACCAGATATGTATATTTGCGACCATAAAAGTGGTAGACAAAATCCCAGAAAAGGCATTTAACAAAATAATACTATACAAATTAATACGAATGTATCAAAATAAACATTCTTCAGAACATGCAAATCAGTAAAGAGTAATCTTAAACAAAGTTACGATTGGCAAAGAAGAAAGAAACGGTAAAATCTACAATTAAAAGTGTGTCTTATTCAGGGGCGGCGCAAGTCAAAAACTATGTGTGGGCAAAATGAGTTTCGCGATGCCCTCTTATTGCACAAAGGACGGATTTGACTGAATTTAGAATGATTTCGTTTTCGTGTATAAAATTGCTTAAATACAGTAGAAAAAGAAACTTTTAGAAAAAAAAAGAAAACCGACTTCAGAATGCGTTAAAAAGGATGAAATAAATTTTTTGGAAGCGGTGCCATATCACATTTTCCCCCATTCTTTTGTGATGGTGCAGATATTGGAAGTCTCTATGTTGAAATGGGGAAACTGATTTGGCACCGCTTCCAAAAAATTTATTTCATCCTTTTTAGCGCATTCTGAAGTCGGTTTTCTTTTTTTTTTCTAAAAGTTTTTTATTTCACCCTTTTTAGTGGCAATTTTTTTCATTTCAAACCATCCGAAACTCAGTTTCTTGAATACATTGTATCATGTTCTCGTATA
This sequence comes from Odontomyia ornata, assembly GCA_963969285.1. Lineage (NCBI taxonomy): Eukaryota > Metazoa > Arthropoda > Insecta > Diptera > Stratiomyidae > Odontomyia > Odontomyia ornata. The sequence continues at coordinate 179,947,425 of OZ017739.1, read as the reverse complement.
TTAAAATATAATTTTTTACTGCAATGCAAAAACCACTAGTGCTAAAATCTGCAGCGTTCGCAGGAATCGAATTTAACTCTGGTACATTTAATCTATGATCTCATCAAAGTCTACCTTGAATTTAGATTTCATCATAATCCAATATGAATTGAAGCTTTGAGAAATTTTCAAATTTTGAACTTTGCATAGCCCGCCATTTTTATATTTTGACCTGACCTTGAAGTGCTTTTTTATCGTTCAACTTTTTTCGACCTTTGAGCGACCGCCATTTCGTTTCAAATTGTTCAAGTATGGATTTTTTATTGTGAGCTTTATCACACAATTGAATAAATCTTTGTACTAGTTTTGGTACAAACTGGAGCTATACTTTGCCCAGAACAGAAATATTGCTGAAAATTTGGAGAAAATCAAAGCAAAAGCACACACATACACACACAGAGCCATATATATATATATATATATATATATATATATATATATATATATATATATATATATATATATATATATATATATATATATAGATAATACATATATATATGTATATATATATATATATATATATAGATATAATACATATATATATATATATATATATATATATATATATATATATATATATATATATATATATATATATATAAATATATAGAGAGAGAGAGATACATATATATATATATATATATATATATAGATATATATATAATATATATATAGATATATATATATATATATATATATATATATAGATATATATATATATATATATATATATATATATATATATATATATATATATATATATATAGATATATATATACATATATATATATATTTATATATATATATATATATATATATATATATATATATATATATATATATTATATGCATATATATACATATACATCCATACGCACATATATATATATATATATATATATATATATATATATATATATATATATATATACATACACACATATGTATATATATATTATATACATATATATATACATATACATCCATACGCACATATATATATATATATATATATATATATATATATATATATATATATATATACATACACACATATGTATATATATATTATATACATATATATATACATATACATCCATACGCACATATATATATATATATATATATATATATATATATATATATATATATATATGTGCATATATATATTATATACATATATATATATACATATACATCCATACGCACATATATATATATATATATATATATATATATATATAAATATGTATATATATATATATATATATATATATATATATATATATATATATATATATATATATGTGTAGACATCTGTATTTATCTATGTAAACATAAGTTTTCTCCGCAATCAATCTCAAGAAATTAACATAAAAAGATCCTTCTTAACCGTATCACTCGTTTACGTTTATTCGATACTCATCGCCTTCGTTTTCAGTTAAATATGGCACCTTATTTTCATGAAAGTTTCAAGAAAATCATACCATATAGTTCAATGAAAACTCGGCTATGCATTTTCATCTTCATCTGTACAGTTATGATCAATTATAGCAGGAAATGTATCCCTTTTTAGGTTGCGATTAGCGCCGGTTTTTAGTATGGAAATCACTAATTTTAGATTTCTGGGCATATGTTGTAATGTAGATATAATATTAAGGTAACAATTCAACTCTATAATTTGCAATCACTCACTCCTAATTATTTCTTTGGGAAATTTTATAATCCTATATGTAACGTTTACGTCTAAGGATGTAAGCAGGATCCTATACCAAGCTCATTGGTAAGCAAAGAATGAATGCGGAAGAGAAAAGCATCCTGAAATGTTCCCTTTAACTGTTGTATTTATGCCGCACCTAAAATTAATTTATTGGTTGTTTCCGGTAGAAATTATGGACTAAAATGTACCGTTTATGCTTAAAAATTAAGGATATTGATCATTTTAATTATCCGTCACCAAAGAACTCGGTATCTCCAACAAATCATTGCAGAGTTCCAACTAATTGGCACTTTTCGTACGAAATATCATTTAAATTTAATTTCTTCACATCAATGTATCATATTTAACTGTTAATATCTACAGAGTCCTTTGAAGGATTTCAATTCTGTTCCGATACATTTTAGACCAATATGTTGTCTTTCATTTGAAACCTCTACAATCGAAATCCTTACACGCGTCGATCAGTTATGCTGAAAAATCGGGATGAAAGTCGGAATTTTTTTAGTTTTAACGGTAAAAGTCCTTTACCGTAACTTGAATTTCTTATCCTTTAAACGGGACCTGACTGGAAGGAAGGCGTATCATTTGCCAAAAACAGGACTCTTCTATCCATCTCCGTTTAAAAGTTATGCGTGAACATACAAAAAAAAATATACGCGATGAATTGATAACCTTCTTTCTTTTGGAAGTCGGTTAAAAATAAATAAAACCGAATTCAAAATAGCGTAAAAAGAATGTAATATTTTTTTGGTTTTCCCCCGTTTTTGTTATTTGTTTAAAAGTTGTTGCCATTCACTTTTTTCAAAATGGGCGAACTGATTTGGCATCGATTCCAAAAAAATATTTCATCCTTTTTAGGCCATTTTCGGTTTTATTTATTTTTTCAAAAAGTTTTTTTATTTCACGCTTTTTAGCGACTGATTTTATATCTATCGAAAGTTTTCAAGCCCAAATCATTAAAAATATGGATAAAGATATGGATTCAAAGCATTCTACCAAATGTTGTTTTCATCGTTTTAAAATTCTTCTAGAAGTTGTGAAAATCATGAATCCGTCATAGCTTGTTCGCAAAATCCACTAATCTAGCAACCAAATCCTTGAAGCACATTCAAAAAATTGAGAAGAATACGTTGAAGCCCAGCTTTTCCCACGGAGGTATCTTCTGTTATGTTACCGTTGCATCTTTATTCCGTTCTTACGCAAATCAGCCCTATATGGTAGTTTTTCTATGCAACCTCAATTATTAAAATCCATAGATTGGTTCGATTTAATGCAAAGACATCGCCCAGTAACAAAAAGGTCTCTCTAACCCTTATACTCCTTTATGTTTATTCTATAGCCATATCCTTTGTGAAGGATTTCATGCAAATTAGGTGCGATAATTTTAAGGACTGGGTTCTCGTTGATCTTTAGTATGGCAATCACTAATTTTAACTTCCCAAATCAAACTACGAATCAATTTTCAAATGATGATCTTTAATTTGCAGTCATTCAATTCTTATTATTTCTTGAAGGGATTTTGCGAATTATATGCAGGATTCACAAAATTTTTCCAAGGAACCTAAGGAAAGATCTTATAACTTATTTATCAAGTAAAGAACGAATGTTAAGTGAAAGCGCATTCATGAATGAGAGCATTTAAGCTACATTTAGAATTAATTCATTGGGTATTTTCGATAAAAAGGAGTAACTTGAATAAACTGTTTTTTCAAAAAATTAACGATATTGATAGTTTTCATCATCCATGACCAAAAGGTTCTGTGTCTTTCATCAAATTCTTGAAGAGGTGCAAAATTATGGGTATATTTTGTACGAAAGTGCATTAAATTTTAATTTTTCGACATCCATGTACCATATTTAACTGTTAATATCTGCAAAGTCCTTAAAAGGATTACAATCTTAACCGAAACATACTAGTCCAATATGTTTTCTCTCGTGTGAAAGCTCAATAATGAAAATCCTTATATACGTCGATGAGTTACGCCGAAAAATTGGTGAAAGTCGAAAATGTTCTTAGTTTAACGATAAATGCCCTGTACCGTTATTTGATCTTTGTGTAACTTAAATAGGACTACCACTGAGTGATACCTTTGCACTTAAAAGAAAAATCATGAAAATCGGTTCATTAGTGTTCGAGTAAATTATCTACAAACATAAAAAAATTGGGGGGAAAATTGAAATTTTTTTTTTAGTTTAACGGAAAATGTCCTTTGCCGTTATTTGATCTTTGCGAAACTTAAATGGGACCATCGGCGGATGATACTTTTTCATTAAAAAAATCATCAAAATCGGTCCCTTAATGTTGCAGTAATTGATGTACAAAATTAAAAAAAAGCAAGTCGAATTGAGAACCTTCTCCTTTTTTTAAGTCGGTTAAAAAGGTGAAAATGCTAAACTTTTTATTTAACAAATCAGAAAGTACGTAGGATATTGTTATTTCAGGTACGTTTTTACTCGCAGATGTTCGGTTAACTGGTGTTCTACTGTTAAACCAAGAATTATACTATAATAAATTGATTTGTTAATGTAACACATGGGTTTAATACTCACTCTTTGTTTGAATGGAGTTCCTTTAAAAGCTTTTCTAATCTCGCTCTTTCTAGATGATATCACTTGCTAATAAGTCGTTGAAACAATTCGCCGTCATCGTCGTCGAAACAATTGAAAAAATTACGTAAAAAGAAATTTCCTGCTTTTAGCTTTACTGAACTACTGAATAATTTCGTTATAATCTAGTTTAGATAAAATAGCTAAAGCTGAAAGTCTTTCATGTCCTATTGTATTTGTTAAATAATTTTTTATCGGTTTCAATTTCGAGAAGCTCCTTTCAGCGGATAGATAGATTTCTTGTAAACTATTTTCTGTGACATTGGAGCCACTGTTTAACATCTTTTATGCGACTGGGTAAAATCGGTATCATTATTTGCAGCTCCTCGTAAAGTTCGTGAAGATGGAAGTCACTGCTTTCACCTGCTTTAAGAGCTGTGTATAAGTGTTCGCAATTTTTCAATAAATCCTCTTTTGAAAATTTTTTAAACATATTGAAATCGTAAAGAAAGCCAAAATCCATGCTAACGACTATGGAATCAATCATAGTATTAAAATAATCTACTTCGAAACTTCTGAATGGGATCACCACTACTTTCGTAGTCCAATATCCTTTTCTTTCGGGTTACCCTTCTATTTTTGAAAATTTTTGGAAAATGATAATTGCTTTTATCGATAAATTTGTAAGTCTCCGACAAACATTGCTCGAACCCAGTTCTGCGATATTCTTTGATCCAATGACAAAACGTGCGTAAATGACCCAGGGCAATACTTAAATGAGTTTCTTGGGTTTGCCATAATTTGCTTATTATATTCACTCGCAGCAATATTGAATACCATGGTGTAAAGCCATGATGAATTCCAAGCTAAGAATTTCATTCAAAATCTAATCACAATCACTGAGTGTATCTGATTCTTCTGTTTGATTTTTCAAGCTTTCAATACATTCAACAACATCATCAAATTGAAGTATTATGGCCTTCACTGCTCCAATTCTGCTTTCCCATCTTGTTTCAGATAATGGTTTTATAGTAAGTTTTAATTTGACTTTACTTAATTCCCACCGTTTTGCCGATCTTTAAAATAACAAGTATACTTTTGAATGAAACCGAATATGTTTTTGCTGCCACGGAAGAATTAGCTGCATCTAATAATAGCAGATTCCAACTATGACACCCGCAAGTTGTGAAAAAAGCCCTTGGATTAATATTTAGTATTCGCGTTTTAACGCCACTGCATATGCCTGCCATATTGACACCGTTATCGTATCCTTGGCCGCAACAATCTTGAATGTCTATCCCATGTCTTTCTAGTTTTTTCCAGTATTGCATTAGCTAGATTTTCTCCTGTGGTCTCCGCAACAGCAAGCAAACCAATAAAATTTTCTCCGATTGTACCAGTTGATGTGTTACAAAATCTTAATATGATCAACATTTGTTCGACTCTGCTACAGCCCCTTGTGCAGTCGAGCAAAATCGAATAGTATTTAGCCTCTTTTACTCTACGTATCCCTTTTTTAGTAACTCTTATGGACATTAAAATGATCAATTCGTTTTGGATATAGTGGCTTAAATAATGTGATACAAGCAGTTGATCGTTGATGCGTTTCATATGTTCTCGAAATGTAGGATTGTACTTGGATAAAAAATTGAAAATGTCTATGAAGTTACCGAAACTTCTCTGAGAGACTCTCTATGGCCACGGAATGCCAGATTATGAGAGGTTAAGAAATTAATTTATGTCTATACGGTCTAGTGGTTAGAGCATGAACGTATAAGCCGAAGGTCCCAGGTTCAAATCTCGTTGGGAGCAACGGGATTTAGTTCAGGGGATTTTTCGGACAGACTATGAGTGTTCACTCAGTGGTGATATGTACTGATTTAATCAGATCATATCATAGCTGAGTAGGCACACGGGAGCATGGTACTGACCAAACCAACTTCCGAAAAAATCAATATGGTCATGAAAATGAGCTACTCTAACTATTTCTAAGCGAAGGCCCGAGAGGGGAAGAAAAAATTAATTATGTCAATCAATCTTTCAAACAAATTTTGCCAATGTTTTTGAAATTCACGAATAAGCCTTTCGTTTTCTTTGTCTATAGTTTTGCCATGGATTATTGCTTTTTCCAATGTTATCCATTGAAACATAAAGGACATAAATGTTCTTTGGTATTTTCGTGTCTGTAAAATACTGCCTATTGCTTCCAATCACAGCATCCACCTAAGTTTTTGAATTGCTAAAAAGGCAGCACGGAAAGCAGTAAACTTTATTTTCAGAAATTGAGTAAGCCAGCCAACGACGATGTTGAGTTTCACCATTGTTGTTTCCTTGAAAAATGAAACTGAGATAAATGCCTACGATTATCATCTTTGGAATAAATATCATCACTGGAGCATAATTGTTGTATAGGACCACCATTGTTGTATAGGACCACTTCGAACAATATCCCTATAGGACCACTTCGAACAATATCCTGACGCTGAGAATCAATTATGGGAAATGACGACAGTCATGACTACATTTCTCTTATCACTCTTGACAGCCAGACAATATGTCTGTTCATCAAGGATTCCATTTTCTACCTCGGATTCTGACAGGGTAGATTGTAATCCCGTTCGTACTTCCAACTCTGGTTCAACAGACTTCATTGCTGGGAGTTTTTCAACATTCCCCAACTTAAGACCGATTGAAGAAGCTCTTTCTGCTTTCCTTTTTCGTTTTGTTGCCCCAGACTCCCATTTCCTCCCAACATTTCTTTCTCTCGTGGAGCCTCGCTGGGACATTCTGAAGTTCGTTTAATGTATGAATGGAAGGTAGAAGAACAAAGAACAATATATGTAATGCTTTAAGTGCTATAACTATGCAAATCGTATTTAAATAAAAAAAATTTGGTGGAAACAGTAACTCCATGCACAAAGTCTAAAATTTCAAAATCAGTTATAATATCAAGTTTATGAGATAATTTTTAAGCAAAAAGGTTTCGATATAGTCTGCAATAAAAACGTTGGAAAAGATGTGCATGTCAAACATACATAAATGTAGTGTACCGTTTGAGGATAGTGTACCAATAAGTTATTTAGAAAAATTACCTTTAGTAACAAATTAAATAGCATTGAAAAACCAAACTTATTAAAAATCTCTTCGTCTTTATGTGAAATTTTGTGGAACACTAAAAAAAACGCACTTTTACTCAATTTCACTCATAGTAAAATAATTGAGAAACGATCGGTACTCTGCGTCTGCTATGCCTCGCGGGCCAGAAAGAATGAACTTATATGTACGTACAATCTCTACGAATTGAGATTCAACCGAATATTTATGTAAACATGTGCTAGCGACGAATTTCACTGCAGTATGTACGGAGCTCCAGTAAATTTCGTCGCTTGCTTATGTTTACATAAATATTCGGTTGAAGTCCAATTCGTAGGGACCTGAGATCAAAGACATATAAATAAACGGACGAGCAACGAGAATCTGTGTACTCATCCATGTGGGAAGCAAATTTAACACATAAATAAGTTATAAATAACTTACGCTCTCGAAACAATTTATATGATTCCCTCTGCTTCTCCTTCCCCTTTGTTTCCAGACAGGTTTTTCTTTCCTCTCTTCAGAATAATCACTTCCCCCACTGACACCCGCGCACACCAACACGATCGCGCCTTCGTTATCATTCGTAGAACAGTTTGAGTACAACACAACAAACATTCCCTCACAGAAAAATCGAACGTCAAAGCTAATGAAATTCGTAGAGGCGAGAACACGCATGTGTCAAAGCCAATGGCAAATTCGTAAGTTTTTGATAAAAAAAAGAGAACTAAAGTGTCGATTTCGTACACGCGATCTTCAAAATTAAAAACTTTATAAACGTGAACGTGTTTTGGAGTGAATTAAGTGCAAAAACAAAAACATATCACTTCAAACCTCAACTTTAGCGAAGGTTGCTAATTGCTTCGGCTCGGATCCAGTACTCTCTATATCTATGCCTGATATTGTTTCAAACGTGGAGTGAAATTCCAGCGGCAAACACATGCAGAATAGAAGAAGTAACTCGGAGTCGAAAACACTCCAAAATGTTTTTTCGTGGAGTGGCGTTATGCACATACACATGCGTAGGTTGCGTATCTTTTGGTAGGGAAATTGAACGATTAAATGAGCCTTTTGACACATACAATCAAAACATGTGCATCGTACACAAAAATAGCCGGCCTGACTATAACGACGTGTAAAAGTAAAAGCTTTAGGGTTAAACTTGTTTGACGCTCCTATTTTTCACTCCTCATCTGAACATGGCCAAACACCATCAATTTCAAATTCTATGAAAATTTAGAAAACCAGTCAGGGCCGGGTGACTTGCATCGTCAGTAATTGAAATGAGCCAGTTAGATGCTTTGCTTTGTTAGAGATATTAGAAAAGCACAATGTAAAATATAAGCCCGCAAAAAGTGGAATAAATTAAATTAATATTTTTTCGTGCTAATATTTTTCATAAGCATAGATGTATCTAGAGAGGTTAAAACTGTAAGCTTGCAAACCACGCTGTACGCGTTACATAGCGTAACTTTAGGCTACGACATGGGTATGGATCACAACTGCGAGTACGGAATAAATTTACACATATTGCCTAATATATACGATTATACTATATCCTAGATGAATATATTTTTTGATTATATTTGAATACGCACTAGCGGTTCTAATGGTTTTTAGAATATTTAAAATATTTTTTAATTTTACATTGAGCTAAAATAAGCTCCGAAGCGCCAGGCCCCCTAACCACGAGGCCGTAGGCGGTCGCCTCGCTCTGCCACTGGTCCTATTTCTTGAAAATGAATAGTCCGGATTATAATAAGAACAAGTCACTATAGCCGATATAACAAAATCCATTTGAATTTCTACAACATCCATTATATACTGCTTATGAATAATTTATAACTTCATATATATTTTCACAAAAAAAAGAGTTTTGATTTCGAAATTTTGAATTTAAATAGTTTTAAATTAAACCTAATATAAATTTTGGATTTGATTTAATACCCTTCCACTTTTCACATAAGATATCTTATATTAGTTTTGAATAAGAACAGAAACGAAAATTACGAAAAATCTTCCTATAAGAAAAATAATAATAAGACCAGTTAGTAAAACGCTAAATATTGATTATTCACCAAAATTAAATATAAAATTAAATGTACAAAGATCACACAACAAATTTATTCAAAATAAAAACAATTCAATCAATAACAACAAAAGGATTTATTGAACAAAAAAAAAGTATTGTAATGATTTTCAACATTTTAAGTCCGAACGCGGAACCGACCTCTCATCGGTTCTAGACGTTAAGTCTGAGTAGTGCCAACGGATGGTACCAACAGGTCAACCAATCCGTGCACCGTAACCCATCCACGCGGTGGCTGCTTGTCGGCCAGCTAGTTCGGAGAGGATTTCGGTCGCGGGTCTCCGAATGGGTTACGCTCAATTACAATATTTCAGCCACCTGAACATGCCCGTTTTCCAAAACGCGTTATCAAAACAAACCATACGGAGAGGAAACCTACTTTACGTTACTCCGTATTTCTTCTTATAACCAGTCAAGAATTCAAGATCTAATTTTTCTTTCGCGTTCCCGAAGTTTCGACGCAGTACCGAAAAGTATACTACTCTAACTCAACCCGACGAAAACTACTCTAAATAAAATGACAAAACAACAAAGGTACCGCGTACCGCGCGCGACGCGAAACCGACCTCAGCGGATTTGTCAAAACCCTATCCTCGCGACGACATACCTACCCTGCACTCTCTCTTCCCACTGAAAAAGAAGAACCGCTGAAAAGAAAAGTCGTTGTTCTCTCTTTAGCAATTCATGTTATTGTTTCGTATAGTGTAATTTTACAAAATTATAAATGTATATTATTTGATAAAATGGGTAGGTCTAACCTAAGCTGTCCTAATTGTTTATTTCGTATGCATCTGTTGCAAGAACAATTTCAGTTGTTTGTTGCTTTTTTATACCTGAGCGCCTGGATATGTGCACATAAAATACGATGTACATTTATTGTTATGCTTTGTTTGATTTATTTCAGAAAAATATATTTTTTTATGTTTATTTATATCATGAAAAATATTTTCTTCCTCAATTATTTTTGGCAATTAATGGATTTGTCAAATATTCTAGTTCATATAACTTTAATGCTCTGATAATTCTATTTACTTCTTGCTGTTTGCCTAGCTGCATTTGTATTGTATTTTTCAGGTTATTAGAATTCGATTTTACGTTATTTCATTTTCTTTTCTTTTTGTTTTAGAAAAAAAATATTATTTAACCTTTTTTAGTACTTCAATGGTGAATCACTGAGCTCATTGTATTCTAAATGTATTTCTTGATGTCTAATTCTAAATATATATCGATATATAGTATATAATGAATATTTACTGTTTTTGTGTATATCTTAAATTTTTTGATTTTTTTCTGAATTGTTTTAATAACAGGCATAATATACTAGAATCTTTTAAATCATTTCTTTTGTTTGATGATGGGTTGAAATTTTCTTGTATATTTTAGTTACTTATACATTGAAACCATGCAAATGTTAATTTCTTTTCCTTTCATTGTAATAGAATGTACATACATAACGTTTACGTTGTTTTTAACATTGAATTGAATATTCCTAATTTTCTTTTTTTAGCTTATTTAAAAATACTAGTATGGTATCTCTTCTTTCAACTACCAATCGAAATTCTGAGCTGACATTTAATTCTTTATGATCGACTGTTAATATTTAAGTAGAAAAAAAAAAATACTACGAATTTAATTTATGTTGATGTTTATTACTTTAAGATAAATCTGAGTTTATGCTGTGCAAAATAGTCCAGCTGAATTCCTTTTAATATGTTTGGTTTATAATATTGAATATCTGACGAATTGGAAAACCTGCTGTAATTAATTTGAAAAGGGGCTGACACCTGACCAAATAAATTTTATATAATCAGGTCAAAGTCACAAAAACCTTGTTAATCTACAGCATACTTATTAAATATCAAAATTGGAAGTACGTCAACAAAAGCGATTACTCTCATAGTTCCTTCAGATAATTGGAAGGGTATAAGAAAGTAAGACCCAACCCAATTATAGAAGAAAAACAATGTCAAAGTTTTTTCGGGCTTGTTAACAAATTTACCGAATGATTGTACGAAGGGGTAGATTCCTCTCAGGTAATATTAGTCTATATTTGCCGAATTTTGTCATTTTAAACTCTATAAGAGTACTAAACAAAGAAGCTCTGTATTGAGCTGCTATTTCAGTTGCTAATAAAACCCATACACCTTTAGTTTCCCTGATCTATAAAATAAATGGTTAAATGCGCATGCGTTAAAGGGATTAACCATAGGATTTTCATCGCATGCATTCAACTGACACTAAATTTACCAAAGTAACTAATAAGGAATATTTACAAGAATAATAGTTAAATATTAAAATTATTAAAGGAAAAAGGATTTTTTGTTTCCAAATGTGGACATGCTCCTAATTTAAAACAGAGAAAGTAATAAAATTGGTAAATATTGCACGTTCGTCACAATTAAAAATAACGAAAAAGAGGAATCTAAATGTTCGAGTAGTTTGAGTCGCTTGTTGATTGTTTGCAATAGTTAAGGTAGCCCGGAATAGAGTTTTGTGGATCCGGTCACTTAGTAAAATTTGGATTTTACTCATATTTCACTCAAAATTAAGGTCGTAAGAAGTGTTTAGAAAGTGTTAATTTTCCTTCTATTCTTATTGATCAAAAGTCGCTTAGGAACAGATTTCCCAATTTCAGATCGCGGCGAATTATTTGATTGTCCTCAAGATTTTTTTAACTAACCAAATACAAAAATGACATTCGTAGCCACTTAGAATCTTCTTATGAGTGTGAAATCCTATCATAGGTCCTTTGTTTTTACAAAGCATCAGAACAACGTATGCGCTGTGGCTGTCATTGAAACAACTATGAGACAACTACGAATAATTTGGATAGCTTAAACTTATTTTTTTTGTGTTATCTTATTTTTTTATAACCCGTGGAGTCCGGGACTTGATTCGTTGGTTTTTAGGTTAGATAAATAGCAAGAAATACGTACATACTTGTCAGGTTACAACACTTTAGTCTTATTACCGAATATGATACCGTTGTTTCATTGAAAAATGTTTTTGTTTTCCACTCGGCTCACCAATTTTTGAGGAGCTCACTGGGATGTGGGGTGCTGGTAAGCAATTTTCTTTTTAATGACTGCACAGGTTGATGGGTATCCATCGATGTTTTCTGGACGACTTCACTTGTTTTCTAAGAACAGCGGTACCTTGCTTTCCATCCAACAGAACGTTCTCTACATTCTTGAATCCTATATGTATCCACCTGTCAAAGATTCCATCTGTTAAAAACAAACGGTACCGTCATTTTGTGTTCGCACTTACGTTTCGCCACGAAGCGCACTCAGCGCTTTCCGGCGCAGGGTTTTATTTATCGACATTTATTAACACCCTCGCGATGTCCAGAATGTCCATTTCCTTTCGGTTTTTAGGTCGTCCAATTGGCCTTTCAATCTCGAAATTATCGAGAACCGCTCCAACTTCTTATGCACAAGACCCGATGATGGCAAACACAAAACCGAACGAGAAAGAATTTCTCATTCAAATTTTATCGTCGCCGTGATATTCTTATGAAACTCGCGGCGATAGCGCAGATCAAGAAAACTTTGCCAACTTTCCGGGATTTGCAATTTTCTCCAACCGATCTAACTATTCACACGAACACCTCGGAATTTTATATTTTTTTTTGTTTTTTTAAAACAGTCAATCGTACAAAAACTATACTTTTTCGTTGACCACTAAAAATCGCAGTTATTTCCCCCGTTTCTTTTTCTCGTGGCGCCGGACTGTCAATCTGACAACCACCGACAAAACAGATGTGTGTGGAATGGCACGCCACATGGTGGCAATGTGCATCTCCATTTGTCGCCAGTGGCATAGTTTTTCGATGGCCACGGTGGAGGGGGCATTGCCAAATGGATATGTCTCGAAATGCGTCGGGGTTTTGATTAATATTCTATTTCAAATATTTAAATCCACAGATCTAAATATTTGGAGAAAAAAAAATATTTTCTGCGCAACGATATCCGCACGAAAGATGAAGTCCGCTTGCATTTCGAGGTCATACCCATCTGGCCGAGTGCAAGGGTTCGGGATCGGAATCACTTCGATTCCCGGGCGTAGGCGTCACATTACACATTCCCGCCCCCCCAAAATCGAAGTAATTACGATCCCGCCTCCTATGTAAAAGGTCTTGGTTAGGGCCGTGGCGGGTCGAAGGTCGATTTCGAGGAATAGGCTACAACAATTTCAGTGAAGACTCGACAGTGACTATATAGTAGGGAGTCAGGTGTTATTCGGAGGTCTTCGTCTAGGCAGAGATTTAGGTAAGCCAAGGTTTTTCGTGTGAAATAGTTGTACTTCATCGTCTAAGGTCTTTTGCCTGGTAAATTCCCAGGGTTTTACCAGTCATGTCCGCGATGAGGTATCGGGTGGGGCTTATTACTTGTAGGACTCGACACTTCACGAATTTCTTGTCTAGTTTGGCATTGTAATGTCGGGTGGCATCACTCTGTCGGAAGTTTCGACGATATATTTCGTCGCCTGCCTTAAAGCCAGAAGGATGAGATCGCAAGTTGTACCGCTCCTCTCCCATCCGTCTACTTTCTTCAATCTTCTCCCGCAGTTGCTCTCGCAGAAGTTGGAGCTTTTCGTGCGGTTCCAGAACCACGATTGGGTCCTCTAGCGATTTCAGTTGCCGCAATAGCCGGTAAGCGCTCCCATGACAGATCATGTACTGGCCGAACAATGCGAAATACGGCTAAATGCCGGTAGTGGCGTGGTACGACGAGCGCAGAGCACTAGTGATGGCGGACAACTTGCGATCCCAGTCCTTCTGATTCGGGTGGACATAGGCGCGAATGGCCGCTATGAGCGTACGGTTCAGTCGTTCGGATGCGTTATCTTGTGGTGAATAGACGGCGGTTCGTTGGTGGATGATGCCGTATTTGGACATTAGGTCTCGGAACTTGCTGGAGGTGAACTGGACCCCGTTGTCGGAGACAAGTTTCTCTGGAACTCCAAACATGTGAAAGACTCGGTTCTCCAAGAAGCTGAGTATAGGTCCAGTGTGCATGTTGCGTAGTGGTTCTATGATAGGGAATTTAGAGAGCTGGTCCAGGACCACGACAGCTCCCGTGTGACCAGAAGCAGATCGAGGGTAAGGACCGATAAGATCAATGTACAAGCGCTGGAACACGCGTTCGGGAACCTCAACCTTACCCATGGGAGGCCGAAGAATGGTGTTGGGCGCTTTAGTGCACTTGCATAGCTCACAGGAGGCTACGTACGCTTTTATCTGTTGTGCCATCTTAGGCCAAAAGAAGCAGGTTTTCAACCGCCTAAGTGTACGTCCGTAACCGCCGTGCGCACTTGATGGGTGGTCATGGGCCCGTCTGATAAGATCAGTGGTTAATTCTTCGGGCACCCACAACTTCCACTGTTCTTCTTCTTGTATGGGGTCTCCGGATGCGTGTCCCATCCGCTTATAAATAAATCCATCCGTCAACCGCAGTTCAGGAAGCTGGGGCAGTTGATTCTGGATAGTGTGAATCAGTTGGGTGTAGCTGGCTGACTTGAAGGCAGGATGGTCCAGATCGATCAATTGGGGGCTGTCGTCCTCTTGGACCAACTCGGCTCCTTCAGGGGCGAACATTCTGGATAGGGTGTCGGGGACTACATGCTGGCTTCCCTTTCGGTGGCGAATTGTGAAGTCAAATGCCTGTAGTTTCAGTGCCCACCTGGCCAATCTGCCGTTGAGATCCGTCTGGCTCATTAGCCATTTCAGAGACGCGTGGTCTGTAACGATTTCAAAGGTGTGTCCCTCCACATAGGCTCGGAAGCGTTTCACTGCCAACACCGCAGCTAGACATTCCTGCTCGGAAACCGTGTAATTTCGCTGGGCTGGGTTCAGCTTGTGAGACATGAAGGCTATAGGTCTCTCCTCGCCGTCTTGTGCAACCTGGACTAAGACTGCTCCCACCCCATGTTGACTCGCGTCACAATGGATTGAGAACGGTTTGTCAAAGTCCGGGCTGTGCAGTACGGGGGCTGTAGTCAGACTCTCTTTAGCTCTTCAAAGGCTCGCAAGCTGGGCTCCTCCCAGACGAATTTACGTCCCTTACGCAACATGTCGGTCAAAGGAGTGGTTATGGTGGCATAGTCACGTACAAAACGCTGGTACCATCCGCATAAGCCTAAGAATCGTCGTAATTGTTTGGTGGTCTTGGGTAATGGAAAAACGTCAATCGCTTGAGTCTTTTCCGGATCGGTCTTGATATGGCCATGCCCAATGATGTGACCTAAATACTTCACCTCCGTCATCACGAACTGACTCTTCCGTATGTTGATGGTTAATCTTGCCCTCCGGATGTGTAGAGCCACCTCCTGAAGCAGGTCGATGTGTTCGTCAAAGGTCTCGGTTATAAGCAACAGATCGTCCAAGTAAACGAAAACTTGGTGCCGCAAATGAGGTGGTATCACCTTATCCATAAGGCGCGTCATTGTTTGGGGGGCATTGCACAATCCGAATGGCATGGTCACGAATTGATATAGGGGCCGACCTGGGACTGTGAAGGCTGTTTTCTCCTTTGAACCGGGGTCTAAAGGAATTTGCCAGAAGGCGTCCTTGAGATCTAAGCTCGTGATGAAGTGAGCTTTAGGCAACCGACTCAAAATGCCTTCAATCAACGGTAGAGGGTATGCGTCCTTGACTGTGACGGCGTTCAAGCGTCTGGCATCTAAGCATAACCGGACCTTGTTCGGCTTGACAACTAAGGTGACTGGGGAAGCCCACGTCTCTGTTTTATGGGTTTAGCATCCCCCACATCTATAGTGTGGAACACCAGGGCAGTCCGCCCGAGACCTTCCTTCTCGTGCGATGGAAAAGCCGATATAGCCGAGTCAAGACGCAGTTGCTGATTAACATCCAGTGTATGTCGTAGTAAGTGAGAGGGTTGAGATTGGTCAGGAACGGGGGTGACGGACTCCAGGGTCGTACCGGAAAATAGTGCCGGGGCCAAGTTAAATTTTCGAACGAAATCCACTCCTAGATAAAGATTCTGGGTTAACTGAGGTATGATGAAAAATTCCATAGGTTTAGTTACTCCTTTAAAGGTGACATCCGTCATAATTTTTCCCACTACAGAGTGACGAGTTCCGTCCGCCGTGCTTAACCAGGAGGTGAAATGACGGATTTGGTCCGCGTGCATTGCCAGTACCTCCCCTGCAAAATCGGCAGATATGCAATTCACACTGGCTCCCGTATCGACTAAGCCTGACATTCGTTTTTGCAGGAGGTGTACTGACGCATATGGCCGAACATCATCCCTCAATAATTCGTCTAATTGTATGTCCCTCAGCACCTTCCTCGATTGCCTGACTTTTCTCCAGAAGCTCCGCATCCGACGCGTGGCTCGCTTTCTTCGCGGTGGGACAGTTGTAGCCAACTCCTCATGGAAGATGCGCTGTCGAGTAACCAAATAATTCCGCAGCCTGACATGAAAAGGTTTTACATGCCAAGGAACTTTCGTCTCGCTATCATTTCCCTGCGCGTTGGCCTCGGCGAAGGATGGCGTCGGTTGTGGAACTTCGGGAGAACTGTGTTTAGCGGTGCGAGTCAGCAGAGTTGGAGTCATGTTGGGAGCTTGGTCATAGCTAGTGATGGGGTCAAGATTGGTTCGTCCGGGGTTTAGGAGTGCCGACGGGTGGTCGCGGCACTCGGTGGCAAGTTTTTTCGCCCTTTGCAATTGGCACAGTCAGGTGCGTAGGTGTCGGCCTTCCCGCAGCGGTAGCAGAAAAGCGTCGGCTCCGCTGGACATGCATAGAACCGATGTCCCGGTTGTCGGCAGTTCCAACAGACCGTCGGGCTTGTAATTGCTTCAAGGGATGTCGATCAATCAATGCTGGGTCCTCAAGCTCCGGTGGTGCTCCGCTCCTCGGTACTGGTACTGGATCAGCAAGCAGGTGGTCCGCTGCCATCAACTCCGCGGTGTGATGATTTCGAGGATTTGGTCCGGTTATGCGAGGTTGTGGACGGAAGGTGCCTCGCCGCTCATCCAATTGTTCTTGCCTACGGGCATGGAGGCGCAATCCCTGTATGGTGTTGATGGGAAAATGTAGAAGGCTGTTCTGAAGATCCCAGCGCATGTTCTCTCTGATAATTTCTACCAGTTCGTCCTCGGGCATGGTAGTTCGCAAGCGAGTGCTCAATCTCACTATACTTGTGTAGTACTGGTCGAACGGTTCGTGAGCGCCTTGTTTCCGTTTCTTTATTTGCTCCTTTAGCTCTCTCTCAGTGAAGCCATCCTCAAATCGATTGCGGAAGGTTGCACTGAAAGAGTGCCAAGTGGGACGTGGCGTTGATTCTTTAAAGCTCCAGTACCAGTCGGCAGCGTCGCCGCTGAACAAAAGATGTGCATGCCGGAGGAAGGTCGAGGAATCACCTCCCAGGGTGCTGGATACCAACACCTGAATCCGGAAAAGGAACCGGTCCGCCGATATCATATCGTTGAACCCTGTAAAGTTCAGGCGCCAACTCTCCATGATACGAGGCGTCGGGTCTCGAAAAGGTGTCAATGCGTTCCCGGGGGGAATCACATCCTCGATTGACCTGTTGTATTGAACTGCCTCGGGGGCCAACGGAGGTCCGGTGCTGTGTCGTGGTCTATATTCGGGAGCTCTGGGATCCATTCCCGAGTTCCTTGGAGGTGGGACCCATTGCTCGGATTGTCGGGAGTGGGGCATCGCCACACTGGGATTGGGCTCCCAGCCAAGCGGAGTTCTCACGCGACTGGGTGGTTGGCTCATAGGGAGATTCTGGAGCTTTCCCTCCAGGTTGCCAATCCTCTCCGACATATCCCTCATCAACGCCACGAGGGTGTCAATGGAGTGGGCGGACGGCATGGGTGTCACCTCGGACACGGCACTTGCGGCCGGAACTTCACCGCCTACGGCTCCTTGCAGGTCTAAAAGTGGTTGTGACGGTTCGGCTTCTGGAACTCCTTTCGCCACTGCTCCACGCGTTGGTAGGGGCGTTCCGAGGGGGACGTCTAGGGCGGTCCGCTCGATGGGTCGCCGGCATAAGGGACACAGCTCGGACGTGAGGAGGAGCTGTTGTACACAGGAACGATGGAATAGATGTCCACAATCCAATCGCACGCTGTGTACGCCCTCCACTACGTCTTCGAAGCAGATCCCGCAGTTAGCTGGTTGGACCGTTTTGGATCTGGTCCAACGCTTATCTGGGGTCCGCTTCGTTGCCATTTTTGTTTTGCTTCTGAAAGAGAGAGAGAAAAAATATATAAACTAGACTTATTCCTATTATAACCCTAATATATAAATGGACAAAACTTACTACTAATTTAGTGGCCGATAGTGGCGAGCTATTGATAAGTGGGAAGAAAAAAAATTTATTTAAATTATACTTTCCTTTTCAGCAGTCGACTCCTTCAACGGGAAAGGAGAGTGCGTGGTAATCAGCCGAAGAAAGGGTGCTTTCGGTCGATTTACGAAATTTAACCCCATACCCACATACATTACAAAACCGTCTCTAAACTACGTTAAGGGACTCGACGAGACAAGTGGTAGAGCTACCGTAACGATTTTGTACGCGGTCAAAATTCCCGACGCGTGGAAGCATTCCGGGCTTCGCAACTCCAGCATACGCCACCGAACGTTGAACCGATACCACTCGTCTATCACGCATACGAAATAAGTAGAATCCTTCCGCGACATAAAGGCAAGGTAGCCTTCTATTTTCTTGAGAGTCCATGCTGATAGGTAAACCCAACAGGCTGGCTGTTCCATCAAGAAAATAGAAGGTCCTTACAGGGGTTAACCTGGGACAACACATCGGAAGGATTCTGTCGCGAAAAAAAAATCAAACAAAGGAGAGCGGAAGCTACAACTCACGTGAAGCGACTGCTAGAGTGTATCACACAACTCCACTGCTCCTGATAGTGGGACTCGAGTACCAGAGTACCTTACATCCTCCGTCAAGGGCCAACTCGTCAGAAGACGCGAATTTTCTTTCCCCCTTAGGATGTTTAGGCCCCACGTTGGGCGCCATTTGTAATGATTTTCAACATTTTAAGTCCGAACGCGGAACCGACCTCTCATCGGTTCTAGACGTTAAGTCTGAGTAGTGCCAACGGATGGTACCAACAGGTCAACCAATCCGTGCACCGTAACCCATCCACGCGGTGGCTGCTTGTCGGCCAGCTAGTTCGGAGAGGATTTCGGTCGCGGGTCTCCGAATGGGTTACGCTCAATTACAATATTTCAGCCACCTGAACATGCCCGTTTTCCAAAACGCGTTATCAAAACAAACCATACGGAGAGGAAACCTACTTTACGTTACTCCGTATTTCTTCTTATAACCAGTCAAGAATTCAAGGTCTAATTTTTCTTTCGCGTTCCCGAAGTTTCGACGCGGTACCGAAAAGTATACTACTCTAACTCAACCCGACGAAAACTACTCTAAATAAAATGACAAAACAACAAAGGTACCGCGTACCGCGCACGACGCGAAACCGACCTCAGCGGATTTGTCAAAACCCTATCCTCGCGACGACATACCTACCCTGCACTCTCTCTTCCCACTGAAAAAGAAGAACCGCTGAAAAGGAAAGTCGTGGTTCTCTCTTTAGCAATTCATGTTATTGTTTCGTATAGTGTAATTTTACAAAATTATAAATGTATATTATTTGATAAAATGGGTAGGTCTAACTTAAGCTGTCCTAATTGTTTATTTCGTATGCATCTGTTGCAAGAACAATTTCAGTTGTTTGTTGCTTTTTTATACCTGAGCGCCTGGATATGTGCACATAAAATACGATGTACATTTATTGTTATGCTTTGTTTGATTTCTTTCAGAAAAATATATTTTTTTATGTTTATTTATATCATGAAAAATATTTTCTTCCTCAATTATTTTTGGCAATTAATGGATTTGTCAAATATTCTAGTTCATATAACTTTAATGCTCTGATAATTCTATTTACTTCTTGCTGTTTACTCCAGTTGGCTCTCTTCTGTTCCAACAGACAGAGCTTCTATTGCAAGCGGTTTGTGATTGATATGAAATTTTAGTCGCGTGACAAAGGACAAAAAGCTAATCAAAACAAAATCAAATTCAACTGTGTAGTGTGTTTATGTGAAAGCAAGAAAAACTATAAATTTATTCGTGTTTGTTTCACAAGTGACTGTAAGCAATTCTCCGAATTGTGTGAATAATTTGATTCAAAGGCATTCTCAACAAATCAAATACGGTTTGCTTTTCGCGGAAGTGGCAGCTGACAACTCTTTTAAAAATGGATATCCGTCAATTTTTCCATAAAAAACCTCGACTGGAAAATGATAATGTAAGTAAAAGCTACAGTTTATGGCCTGAAACGCACTGGATCGGTACCGCACGGCACGCACGGTACAGATGGTATTTAAAAAAAAACAAAAATGCACTAATTTTTTACGGTCGGGACAGGACAATCCACAGTTTTCCTTGTAATCAAAAAGTCCGTACCGTACCGACCCAGTGCTCGCGTAGCTTAAGCCATACGTTATCCAAAATAAAAAAGGTCAAAGTTTAAACTCTTCTTTTTCAGCTTTCGAGTATTTAAATTTGAAAAGTTAGTGGGCTTAGTTTAGTAACTGAAATGTATTTATTTCGGAGTTTAGAGGTTTGAAAATATGTCAATTAGTATTTTAGCATTTTATAATTTTCTTCATTTTTTCTATCATAAATTCATGATTTTGTACAAGTAATGACACATGCTTGTCAGTCAAATCATTTCAATCCTTCGAGACTTTTGCGCAAAATTTTAACTAAAAACTAGCTACTCTAAAAAAAGTTAAAAACTTTTAAATATTTGTTTTTGACAAGATTTCATTCAAACTAATTGCAAAGTTGTATATAATTTAATTGTTTGTTGAATTTTATTTAGCAAATGGTGCAAGTAACTTCCAACTCTCCGTTGAAGAAGCGTTTAGAAAAAGAAACCCCATCTTCATCAAAATTTACGCCGGTACGTATTTCAAACAAATGCTTCCCGGGATAAAATTCCACTCTCTGATAGCCTCTGCGAGTCTCCATGAGTCTCGCACAGTCTCTAGAAATGTCTCTGACGTGGCTTACAATCTCTCAATATAATTTTTGGTAATTTTAGAGTGTGTCAGAGTCTCTGAAAATATAATATATTATTCATCGGGAGACTCGAAGTCTCTTGAAGGGAGATTAGATAAAGAATAAAATCGAATTTACATTACTTTTCAATAATTTTAATTTCAACGAGTGGCTGTAGTCTCTGTTTTAGAGATTCTGAGAGACTGGAATTTTTGTCCTGGTTCAAGATCAAAATTTTCAATACTGTGATTGACAATTGTTTCGATGTTTGTGTACGCGGAAACATGAATTCATAAAAAAACGTGAAAGCATAAAAACGAATACATAAGCGTACATACTGAATTCGTTACTTATACCAATTTATATGCAATACTTTCAGAAAAACGCTGAACATGAACCTATTGCTGTTGATAATATTCAAACAGCTGAAATTTCTTTGTCTGGATCAGACCCGCCACAATTAATACCTCAGGATATAGGACTTTATATCAAGAAGTCTGCATCCAGTTTGAAAGCTTTGGATCAAGACCTTATTTGGTTTCCTCCTGAAAATTATGAATTTCCATCGTCCGGTGATAGAAATCTTAAATTTCAAAGGAAGTGGCTTTTAAAATATTCATGGTTGGCATACTCTAAAATGATGGATGCAGGATTTCGCAAGTGTTGCGTGCTATTTTCAGTGCAATATGGTGGGGTTAACGATCGACCCCTCGGAAAATTGGTAACACAACCATTTGACAACTGGAAAAAGGCATTAGAAACTTTTCAAAAACATCAACAACTTGACTATCACAAAACATCAATTGAAAAATGGCAAACAAGATCGCAACATCACAACAAAACTGCTCAATCAATCGATTTAAAACTAAGTCAACAAAAAGTTCACTTTATTGAAAACAGCAGAAAATGGCTGATTCCCATAGTCGAAACTGTGATTCTTTGTGGACGTCAGGGATTAGCACTTCGTGGTTCAAAAGACACTGGCAGAATTGCTTCCGAAGAACCTGAGTTCAACGACGGTAATTTTCGTGCCCTCTTGAGATATCGGGCAAAAAGTGATGCTGAGCTGAAGAATTTATTGAAAAGTTCTTCAAAAAATGCAATGTACATTAGTAATCGTATACAGAACGAGCTGATTGTCATATGTCATACTTTGATCCAAAAACAAATAATTGATCAAGTAAATGATTCAGAAGCATTTGCGATTTTAGGAGACGAATGTGCAGACATCTGAGGCATCGAACAAGTTTCAATCTGTGTTCGATATTTAGTCACATCTGATGGAAAATTTCAGATTCGTGAAGATTTTCTATCCTTCATTCCAACTGTCGATTTTACTGGAGAAGGATTATCGAAAGTTATCTTAGATTTTCTCGGCTCTTCTGGTATTGAGTGTACGTTTTTTTTCGGACAAGGTTATGACGGCGCAGCAACAATGAGTGGAGAGTTTCACGGAACTTAAGCATATATCAGAGAAATATATCCATTGGCACTGTATTCACATTGCGCGGCCCACAGTTTCAATCTAGCGGTCTGTTCAGCTTGTGACATTCCTGCGATTAAAAATTGTCTTGGCTGCATTCAAAGTATTTACAATTTTTTTAACACTCCAAAAAGACAGCTTGTTCTGCAAGATTCTTTGATAAAGAATGAGTATATGGGAGATGAGAGAAAAAAAAAACTCAAAAAGTTTTGCGCAACTAGATGGGTGGAACGGCATGAGTGCATAGCGACATATTGTGATTTACAGCCGGCGATAATTGACGCTTTGGAAATTATCTCAGCTTGGAAAGATGCAGCAACTTCATCTTCTGCTTTCCAATTGCTTTCTGCAATCAAAACAGGGAATTTTCAAGTTTCCACTATGGTACTCCATTCAGTGCACTCTTTAACTTTATCATTGAGCCGAACCTTGCAGACGGAAAATCAAGATTTAGCAGAAGCCATCACACTAGCTGACGCCGCGAGGCACGAACTCATCTGTAGTCGAAAACATGCAGTTGAAAGTTTCAACACAATTTTTCAAAAAGTTGAAACAATTTGTGAAAAATATGATATAACTATTGCGAAACCCAGAATCACATCTCGTCAAACCGCACGCTGCAATATTATTAGTGAGAACGTTGAAGATTACTATCGTGTGTCTATTTTTATTCCATATCTTGATCTCTTCATAACCCACCTCGAAGATCGGTTTTTAAAACATCGTAACATTTTGTCGAACTTCTCATGTTTGTTTCCTGAGAAAATGAAGAGTTTAAATGAGGTTGCGTGTAAAAAATTATTTGAAACATACATTTCAATTCTGCACGACAACTCATCCGAAATTTGGATCAATGAAGTCAAGATTTGGCGACGCCGCATAGCAGATAAAGCAGTTTCTAATTTATTGGAAGCTCTCGAAATTTGTAATAAGGATGCTTTACCAAATGTATACCAACTTTTAAAAATTATGGCAGTATTGCCGGTCACCACATCATCAAACGAACGTTCATTTTCGACTTTACGTCGTCTCAAAACCTATTTGAGGTCAACAATGAGAGAAGGTCGTTTAAACGGTTTGGCTTCTCTAAACATACACCGTGATATAAGCGTAAACGTTGATGTAGTTCTGAACGAATTCTTATCTGTACCTCGGCGCATCAGCTTATTAAAAGAGTAAAAATTTAAAATTATTTTCCGTGAACGTAATTTTGTAATATGGTTGGTTGGTTTTGCCCGTATTTTTCCACTAATTTTATTATAAATAATCATTTTCATGTATATAATTAACAATAATGAGAAATTTAATTTTATTAATAGATCTGTTTAAATTTAGAGTGCCCTAGAGGCCATTAAGTTTATATCATTCATATGTTTAAATTCGCTTTATGTTTGTAAACTGTTAAAGATGGATTAAATAAAGGATATTATTAATTAATTAATAATTATTAGTGTAAAATATTATAATTTGTATATGTATTTGTAGATTGGTATTTTATTTTGCATAAAAATCTGTGAGAAGACCTGTGCTATGCTATGGGTGTGAAACATGGACCCTCACCCAAGCATCCGCAAACATATTAGACGCCTTTCAGAGGCGGGTCCTGAGGCGAATTATTGGAGCGACCCGAGAAGGTGACCAATGGCGAATTTGGTACAACCATGAGCTGTATGAAATATTTGACGTGCCGGAGGTCTCAAACCTTATAAAATTGCGGAAGTTGCAATGGGCTGGTCACGTGAATCGAATGGACGAACATCGGGTACCTAAAAAGGTATTCGTTGGGAGAGCCGAAGGTCGGAGGCTAGTGGGTAAGCCGAGGAAACGCTGGTCCGACTCTATCGACGAGGACAGTTCATCGCTGCTCGGATTTCAAAATTGGAGGACGCGGTCAATAGACCGAGACAGTTGGAGATTCTGTTTGCAGAAAGCGAAGGCCCGAGAGGGGCTGTAGTGCTACGAAGAAGATTTTATTTTGCTTTGATCTACAATGATTTAAATAAAAATATTACTATTTTTGAACATATATTTCATTGTTTTTGTTTGAATTAAAGCAATTAAATTATTATTGAATCAATAACTCAAATTACAACATTTGATAGAAAAATCGACTCTAAATTTGAATGGGCTTTTTAAAATTTATTAGAAAGTTTTACTCTGTTTAAATCAAAATACTTGACATAAATTTAAATGTTTTTGCAAAACCATAGATTACTTTAAAAAACAAAAAAGAGAAGTGAATTTATTTTGTAATGTAGAAGTTTCGATTGACGTTAACATAAATTAACCCAGATAAAGACGAATTAATTAAAATTAATAATGTTTAAAATATTTAAGGATCTTTATCATGACAATCGTCAAATGTATATGTATTTGTGTAGCATTTTAAAATGAATACACGCAGACTAAATGGGCATTATACATTATATGCTGATTAAACAGTACTTCTTTACTCGTTACGTGACAAGAATACGATTGGCATCACCATTAGTGAGGATCTGAATACAAACAATCTATGGTTAATGATAATAAACTAGCGGTGAATATTTCAAAGACAAAATTTTATTATTAAACAAAACAACAAGGATGACATACGTATTGACATAACAATAAACGGTGAAAAGCTACAAAGCGTGCTTGAATTTAAATATCATGGGTCGGCCTAACCATCGACCACCGTCTAACCTGGCTCCCGCATATAAACAACGTAAGGAGGCAATTAGCGCCTATCATTGACTTGGCACGAAGATATGAAGGCTTATGCAAGAATATCAAACTACTAGTACAAAATGCATTCCTACTGTCGAAATTACAATGCGGAGTGGCAATCTGGAGTCATCCACCAAAGCAAAATACTAATACCTCCAGAATATTAACCACGGCATATAAAAATCTACATAATCTCCCAAGAGTCACACCAACCAATTTAGTGTACCAATCATGGAATGCATTCAATTTTAACCAACTCATTGTAATGGAGAGAGCTAAGTTTATCTTCATGTGTTTAAATCTAAACCTGCATCATAAAAGAATCAATACAGTGCTAGGAATACAAACCAATTGGTAATACATTTTGCAACAATAGATCGCCTAAAGAACGACGCCACAAATCATGCCTTGCGTACACACAGCAATCTGCCTGAATCAGTTAAAGAAGCAAGCTCACTTATGATTTCCAAGAAATACAAAGGAACATTTAATGAATAACGATTGAATTACAGTTCAGGAAATTTCAACATAGTATGTTAGAGTGTTTTTTGACCCTATCGTCGAGATTCTTCAAGAAACAGCTACTCTTACAATTTAATCTCAGTACAGTATATTTCAACCTAGCATCTTAAGGAGCATTTGACCCTAACTCAGATTTTTTTGACTGCGTCAAATTTATACCTATTTTACCTCTAAGAGCTGACCACGAATTAGAAAAGACAGGATTAACAGGATGACTTCACTTATTTTTGGTGTGCCCCCTCATACCGATGTTCTATACATTGTCTTGGTGGCACATCTGAAAAAACGACGAAATATGAAGAGCGGACCGCACGAGCATTGTGCGACGAAGAAGGTGTGATGGAGAGGGTGAAAGGGAATGGAGGTATGCATTAAAAAAAAATATTTTTCTATATATTTTTTATTTCTTCTAACCAAAAACCCCCCCCAAACGAAAATCCTGCGCACGGGCCTGGAGCATAGTACTGGCCAAACCAACTCCCGAAAAAAATCAATACGGTCATGAAAATGATATACTCTAACTATCTCTAAGCGAAGGCCCGAGAGGGGCTGTAGTGCTATAAAGAAGAAGAAGAAGGAATGGCTGCATCAAATAAATTCTGATGTAAGTGTATATTTCTCTTCCGAAGCCTTTTTACGACACCTGCATCTACATCGTTTGTGTTGCTCTACCACTACAAGCGCTTTCTTTTCATGTATAAACATTCCAGCGCCAATGTATCGTTCTTTGATTACTTTAAAGTAATTTGTTCCGTTTCAATAGGCTGACATGCTAATTGTGCATGATTACAGCATCCACCGCATCGTTCTAGAAAATCTGAACGGTTTTAGATTCAAGCACATACAGTAAGAGGAGATACTGCTAGACGATCGCTGTTATATGTGTAATACATTGAATTTTTGCTAAATGATTCATCGGTGGCGTAAACTTTTGATTAAATCGTAAGCATTTTGCGAATTCAGTCCGCGTGCATTCCGGATACTGATATGCTTTAGAATTGTTTAATGATTCGATTTCCGATGACAAACAGTCACGAAAATGTTTGATAATATCTGTTATTTTATTACGATGAGAAATGATAATTGTTTCTTGTTTTCACTCAATTCCCGCATATTAGTTAACTCACTTCGATGTATTATCGCTTCCAAAACCTTTTCAAGAATAAGTTCTTTTAAATCTGATTTGGATATTTTTGTTAAGGATTTTCTGAACTGATCTAGACATTCAATTCCAAGGTTACTATGATCGCTTTTAAAGCTAACTGGGACAAGTAAATTTGTGATTTTGTTGTTTTCAACATTATTATTAGTTAATTGAATAGGGATCTGAGAAACTTTTCATTGATGATGGCAGCGGTGATGATGCCGGTGCTGATTTCGTGTTAGTGCTACTAATATTATTAAGTTACGTATTAGATTGTTCAGCACTTATTGCGTTTCTATTATTATGAAATTGCTTATTTGATAAAACTGTTGTAATAGGTGATGTCGGTATACTAGAATAGCTCACATACATCAGGTGTACACAGATATATTGTGGACTTTTCGCATCACCACGCATGACATCGAATTTATCATCTTTTGAAAAGCTTCTTTTCGTGAAGGTCCCTCGAGTAGTTTGCCTAGGCGGACTGCTCGATTACTACAGAGCAGATAATTTTCTCGCGACCCTAAGGAGATGAGAATCGCGAAAAAGGAGCTGAAGGATCCTCAGGTGGATAACCGATTGTATTCAGAGCAGTGATAGGGAATAAAAAAAAAACGATTATCGGCGGACAGACTGACGCAAGTATTTTCGATTTTTGGCAGATGAAAATAAACAAACCTAACGTAGGTGATCAAAACTAACTACGAACGGAAAAAACAGACGTATGTGCCTAAGCTAAGTGCAGTTCGACGAATGAACGTACGTATTTAACTATTTATTATCGACGCAGGTCTTCTGCGTGGTATACATCCACTTCTTTGCCAGACAGATTCCTTTCCTAAACTCGGACGGTCGGGATCTCAGATTATAATGTGATTCATTTGCGCGTCATGCGTTCCTTATCTTCCGTTGGATTTGTTGGCGGAGATCACCTAAGGTCTCGTGGGACTCCAGCGCTACGACGGGATCTTCCAAACATTTTAATTGCTCCGATAGGTTGTACGATTTGCCATGGCAAATCATGTGCTGTCCGAAGGCGGCAAAGTAAGGCGAGACGCCCGTGACGGAACGATACGACGACTGCAGTGCGCATGTGATGGCGGACAATCTGCGGTCCCAATCCTTTTGGGTTGGATGGACATAAGAACGAATCGCAGCTAACAGGGTGCGTTTCTGATGCGTTCGATTGGGGAGCGTCTATTGGTGTCAGTTGGTGTTCGAGACCCTAGTGCTTGAGTATTTTCTTAAACTGCCGAGATCGGAACTGTACTCCGTTGTCCGAATACACCCTCAACGGAAATTGCATGTGTTTCGTTATGATAGTACCATTTTGCCATTGTAATGGAAGAACAATTCATATTTGCATTTTGTTCAGGCAATGCTGGTGTCCTAAGAGAAAGAACTGCATTGTTCTTCACCCGAGCAATTCGCCTATTAACTTAATGGCATGTTGAGCTCGATGGACACCAGTAGCTAGAGAATGTACGTTCTGGACCACTTTTTCCATACGAATTGAGATTGATTTTGCGCGCCACCTAGTGGTGGAAATTGGAACTAATGGCGCTTGAAGCGGCCGAGAATGAAACTAATGATTTGTGTCTCGGATATGTGGGTGTGTGGGTGAGTGTATTAGGGTGGTGTCGGTAGGTGCCAGAGATAAGAAGGTATGAGTCCGGAATAGGTGTGGATGTCATGGATGGTTGCGGCGAGGGTGTGTGTCTAGGGTATGTGGATAGGTGTATCAGATTAGTGTAGGTGCGAGCTAGATGGCGCTCTGAGCGGTTGTTCGCAGGGCTTGAGATCCTTTAGTGTGTGACTTATTATATATTATATTATTATTACTGGGTCACGATAGGCGGGCTGGATTTTTTTATGATGCGAGTGGCTGCGTGGTGACGAAGGGCGACGCTCGTCAGCGGGTGCTCTAATGCATGAGAATTTGCTTCGCGGGTGCTTGTTTAAGAAGCGCATTGCTCATCGATTGGATTGGCGAGTAAACGTCATGCGTGTAGATTGTTCGAAGATGTAATTTGAGGTGTAGTTTTTATGGCGCGAATGGTTGCATGGTGACGGAGGGCGCTGCTGTAGATGGGTGACTTTGTATTATGGATAGACGATGGGTTTGCCTTTCGACGGGTATTCTAAGGCGTTACAATTTGCTTCATGGGTGCTTGGTTAAGGAGCGCGTTGCTCATCGATTGGTGTCTTTGGCTAAGGATCAACGGCCGCGTGTGGAAATGACCGATTCGCTTGATCATGCTAGGCGTGCCGGAAGTTTTTATGACTCGGTCAGTTGCATGGTGATGGAGGGCGCTGCTATAGCCGGGTGGCTTTGCATTATGGATGGGCGACGGGCTTGCCTTTCGACGGGTGTTCTAAGGCGTGAGAATTTCCTTCATGGGTGCTTGCTTAAGGTACGTTTTGCTCCTCGTTTGATGTCTGTGGTTAAAGATGGATGGTATTGTAGATGTGATGCGCGTCGCTTGTTGGAGGAAGTAATCTGAGGTGTATGTTTCCACTGAGCCGTAGAAATTTGTCTCGTGAGCGTTTGGTTAAGTTTCCGCGTTTCTCATCAAAGGATGCCTGTCTTTAAGTATGGACGGCCTTGTCGACGATTCGGAATGATTTGCGTCGCTTTTTGGAGGTTCGTGATTGGGGTGTAGATTTGTTCGGCGGTGAATGCTGTAAGCCATGGAAATTGTCCTCGGGGATGCGTGGCATGTGCAAGTGAGTTTGCTTGCTAAGTGTAGTGTTTCGTTCGCATAGACATCTCTGTTGGCGGGAGTTTTAGGGCATCGGAATGTACAGCGTGGAAGAGAAGTGGCGTGGCATACACTGCATTGCAATATGGTTTTGCCAGACAGATCCGCGAGGAGATAGCGACTAGATCCTACAACTTTATGTACCTGGCTTTTCAAAAAACGTCGGTCCAAATTCGCGTTATAATGGTCAGCGGCGTCAGTCTGGCGGAAATTGCGACGAAATACTTCATCCCCTTCTCTAAACTCGGACGGTCGGGATCTCTCCGCTTCATTTGCGCATCCTGCGTTCCTTATCTTCCGTTGGATTTGTTGGCGGAGATCGCCTAAGGTCTTGTTGTGGGGCTCCAACGCAATGACGGGATCTTCCAAACATTTTAATTGCTCCAATAGGTTGTGCGATTGGCCGTGGCAAATCATGTGCTGTCCGAAGGCGGCAAAGTAAGGCGAGACGCCCGTGACGGAACGATAAGACGACCGCAGTACGCAGGTGATGGCGGACAATCTGCGGTCCCAATCCTTTTGGGTTGGATGGACATAAGAACGAATCGCAGCTAACAGGGTGCGATTCAGCCGTTCTGATGCGTTCGATTGGGGATTGTCTATTGGTGTCAGTTGGTGTTCTCTTAAACTGCCGAGATCGGAATTGTACTCTGTTGTCCGAATACACCCTCAACGGAAATTACAGATGCTTCGTTATGATAGGACCATTTTGCCATCGTAATGGAAGAGCAATTCATATTTGCATTTTGTTCAGGCAATGCTGGTGTCCTAACTAAAAGAACTGCATTGCTCTTCACCCGAGTGTTTCGGCTATCAACGGCTATCAACAACTGATAGCATTAAAAAATTGGCAGTTTCGTCGAGGTGACCAGCACTCATCATATATACTCGTATATGTGATATATAAATGTATATGGATGTATATATTGTATATATATATATATATATATATATATATATATATATATATATATATATATATATATATATGTGCATATATATATATATATATATATATATATATATATATATATATATATATATATATATATATGTGCATATATATATATATATATATATATATATATATATATATATATATATATATATATATATGTGTATATACATATATATATATATATATATATATATATATATATGTATATATATATATATATATATATATATATATATATATATATATATATATATATATATATGTGTATATATATATATATATATATATATATATATATATATATATATATATATATATATATATATATATATTGTTACATGTACAAATAATTACATGTACAAATAATTCTGCGAGCTGCTGTCGCAATTGTTTTCATAATCATTAAGAACGTCAACAAATGAATTTACTCGAACCCACGAGAACCCAACAAGCATGATCAACATCTGCAAGTGACGTCACTCCATTCATTAATTTGCTGGAATCTACCAGGTACCTCTCGGTAGAACATTCGCCAATGTACGAGAAATGGGTGAATAAGTGGAGACCCTATATAAAGGCGAGCTGAATGAATGGGGGGATCATTCATTACAACCGCGATAGAAAACTGCGATATAGTGGAACGCGAAGTAAAGACGATTGATTGTTTGAGTGCGAAGTGATTTTAAGTGGACAGTTGAATGACAAATTTATAGACTTAGTGAAAATTAAAATGGTGAAATACTAAAATAAGTAATTGTGCATTTTTGTGATTAATTGAATAAACTCTTTTAAGTTAATTTAAAAGACATTGCGTTTTCACTTCCCCTATATATATATATATATATATATATATATATATATATATATATATATATATATATATATATATATAAGGTGACATTGTATTTATTTTGAAAACTCTTTATTTATTCTTCCAAATCAGTTTCATCCTCTTCAAAGTAATCCTCTCCCGATGCAATGCACTTTTGGCGAAATGATCACGAATTACGAGTACAGTATGGGATGGTGCATTATCGTGGTGTAAAAACCAAGAACTGTCTTTCCACAATTCCGGCATTTTCAGGCGGATAGCGTTACGCAAATGACATGTAAATTTAACATCGATGTCACTGACAGTTGTGCCAACCTAAAAAAAAATAATTCAGTTTAAATTCAAATGTCACCTTATTTTTTGGGCACAGTAGTATTGTTACATGTACAAATAATTCTGCGAGCTATTCTCGCAATTGTTTTCACAACCATTAAGAACATCAACAAAATGAATTTACTCGAAACCACGAGAACCCACCAAGCATGATCAACATTTGGAAGTGAGTCACTGCTCCATTCATCTGCTCGAATATATCAGATACCTCTCGGCAGAACATTCGCCAATGTACGAGAAATGCATTGAACGGATGGAGACCCTGTATAAAGGCGAGCTGAATGAATGGGGGGATCATTTTTCATTCAGCCGCGATAGTAAAAACGGCGATAGTGTGTGGAAAGCGATATTGATCGAGTAATAGTGAAGTGATTTTAGGAGACAATTGCGATAAGAAATTTATGGACAAGTGTTAGACTTTTAATAGTGAAAATTAAAATTGTGAAATAGTTAAATAAGTGATTGTGCATTTTTTTGTTATTAAATAAACTCTTTTAACTTAAATTAAAAGACATTGCGTTTTCACTTTCCCGGAACATTAACGCGAACCATAACACGCGACATTCGTGTCAAGAAGTGAGAAAGAAAATTTTGGAAGTGAAAACGTTTAAACATTTTCAAAGTGCACAATAGTGTAAATTAATGTGGAAACTGGTGGAAAAATAGCCGGAACAATAAAAATGCCAGGAAACTTACATCTAAAAATTAATCAATTGAGCATATCGGAGCTCAAAGAGGAGTTGGAACAACGAAATCTGGCTACACAAGGTACAAAGGCTATACTGATTGCACGCTTGCGTGATGCGATCGAGTCGGAAGGCGTGAATCTGGATTCGGGTGAGCTCTCAGCTGCAGAAAGAGGCGCAGAAGGTGGTGAAGCCGAAACACCAAAACCAAAGGAACCAGAAAAAGCGCTGATGCAAATGTTGATGCTGATGCAGCAAGAGCAGCGACAACAGTCATCCAATTTAACTGCGAAGCTAAATGAACAATCAGCGCAGCTAAATGAACAGACATCCAGTTTAGCTGTGAAGCTAAATGAACAATCAGCGAAGCTAAGTGAACAATCAGCGCAGCTAAATGAACAATCAGCGAAGCTAGACCAACAAGCGTTCGAAATCAAGGCAGACATCGCACAGAAGCTGGAAAAACAGTCAACCGAAATAAAAGCGGAGCTCAGTAGTCTCAACAGCCAAATTAAATGCGTCGAGGAGAAGGTATACCAGGTCGAGGAGAGAATCAACCTTGAGATCAGCCAGGTCAACCATGAGGTGGAAAAAGTGAAAAAGGACTTGGAAGCAGCGAAGGCAGTAGTAACCGCCTCACCAGCCCCAATTATAACCGCAGCGCAAAGCTCATCTAGAAATGTGCAAGCACC
Organism: Odontomyia ornata; assembly: GCA_963969285.1. Lineage (NCBI taxonomy): Eukaryota > Metazoa > Arthropoda > Insecta > Diptera > Stratiomyidae > Odontomyia > Odontomyia ornata. The sequence continues at coordinate 179,913,746 of OZ017739.1, read as the reverse complement.
AATATTCGATGGGCAAACGGTCTGGACTATTTACAAAACCCAGTTCGAAGCAGCCGCTCGCATAAATCACTGGAATGAGCAGGAACGAGCAACTGCATTGATTCTTGCTCTAAGAGGCCCAGCTGCCGAGCTGTTGCAGACGATCCCCGTTGAATTGCACTCAAACCCGAATGCTATAATGAATGCGCTCGACATGCGTTATGGAGACGATCATCTGAAGCAGATGTATCGGTCACAGCTAAGGCATCGAATGCAGAAGTCTGGTGAAACCCTACAGCAGCTAGCCCAAGACATTGAGCGACTGGCACTTTTGGCTTATCCAGCCTACGACCCAGAACATCGAGATGATGCAGCGACAGAAGCATTCATCAGCGCACTAAAGGACCCGGAATTGCAACAAGCCGTGCGTCTAGCTCAAAAGCAAACGGTTAAGGACGCACTGGCTTATAGTCTGAACTTTGAGGCAGCGAGAAATGTGACTCGTACCAGTGCCCGGGTTCGTGAGGTAGTGACAGACGAGTGCAGGTGTGAGCGCGTGGAAATTGAGCGAGATCCGCATGTAAATGGTGCGCCTAGATGCTGGAATTGCGAAGAGAAGGGGCACCTACAAAGAGACTGCAAGAAGCGAAGAAAACCGAGCTATTGTCCAGGGTGTGCAGCTAGGAGGAGATCCAGACCGAGTCAGGAGCCCAGAATGGAAGCCCTTCAAACAGAGGGGTCGGGAAACATGTAAGAGCCAACTTCGTGGGGCAGAGGTTGGCTAGGAGGATCGACGTCCCCAGCACCACCATCATCGTGTCAAGACTACATCGTGGAGAAGCGGACTTATGCCTTCCGGGTCAAGTTGACGGAGAACACTGCACCATAGCAATCGACACTGGTGCAACCCGATCGACTATCCGACCAGACCTAGTTAGACAGCAACAACTTCACAAGGGCAGAATTTTCTCACTACGGACAGCTACGGGAGAAACTGCACCTGTTCATGGAGAGGTCAACCTCCAGATACAGTTGGGAGACCTTGTGTTCCGACATAATTTTCTGGTCGCGAACATTATGGACGACTGCATTCTCGGAACGGATTTTCTGCGACCACATGGAATCACGTTGGATCTGGGCAAACGTGTATTGCAATGGCAGAATGTAGAAGTACTGATGGAGGATCCCAGCGTCCAAATTCCCAAGATGAATTTAGTGGTATGTACTGACACTGATGTACCGAATTCTTCCGAAAGCATTGTATGGGCCAAGCTTGATGGTGATTCTGGAGACCACCGATCTTATCTGATAGAGCCAACGAAGACGTCCGCATTGCGCAGTTTGATTGTAGGACGATGCCTTGTAAGATCTTTAAGGAACGGATATGTGCCGGTTAGAGTCCTTAACACCGCAGACTCAACCACGAGCATCAAAGCGGGAGAAGTCATCGGCAGCTGCCAGCCTGTTTCCACCATCACCTCTTTGGAAGCTACTCACGACCATCATTGGAGAAGGAGGCAAGACACAGACAAGGCCCGGGAATAGAGATGGTATGCTTTTTCGCAAACCTGCGATTTTTTCACAGTGATTGCAAAAGAGCAATCACAGGTTGCGATCGCATTTCAAAAAGAGCTGCGATTGAAAGAGCAGTGTAACAGATTCAATCGCAACCCAGCAAGCAAAATATACCTCGAGCTGACTGCTCTCTAAATCACTGCGAGGACTTGCCTATACACATTGATTAGCTCTTGCCCGTATGTTCGCTGGCTGCATGGCTGCATAATGTGCGTTCATGGGCGATGTGGCTTTGGGTGGTCTGTTCTGCTCATTCAAATCGCAACTCTTTTTGATAAGAGCGTGGCTTTGTTGTTCACTGCGATTTGGGCTGGAGCAATTTGGATTTGACTGCGAATGCGATTTGTAAGGTAAATGGGAAGAGCAACCATGCTCTAAAGAAAAGTAGCAGACAATCATTCTGACCGATTGATGATTGATTGGCTTTTTTTTCCGCACCATTCGCATATCAATTTTCGAATCGAATGTGTAGTGTGAAGTGATTTGTATTTTCAAAAGCGAATCAGTTTGTGTTATAAAGATTTTAATTTGAAAGAAAAGTATTTGACTGTAAGTTGATATTTTTTATATATCTTTTAGCCATGAAAAACTGAAAAAATGGTTGATGTTACAATTTTTAGTTTATCGCGTATGCAAATCGGTAGGCATTATTTATTTAGTTTTGAAAATTAGTTTCTGTTTCTTTTAATGCAAGTGTTGTTTTTCGATCGAGATCAAAACGAATTTGATGGTAGCAATCAAATTTTGAATTATCATAATATCGCACTCAAAGTTTGAATTAAAAATGAAATGAAGAACGCTGGGCAAGAAATTGGTAGTGCTTTGTACTTTCTCTAGTACTGTAATATAACAGCACTAGAAAAAGTACATAGCACTACCAGTTTCTTGCCTCATGATTTTAACATCATTTGCAATTCAAACTTTGGATGCGATAATAAGATAATACAAAATTTTTATTAATAATTAGAATCACTGTTTTTTGTTCGCAAGGGTTTTTAATTCATAGAAAAGTTTCATACTAAAAAATATCGGTTATGAGGGCTTAAAATAACTAGTAAAATTTAAGTAGTGATAAAACTTAAATTATAATAATAATGTAACTTAATCTCGAATAAAAGGTTTTGAACAGAAGTGAGATATTTGCTAATTTCATTGTTTCAATTCGGCAAAACATAATCAACCAGTTGCTCATAGTTGCATTTTTAACCTAATATTATATTAAGTATGCACACAATTTAAATTGTGTCCAGAAATGTGGATACTAAATTGAAAAAAACAAGCCCTATTTGGGATTTTCTCGATATTGTTGATAGCTGCTTTGCTAAATGTGGGATTTGTAAGGCGAAAATCTCGTACAAAACATCAGTCACAAATTTGAAGCGACACATGTCAACAAAGCACCCAACAATTAAAATCCCAGCTGGTAGATTCGCATCTTCCAGTACCTCCAGAAAGGCTATTGTAAGTATTCTTTGCCATAAGTTGAGTTTTGTCTGTCTTTCCATCGATCTGGGCTTTGATGTGGCTGCTCAATTTGCATATTGAATATTATTTGTATAATATAATATTCACTGAAATCAGAATCACCAAATCTGCCGATAGTATTCAATTGTTTTCTTAAGTCATTATTTGTTTTTATTCCATACATTTTAGAATGAAATTGTCGAAAATACAGATGTGACATTGTCAAATAATGAACCAGCGCAACGTAGCACAAGCTCAAATAATTGTACTGATGTAAGAAGCCAGCCAAAGTATGCTTGCAAACGAACTGCATTGGTCCTAGGAACATTACACGATTTTGTGCCGAAAAAATTGACAACAGCGAAGCAACAGATTGATGAAAATTGAATGTACCTTTTTACGGTTGACTTTCAACCATTTAGGATTGTAGAGGACTACGGATTCAGACGATTCGTAAGATCTTTAAATGCATCATACAATTTACCAAATCGGCGGCATATTTCCGACACAATGCTACCTGCGAAAATTTTGTCGAAATCTATTTTGAGTTGCAGTTTAACTACAGATTGTTGGACTTCTACCAACAATGAAAATTTTATAGGAGTAACGATCCATTTCATTGAATTCGATTTTACTCTTCAATCTATTTTGTTAGGCTTCGTAAACTACAACGAAAGCCATACCGGCTTCAATTTAGCAAAACAAATTAAGCAGATTACAGATGAATGGGATCTGACTGAAAAAGTTTCTCTTGCAGTGTCTGATAATGCTGCTAACATAAAATCAGCAATAGTTACCCATTTAGGTTGGAAGCATTTTAGATGTCTGGCTCACAGCATAAATCTGGTAACTCAAGACGGCATCAAGCTTCTCACACCTATGCTTGAAAAAATTCGTAAAATAGTGGTTCATTTCAAGAGAAGTTCTACCGCAAATCATAAATTTTTGCAGTATCAACAAAATGCAGGCAAAGAACCAAAAAACTTATTTTAGATGTTGCAACCAGGTGGAACTCTACATACTATATGCTTGCACGAATTTTAGAACTGCAAGAAGCAGTTAAAACCACTATTGTGCTTATAGACAAAGATGTCCCGATTTTGTCAGCAGTTGAATGGCTAATAACAGCGCGGTTATTAAAGCTTTGAAACCATTCGAAGCTATTACAAAAATTACAAGTGGAGAGAAATATTCAACTTCTTCTCTCGTCGCTGTACTGGTAAGCGGTTTAAAAAACGTAGTCCACCAATTACAAAAAGGAAATCATCATCCCACAGTCACATCATTAGTCTCTTCTCTGAAGTCTGGACTAAGTGAAAGATTTGATAATCTTGAAGAGAACAATATTCTTTGTGTTGCAACATTTTTGGATCCACGATTCAAAAATATTACTTACAAGGAAGCATCCACTGCCGATCGGGTCAAAGAAAGTATTGTTCATGCTGTTGCCAATAGAATAGATGAATGTTTTAGTGGACAAAATGAAAATTTGAACCTTACCTCCGAACGAGAAGAAGTGACTCCTAGTGATAATTCAAACGATGAATTTTCACTTTGGAGTACCTACGATAAGGCAGTTTTGCAAGTGAAACCTATTTAAACTGCCAAATCCAGAGCAATTGTAGAGGTTCAAAGGTACCTAGAGGAAAATATTCTGGCAAAAAATGACGATCCTCTGCTTTGGTGGCGGGAAAATAAGCACAACTACCCTTATCTTAGCCAACTAGCCAGAGAAAGTTTGTGTGCAATAGCTACTTTCGTGCCTTGCGAGCGCCTGTTTTCAAAGGCAGGCTATGTTCTAAGTGAACGCAGAACAAGGCTTCAGTCTCAAAAAGTTGAACAAATTTCATTTTTGAACCAAAATTGGCATCTTTTTGAAAACAGCACAATGTGATTTTCTCGTGTATGTGCATCGTGTAGAGAAAATGTAAATATGTAAATAAAAATACCTTTAACATACTTATATTCAAAATATTATATTATATTCATTTCGTTCTAAGTGAGAATTTTCAAAGGTTTTTGTCTTTTATTTGGTAAATATAGATTTATATTAAGTGAGTATTTTTTAAGCACTTAGCAAATTCCTGAATTTTTTTTAGCATTAAGTAATTTGCTCATGGCCTTCACGGTTTTTTATTTTATTATTATGTGTGTACAAACTATTTATATTGAATTCATAAATAACTAACTTACTTGAAAGGTTTTGTTTTGTTATGGAATCTGTAATTTCATGAAAACCATATTTAATTCAAATTTCACCACTTTTAATTTACTAAAAATGAAATATTATTTAATTTCTCAATATAATTGCTTTCAAAGTTTTCTTATTTCAATATTTTGATCGTCTATTAAGTTTAATTTTGCTTCGGATAAACAGAGCTTAAAGTAATTTTTTCAGAAATGACTGCGATTAGAAGAGCTGCTCTTTTTCACAGATATTGAAAAAGAGCAATCGCAGTCGAACACTGCGATTGCAAAGCAGCAGTATTTGCCATCTCTACCCGGGAATCCATGTCTGCAATATTGAAGCAGGTCAAATTGCCAGTGCAGCTATTCAAACGAGCCTCTGATCTGGTCACCAAGTACAGTGACATCTTCTCAACAAGCCCGGATGAGCAAGGCCGAACGAGTATGGTAACTCACGTCATAGATACACAGGGAGCCAAGCCGATTCGACAAGCACCGAGACGTCTCCCTATAGCCAAACAAGGAGAAGTGATCGCGCTGATCTCGGACATGGAAAAACAAGGCGTTATTGAACCTTCTGTCAGTCCATGGGCCGCGCCTGTAGTTCTAGTAAAGAAAAAGGATGGTAGCACTCGCTTTTGTGTCGACTATAGGCAGCTTAACGACGTCACTAAGAAAGATAGTTACCCACTCCCACGCATCGATGACATCATGGACACTTTAGCCGACGCAAAATGGTTTTCTACACTCGATCTCAAGAGTGGCTACTGGCAGGTAGAAATTGACAAGAAGGACCGAGAGAAGACCGCATTTTCAGTTGGGACCGGATTGTGGCAATTTGTGGTGATGCCGTTTGGGCTTTGCAATGCTCCAGCCACTTTCGAACGCTTGATGGAATATGTGCTACGTGGTCTAACCTGGAAAACCTGCTTGGTATACCTAGATGACATCATCGTCATCGGGAGAACGTTCGAAGAGCATGTGCGGAACCTAGAAGAGGTTTTCTCCCGATTACGACTGGCAAATTTGAAACTTAGTCCCGACAAGTGTACTCTTTTCGCAGATGAAGTAAAATTCCTGGGACACGTCGTATCAGCAGAAGGGATCAAAACAGACCCTGAGAAAATTAAAGCCGTGAAAAGCTGGCCAACACCAAACAACAAGCGCCAACTACAAAGTTTTCTGGGTCTGGCGACCTACTATCGAAGATTCGTCAAAGACTTTGCCAAAATAGCTAAGTGTCTCCATCAGCTAACCGAGAAAAATCGTCCGTATGTCTGGAATGAACAATGCCAGACAGCCTTTGAGACCATGAAGAAAAAGCTGTGTGAATCACCCGTGCTGGCATATCCGAAGCCCGGAAAAATGTTTGTAGTTGACACCGATGCAAGCAACGGCGGTATTGGAGCTGTACTCTCCCAGCAGATCAATGGCGAAGAAAGAGTCCTCTCTTATTACAGTCGAGTTCTCTCAAAAAGTGAGAGAAATTACTGCGTGACCAGGAAGGAGCTATTGGCTATAATAGAGGCCACCAAGCAGTTCCACAAGTATCTATATGGCCAGAAATTTGTTCTTCGAACGGACCATGCATCACTGAGATGGTTGCTCAACTTCAAAAACCCCGAGGGACAAGTTGCGAGATGGTTCGAAAGATTGCAGTCATACGACTACGAAATTGTTCATCGGAAGGGCGGAGTTCATGGAAATGCTGACGCCCTATCCCGCCGTCCATGTCCAGCTAACTGCAAGCGTTGCCGACGGATTGAGGAAAAGAAACCGCTCGTTGATCTGCGATTGATAACGGCGGAATTCGATGAAGGTTGGTCATCGGAGGAGATTCGAAACGCCCAGTTAGCCGATGAAGACATCGGACCATTGCTCGTATGGAAGGAGACGAATGGGCGACCTGAGTGGAAAGACGTTTCAATGCATGGCGCAACCCTGAAAAGCTATTGGGCACAATGGAACTCCCTTCAGGTGGAGGGTGGCGTACTCAAGCGGAAATGGGAAACGGCGGATGGTAGCTCCTATAGGATGCAAACTATACTACCCAAAAGCCGAATCCACGATGTGGTTAAGGAAATGCATGAAGGATCCTCGGGAGGCCACCTTGGTGTTAACAAGACCTTAGCGAAATTGCGGGAAAGGTTCTACTGGCTCCACGCTCGAGAAGACGTAGAGGACTGGTGTCGCAGATGCACAATTTGCGCTTCCGTCAAAGGCCCAAAGCGACGACTGAGAGGACAAATGCAAACCTATAACGTAGGCGTGCCATTCGAAAGGATTGCTGTTGACATCGCAGGACCCTTTCCTGAATCCGATTGGGGAAATCGATATACGCTGGTTGTAGCCGATTATTTCAGCAAGTGGCCCGAGGTCTACCCCATTCCCAACCAGGAAGCAACTACCGTAGCTGAACGTCTAGTGTTAAATTGGGTCAGTAGGTACGGCGTACCTTGCGAACTACATATATATATATATATATATATATATATATATATATATATATATATATATATATATATATATGTATATGTGTGTGTGTGTGTCGAAGGCAACGTTGCCACAGCCTCCTTACAGCCCGGATATGGCACCAGCGGACTTCTTTCTGTTCCCCAAGATCAAGAGACACCTTAAGGGGACGCGGTACGGGACTCTGGAAAACGTTCAACGTGCTACGACGAGGGCTCTAGACAGCATCGAGGTTGCCGACTTCCCAGGAGCGTTCGGTGATTGGAAAATCCGGTATCAGCATGTTATCGACTCCAATGGGGACTACTTTGAAGATTTCTAAAGAAAAATTGTACATATTTTGCCAATAAATAATTTCCTGAGGTCAGTCCGGTTACTTATTATTCAGACCCTATATATATATATATATATATATATATATATATATGTATATATATATATATATATATATATATATATATATATATATATATATACTCTTTATTTATTCTTCCAAATCAGTTTCATCCTCTTCAAAGTAATCCTCTCCCGATGCAATGCACTTTTGGCGAAATGATCACGAATTACGAGTACAGTATGGGATGGTGCATTATCGTGGTGTAAAAACCAAGAACTGTCTTTCCACAATTCCGGCCTTTTCAGGCGGATAGCGTTACGCAAATGACATGTAAATTTAACATCGATGTCACTGACAGTTGTGCCAACCTAAAAAAAAATAATTCAGTTTAAATTCAAATGTCACCTTATTTTTTGGGCACAGTAGTATTGTTACATGTACAAATAATTCTGCGAGCTATTCTCGCAATTGTTTTCACAACCATTAAGAACATCAACAAAATGAATTTACTCGAAACCACGAGAACCCACCAAGCATGATCAACATTTGGAAGTGAGTCACTGCTCCATTCATCTGCTCGAATATATCAGATACCTCTCGGCAGAACATTCGCAAATGTACGAGAAATGCATTGAACGGATGGAGACCCTGTATAAAGGCGAGCTGAATGAATGGGGGGATCTTTTTTCATTCAGCCGCGATAGTAAAAACGGCGATAGTGTGTGGAAAGCGATATTGATCGAGTAATAGTGAAGTGATTTTAGGAGACAATTGCGATAAGAAATTTATGGACAAGTGTTAGACTTTTAATAGTGAAAATTAAAATTGTGAAATAGTTAAATAAGTGATTGTGCATTTTTTTATTATTAAATAAACTCTTTTAAATTAAATTAAAAGACATTGCGTTTTCACTTTCCCGTAACATTAAAATTATTAGCCGCGAACCATAACACGCGACATTCGTGTCAAGAAGTGAGAAAGAAAATTTTGGAAGTGAAAACGTTTAAACATTTTCAAAGTGCACAATAGTGTAAATTAATGTGGAAACTGGTGGAAAAATAGCCGAAACAATAAAAATGCCAGGAAACTTACATCTAAAAATTAATCAATTGAGCATATCGGAGCTCAAAGAGGAGTTGGAACAGCGAAATCTGGCCACGCAAGGTACAAAGGCCATACTGATTGCACGCTTGCATGATGCGATCGAGTCGGAAGGCGGGAATCTGGATTCGGGTGAGCTCTCAGATGCGGAAAAAGGCGCAGAAGGTGGAGAGGTGGAAACACCAAAATCAAAGGAGCCAGAAAATGCGCTGATGCAAATGTTAATGCTGATGTCATCCAGTCTAACTGCGAAGTTAGATGAACAATCAGCGAAGCTAAATGAACAATCAGCGCAGCTAAATGAACAGACATCCAGTTTAGCTGCGAAGCTAAATGAACAATCAGCGAAGCTAAATGAACAATCAGCGAAGCTGGACCAACAAGCGATCGAAATCAAGGCAGACATCACACAGAAGCTGGAGAAACAGTCAATCGAAATAAAAGCGGAGCTCGGTTATCTGAACAAACAAATTAAAGGCGTCGAGGAAAAGGTTGACCAGGTCGAGGAAAAGGTTTACCAGGTCGAGGAAAAGGTCAGCCAGGGCGAGGAAAACGTCAGCCAGGTCGAGGAAAAGGTCAGCCAGGCCGAGGAGAGAATCAACCATGAGATGGAAAACATGAAAAAGGAATTGGAAGCAGCAAAGGCAGTAGTAACTACCTCACCAGTCCCGCTTACAACTGCAGCACAAAGCTCATCCAGAAATGTGAAAGCACCAATATTCGACGGGCAAACGGTGTGGACTATTTACAAAACCCAGTTTGAAGCAGCCGCTCGCATAAATCACTGGAATGAGCAGGAACGAGCAACTGCATTGATTCTTGCTCTAAGAGGCCCAGCTGCCGAGCTGTTGCAGACCATCCCCGTTGAGTAGCATTCAAACCCGGCTGCTATAATGAATGCGCTCGACATGCGTTATGGAGACGATCATCTGAAGCAGATTTATCGGTCACAGTTAAGGCATCGGGTGCAGAGGTCTGGTGAAACCCTACAGCAGCTAGCCCAAGACATCGAGCGACTAGCACTTTTAGTTTACCCAGCCTACGACCCAGAACATCGAGATGATGCAGCGACAGAAGCATTCATCAGCGCACTGAAAGACCCGGAATTGCAACAAGCCGTGCGTCTAGCTCAAAAGCAAACGGTTAAGGACGCATTGGCTCACAGTCTGAACTTTGAGGCAGTGAAAAATGTGATTCGTACCACTATCCGGGTTCGCGAGATAGTGGCAGATGAGTGCAGGTGTGAGCGCGTGAAAACTGAGCAAGAGCCGCAAGTGAATGGTGCGCCTAGATGCTGGAATCGCGGAGAGAAGGGGCACCTGCAAAGAGACTGCAGGAAGCGAGGGAAACCGAGCTATTGTCCCGGGTGTGCAGCTAGGAGGAGATCCAGACCGATTCAGGAGCCCAGAATGGAAGCCCTTCAAACAGAGGGGTCGGGAAACATGTAAGGGCCAACTTCGTGGGGCAGAGGTTGGCTAGGAGGATCGACGTCCCCAGCACCACCATCACTGTATCAAGACTACATCGTGGAGAAGCGGACTTATGCCTTCCGGGTCAAGTTGACGGAGAACACTGCACCATAACAATCGACACTGGTGCAACCCGATCGATTATCCGACCAGACCATGTGAGGCAACAACTACTTCAAAAGGTCAGGATTTTCTCACTACGGGCAGCTACGGGAGAAACTGCACCTGTCCATGCAGAGGTCAACCTCCCGATACAGTTGCGAGACCTTGCGTTCTAACATAATTTTCTGGTCGCGAACATTATCGACGACTCCATTCTCGGAATGGATTTCCTGCGACCACATGGCATCACGTTGGATTTGGGCAAACGGGTATTGAAATGGCAGAATGTCGTAGTATTGATGGAGGATCCTAGCGTCCAAATTCCCAAGATGAATGTAGTAGTATGTGCCGACACTGATGTACCAAATTCTTCTGAAAGCATTGTATGGGCCAAGGTTGATGGTGATTCTCGAGACCAGCGATCTTATCTGATAGAGCCAACGAAGGCGTCTACATTGCGCAGTTTGATTGTAGGACGAAGCCTTGTAAGATCTATAAGGAACAGATACGTGCCGGTTAGAGTCCTTAACACCGCAGACTCAACCACGAGCATCAAAGCGGGAGAAGTCATCGGCAGCTGCCAGCCTGTTTCCACCATCACCTCCTTGGAAGCTACTCACGACCATCATTGAAAAAAACATCGCAGGACCCTTTCCTGAATATGAATGGGGAAATCGATACACGCTGAATGTAGCCGATTATTTCAGCAAGTGGCCCGAGGTCTACCCCATTCCCAACCAGGAAGCACCTATTGTAGTCGAACAGCTAGTGTTAAATTGGGTCAGTAGGTACGGCGTACCTTGTGAACTACATTCAGATCAAGGCCGAAACTTCGAGTCATTAGTTTTTAGCGAAATGTGCGAGCTGCTGGGAATACGAAAAACGAGGACAACACCGCTGCATCCCAAATCCGATGGAATGGTCGAACGTTTTAACGGCACTCTCAATAAACACCTGGCCAATATGGTTGACGAGAACCAAAGGGACTGGGACCGACACATCCCACTATTTTTGATGGCGTACAGAGCTGCCGAAAACGCATCGACGGGCCAAGCCCCAGCCAAAGTCATTTTTGGAAAGACTATTCGGCTGCCAGCTGATATAAAGTTCGGAACACCTCCCGAGAAACCCCAAACCATCTCGGAGTACGCAAGTGAGCTAAGGCAACGGTTGAACCAGATACATCGGACAGTGCGAAAACACCTCGAATCGGCTACTGACCGCATGAAGACCAGGTATGATCTAAAGGCTAATTCTACTGGCTTCCAGCAAGATGACTTGGTGTGGTTATATAACCCGCAACGGCGAAAGAGTAGGTCTCCAAAGTTGCAGCATAATTGGGAGGGACCATACCGGGCTACAAAGCGAATCAACGACGTCGTACATCGTATACAGGAACACCGTGAGCCGAGAGCCAAAATGAAAATCGTGCACCTGGACCGTCTTGCCCCATATTACACCCAGGGAGAATAGACTACAAATGGCGACACATCTTTTCGGGGCGAAAAGAACTGAGGTGGGGGCAGTGTCACATGTACAAATAATTCTGCGAGCTACTGTCGCAATTGTTTTCACAACCATTAAGAACATCAACAAAATGAATCTACTCGAAACCACGAGAACCCACCAAGCATGATCAACATTTGGAAGTGAGTCACTGCTCCATTCATTTGTTCGAGTATACCAGATACCTCTCGGCAGAACATTCGCCAATGTACGAGAAATGCATTGAACGGATGGAGACCCTATATAAAGGCGAGCTGAATGAATGGGGGGATCATTTTTCAATCAGCCGCGATAGTAAAAACGGCGATAGTGTGTGGAAAGCGATATTGATCGAGTAATAGTGAAGTGATTTTAGAAGACAATTGCGATAAGAAATTTATGAACAAGTGTTAGACTTTTAATAGTGAAAATTAAAATTGTAAAATAGTTAAATAAGTGATTGTGCATTTTTTTGTTATTAAATAAACTCTTTTAACTTAAATTAAAAGACATTGCGTTTTCACTTTCCCGGAACATTAAAATTATTAGCCGCGAACCATAACACGCGACATTCGTGTCAAGAAGTGAGAAAGAAAATTTTGGAAGTGAAAACGTTTAAACATTTTCAAAGTGCACAATAGTGTAAATTAATGTGGAAACTGGTGGAAAAAAAGCCGGAACAATAAAAATGCCAGGAAACTTACATCTAAAAATTAATCAATTGAGCATATCGGAGCGACAGTATATATATATATATATATATATATATATCTATATATATATATATATATATGTGTGTGTGTGTGTGTGTGTGTGTGTATATATATATAAATCCATATGTATATATATATATGTATATATATATGTATGTATATATATATATATATATATATATATATATATATATATATATATATATATATGTATATATATATAAATATATATATGTATATATATATATATATATATATATATATATATATATAGACACATATATCGATATACATAAATATATATATATATATATATATATATATATATATATATATACGTATGCATATATATATATATATATATATATATATATATATATATGTATATATATATATATATGTTTATATAGATACGTATACAATATATACATACATATACATATAGAATGAGTGCTGGTCACCTCGACGAAACTGCTAATTTTTTAATGCTATCAGCTATATTCTGGAAGAATCAGCCGGTGTCAGTAGCTAGAGAATGTACGTTCTGGACCACTTTTTCCATACGAATTGAGATTGATTTTGCGCGCCACCTAGTGGTGGAAATTGGAACTAATGGCGCTTGAAGCGGCCGAGAATGAAACGAATGATTTGTGTCTCGGATATGTGGATGTGTGTCTTGGGTGTGTGGGTGAGTGTATTAGGGTGGTGTCGGTAGGTGCCAGAGATAAGAAGGTATGAGTCCGGAATAGGTGTGGATGTCATGGATGGTTGCGGCGAGGGTGTGTGTCTAGGGTATGTGGATAGGTGTATCAGATTAGTGTAGGTGCGAGCTAGATGGCGCTCTGAGCGGTTGTTCGCAGGGCTTGAGATCCTTTAGTGTATGACTTATTATATATTATATTATTATTACTGGGTCACGATAGGCGGGCTGGATTTTTTTATGATGCGAGTGGCTGCGTGGTGACGAAGGGCGACGCTCGTCAGCGGGTGCTCTAATGCATGAGAATTTGCTTCGCGGGTGCTTGTTTAAGGAGCGCATTGCTCATCGATTGGATTGGCGAGTAAACGTCATGCGTGTAGATTGTTCGAAGATGTAATTTGAGGTGTAGTTTTTATGGCGCGAATGGTTGCATGGTGACGGAGGGCGCTGCTGTAGATGGGTGACTTTGTATTATGGATAGACGATGGGTTTGCCTTTCGACGGGTATTCTAAGGCGTTACAATTTGCTTCATGGGTGCTTGGTTAAGGAGCGCGTTGCTCATCGATTGGTGTCTTTGGCTAAGGATCAACGGCCGCGTGTGGAAATGACCGATTCGCTTGATCATGCTAGGCGTGCCGGAAGTTTTTATGACTCGGTCAGTTGCATGGTGATGGAGGGCGCTGCTATAGCCGGGTGGCTTTGCATTATGGATGGGCGACGGGCTTGCCTTTCGACGGGTGTTCTAAGGCGTGAGAATTTCCTTCATGGGTGCTTGCTTAAGGTACGTTTTGCTCCTCGTTTGATGTCTGTGGTTAAAGATGGATGGTATTGTAGATGTGATGCGCGTCGCTTGTTGGAGGAAGTAATCTGAGGTGTATGTTTCCACCGAGCCGTAGAAATTTGTCTCGTGAGCGTTTGGTTAAGTTTCCGCGTTTCTCATCAAAGGATGCCTGTCTTTAAGTATAGACGGCCTTGTCGACGATTCGGAATGATTTGCGTCGCTTTTTGGAGGTTCGTGATTGGGGTGTAGATTTGTTCGGCGGTGAATGCTGTAAGCCATGGAAATTGTCCTCGGGGATGCGTGGCATGTGCAAGTGAGTTTGCTTGCTAAGTGTAGTGTTTCGTTCGCATAGACTTCTCTGTTGGCGGGAGTTTTAGGGCATCGGAATGTACAGCGTGGAAGAGAAGTGGCGTGGCATACACTGCATTGCAATATGGTTTTGCTTGATGGAGACGGATTTTTTGTTGTATTGGTCGTGGGCAGCGGGTAACGTGATGCGCGACATTGAGACGTGTTTTCATAAATTTCCATTCAAAGATGCGCCTGTTATAGTTTGCTGATTATTATTTACATTGATCGTTTTCAGTTTCTTTTTGCTTGGATACGTCGTTTCTTTGTTTTGTGACTCATTGCTATTGTATATTATTGCTTTTATCGGTTTCATTGTAATAGAACTTTAAGAATCGTCTTCAATGTATTTTGTTCGGTTAGACTACTATGTTGATTGTTCAAATCTATGGATGCAGGGAAAAAGATCTTAATGTTTGTTGTAATGCGTTCTTGATATTTAGTATAGTTTTAAATTTCAGTTTGCTTGTAGCAGCATTTTGTTTGTCTGCATCATCATCACTTATTTCTTATAGCAGTTTCTATACTTCATTCTCTGATTGTACTATTATGTAGAAGTATGGCACTATATTCATTCATTTTTTTTCTTTACTATAGGATGCTCATTGGTTTTGTTCGAAAATTCTAATAATTTCTTCCAAGACGAGTTATTTTTTCAAATTAATGATCTTGTAGTACATGAGATGGTGATAATTTTGTTCGTACATCATATGATTTGTCCCTTTTGATAAGTGCTTGGGTCTATTTTTTAGATCACTATGTTGAGATGTATGTTTTGGGTATCTATTCCAAATTTGAGATTATTTATGGATGTTGTATAGGAAAGATATTACGGTTTATGGCTTCTGGAATGCTACTTTTTTATGGAGTTTATGTATGATGGATGTAGAAATCATCGTGGTGGTCCTAATGAGTAGGAATATAGACGCATTTTCATTGATTAATTTTGGGTACGTACTGAAAGGAAGAACCTAATATAGAAAAAAGTGAATGCGCTAGGTCATTGACATTAGAGGTTTGTTGGTATTATGGTATTATGCTTTGTTTATGCTCATAATGCATGGGAAAATAATTTGGTCCTATATGATGGCATTATAGGCATGCACTAGATTGAATAAATTTTTATATTTACTCTGAATTAGGTGCTGTTATTATGGATCTGTATTATTTAGTTTAAGTAGTTTCATGAGTGTCAGTATAATATAGAGTAAAACTGTTATTTTATGCTTGTCTCATATTCTACACAGTATGTATGATTTTTTGACATTTCCGAATTTCTCTAGGCATATTTTCATTTAGAACTTGTTGATGTTTTTTGAGTATGTTAATTTTTAATTTGTTATCTTCTTAGGAAAATAATGCATGCTTGGATGATGCCGTTAAGTTGATACTTTTCGGATGCATATAATCGCTTTTAATGCCTATATGATTGCATGAGAATTTACAAACCCCATACTTTGTGTGCTTGTATTAAGCGTAAAGTCACTTCAGCTATATTCATATACATTTTCAATATTTGAGCATTGTAAAATACGTATTTCCTACATTTTAAATATGCTAGATTTATCATCATAGGGATTGTCGGGTATGCTCATTGACATATTCAAGTATTATTTTCACATAAGTAAAATATATTCTTGTTGAGTTTTTTCTTATCAGAATTTTTTTTTGCTGGATGCTTGGTTGGATTTTTATAGGTTTGAAGAAGATCTAATTAGTTTTCAACATAAAGGGTATGTTTTGGGTTGGCACACTGCTACTATAGATCACTTAGGCTAATGTTTATGTAAGATAGTTCGGTATAGATAACGATGTGTGGAAGCATATGAGTTTATGGTAGGCTATTTTTAGATCGATCTCATCGTATCTTGTATCGACAAGTAGCATATATTATAAAGTGTTCTTGATAAGGATGGTCACGAGTCATTGTAGGATGTTAAGATATGATCATTACTTTCAGGAGGTGTTTGTCTGCTGGTAATTTGATGAACAGATGTATACTTGAGTTGAATGAACTAATGAGGGGTTTTTTTTTGTCTCTCATTAGATATTTTTGAATGGTAGAATTGAGTGTTTGATACTTGGGAGTTTCGGATATGCTAGGAATGTTTAGGTTTTTTTTGGTTTATTGTTTGTGGTATTTGTTTACTTGAGCAGTGTTAGATTAGTTGTTAAAATAAAAAGATTGTGTTTCTTTCTAATAGAAATAATTTATTGAGTAATGCTATTTTTTGTTATATATATAAATAAATTTTCATACAATTTACAGGACATCTAATATATGGGTTGATATATTTATGAATTCTATAGCATATTGAAGGTTTATTCAGCTGCACTATTTCTGCTTTAGGACCATACAAATGTATAGTAAGTCCTCTCACGTCTTTTTTAATGTTTATTATACAATTTATATAGCAATTCAATATCCTCAGCATATAATTGTAGCTTATGTCCCCTTCACTCTAGTGTAAACTGTTGATGTTTCATTTCGAATTTCGTTTTGGTTGCATTTTATGAGAATAGTATGTTCCTTGATGAATTACTGGTGAGGATTTCCCGATACATTCTAATAGCGCTGGCCACCAGTTGGCTCTAATTTTGTTTGGACTATTTATACTACCCGATGCTATGAATTACTACTTTGTCGTATGTATGCGAGACTGCAGGAGTATGTACTGTTTTATTAGTTTAAAAATATTTCTTGTCTCTTGATCGTATGAATGACAAATGCATGTATCAGTGCCTGATGTCGTATTAGAGTTGGACCATTCACATATTTGGTAGTGTATTCCATGTTTATTAGATACTTTCTCACCCATATTACCATATTTAAGCATATAATTCTCGATTCGTATTCGGTGTTCAGGAAAAATATCACGGTACACTTCCATGAAGTATAGGATAACCATTGTAATAGATCTTATCGCGGTGAAAGTGTATTGACCTATGTTTTCCTAGTTTTCTTGACGTCGTTTACGTTGGTTTGCTGAATTTTAAAAACCTCATAATAATCCGTAGAATTATATGTGTTCTAGTGATAGAAAAAACGACGTGCTGCCTTTAAGTTAACATACATTCATGTCCTAGTTTGTACAGTGCAGCTAAGATGAGGGTCTGTTTCTCAATATTAAATTTCAGTATTTTATAGACTCAAGAGATTATACTTGATTTCAAAGCCTTTCACAATAGTTTGTAGTTTACCAAGTCTCAATTTCCAATTTCCTTATGAATAATTCCTTTAAGTGAAGTAAAACATTGTTTATAGGGTTTTTAGTATTTTATTTCATCACATGGAAAATTAGATCGTTACATAGTACTGGTATTTCATAAAAAAGCCTAGAGTAGTTTATATTTACAAATGATGTTTGAGTTGGAGTGAAGAAGTCGTTGATATCCAGTTTAAGTACGCTTTTTTCTCTGCATCTTGCACAATATTGGTCATAGTATTCCTTCACACAATCGGTAAGCAAATTGTTGTATTGCATGACAATGTTGAAAAAATCCATCAAGATGAAAAGCGTGAAGAGCTCGGGATGTTTAAGTATTAGTCTCTCTCCTCCAATAGGTATGTAGAAGAGTTCAAGAAGTCCAAGCTGATTTGCAGGGAACTCATCTACTCTATCCTTGAGATCAATGAGGTATTGGCGAAGTGAAGTCCATTGACTGTTATCTAACTCCAACTGATTTTGTCCACTGCATCGAAAGATTATTTTCGCTTGAAATGTCAGCGGGTCAAATCCAAGTATTACTTTGCTTTTGTGGAAGCCTTCATCAAGATAGTATGTATAGTTCAGCAAGAGGTTTTTCTCATAGATTCGCTGTTTCTCTCGATTCTTTTTTAGTTTCTTCTCTTTCTTGTTCACTTTTCTGGCTGAAGTAGCCTTATCAGTCTGGCTGGCCTTTTCATGCTTCTGACTGACTGACGAAGTTACTGGATCTGCTCCGTTCATTTTAAATGACTGCTTCTAGTAGTAAAACTAAAGATGTATATTTTGTTCCACCAGCATATATATTCACTTCTCTGCATTTACGGATGGAGTGGGGGGGCAAGTTCAATATGTGATGATGATTCTATTGCATAAGTAAACATGTTTAGCCCTTGAATGCTGTAATGTTGCTTACTCTCATGATTTGAATTCAAAGATAAGAAAGTGCTATGGAGTTAAGATTTGAACCACCAAGCTAACAGGAGTAGGAGTCAGTAACAGGAAATGACACTTTGCTCCGTATTTCCTTTAGGATTTTTAGGAGTACTGCTGGGCTACAATAGATTGCTTCTAGGCTAATTAGCTGTCTTTTTATCTGTTAAACTATCTAGGCATGATGACCCATCATCATGCATTATGACGCGTCATAACGCATGATGACCGGTCATTGATGCCTGCGTGGCAATGAGGTAGGCTAGGTAGAAGGTTATTCTGCATCTCTGCGAGGATCATCATGCATGAATGCCACGGGGCAGGCTGGGTAGAAGCCCTGTAAGGCCCTTCACCACCTTCTGCTCACCAATCAACTCGAGTTGTAGGTGTGAAAGAGAAGGCTACCTTGAGTTCGTCAGGAAATTGGGTTAGCAGGTGCGAAAGAGAAAACATATTGGTGTGAAGTTGACCAAAGTTCAACTGCTGAACAGGCAACTCATGATCGTATCAGACGGCTCAACTGATCGGTGATTGTGGATAACCCTCTTTGCATGATAAAGAGACCAGTCGATCATATGATACTAATACATAGACATTTGATAGCTATTATAATGTACATATGTAGACACATTTGTCCATGATATTTAATCATTTCACAGGTTGTGAATAATGATGCAGCCTCAAGTCTTCCAAACCATTCAAACATCTTCTGAAAATGGATCAATGACAGATTTTTAGTCAGTTGGAGGTATCAAAATTCTACTCAATTGTTAAATGATAGGGAAAAAATCGTTCCAGTCATAGCATATCCCGGATAATCCAAAAGGGTTGATCATACATGAGAACGCCAAGATGATTCAATATACTTAATAAGTTCCACTATAAACCCTTAATACATCGACTAAGCAACAGGCTGAACTAATTCATGTTAAGGCCCTAGCAATGGTTTGCATGAAGTAGAGATTTATTCAACAAGTTTGTGCTTTACAAAATGATTCAAATGGTTGATCCATGGGATCATATGATTTTTGGGCATATTGGATGAGTTCATAAGTGTAGCAACATAATTTCAATGCAATGGAACATTATAGTGGGCAATAAGGGTCCCATAGGCCGTAAATCCTATGAAGACATGAAAACCTAGAGAACTGAAATCGAATTGCTGTAGAAAGAGGATCCTATAGATTAGATAGACAGAGGTCAAGAGAAAAACTGACGCAGATAAAAAAGAATGGTGACTTGACTCATTCTTATGAAGAATGCATCAGTGTGAAATAAGATCAATTAACTCTCGAGCAAATAACAATGGCTTGCTCCTAATCAAGATTTGTTCATCAGAAGAGCAACATAGACGTGAAGATTCTTGTCTGACCCATGTATGCCTACGAATAACTTGGAAGATGATCAACATGCAGTCTTGGTAACCAATAGGCCTAATGTAAATCGTGATGAGCATATGACATTTAAAGTAAATGTAAAAAAAAGCTGACTGCAACTGTATGGAAAGTAAGAATTTTTTTATGGGTAGATAATTACCAAAAATCAAATGAATTTACCGAATGACAGATAGCACGCAAGGTCAAACGCTCAACTTATTAACTAAAGATAGCTATACAGACAGCTAAAGAGATAGCATATCAACTAAGCAGACAGGGCATCAGCTAAAAAAAGCTACATAGACCACTTACCATCTAAATAGACGGGTTTATCAGCTAAACGGTTAGCTCAGCAGAACAGCATAACAACTAAACAGACAGGGCATCAGCTAAATAGACAGCTGCATAGACAGCATTATACAAATAATAGGCAGCTCATCAGTATAAGTGACAGCTAAATAGACAGCTCAAGAGGATAGCATATCAGCTAAACAGACAGGGAATCGGCTTAAAAGACAGCATTACACATAAGATAGACAGCTCATCAGCAAAAGTGACAGCTAAATAGATAGTTTAACAGATAAAAAGACAGCTAATTAGCCTAGAAGCAATCTATTGTAGCCCAGCAGTACTCCTAAAAATCCTAAGGGAAATACGGAGCAAAGTGTCATTTCCTGTTACTGACTCCTACTCCTGTTAGCTTGGTGGTTCAAATCTTAACTCCATAGCACTTTCTTATCTTTGAATTCAAATCATGAGAGTAAGCAACATTACAGCATTCAAGGGCTAAACATGTTTACTTATGCAATAGAATCATCATCACATATTGAACTTGCCCCCCCACTCCATCCGTAAATGCAGAGAAGTGAATATATATGCTGGTGGAACAAAATATACATCTTTAGTTTTACTACTAGAAGCAGTCATTTAAAATGAACGGAGCAGATCCAGTAACTTCGTCAGTCAGTCAGAAGCATGAAAAGGCCAGCCAGACTGATAAGGCTACTTCAGCCAGAAAAGTGAACAAGAAAGAGAAGAAACTAAAAAAGAATCGAGAGAAACAGCGAATCTATGAGAAAAACCTCTTGCTGAACTATACATACTATCTTGATGAAGGCTTCCACAAAAGCAAAGTAATACTTGGATTTGACCCGCTGACATTTCAAGCGAAAATAATCTTCCGATGCAGTGGACAAAATCAGTTGGAGTTAGATAACAGTCAATGGACTTCACTTCGCCAATACCTCATTGATCTCAAGGATAGAGTAGATGAGTTCCCTGCAAATCAGCTTGGACTTCTTGAACTCTTCTACATACCTATTGGAGGAGAGAGACTAATACTTAAACATCCCGAGCTCTTCACGCTTTTCATCTTGATGGATTTTTTCAACATTGTCATGTAATACAACAATTTGCTTACCGATTGTGTGAAGGAATACTATGACCAATATTGTGCAAGATGCAGAGAAAAAAGCGTACTTAAACTGGATATCAACGACTTCTTCACTCCAACTCAAACATCATTTGTAAATATAAACTACTCTAGGCTTTTTTATGAAATACCAGTACTATGTAACGATCTAATTTTCCATGTGATGAAATAAAATACTAAAAACCCTATAAACAATGTTTTACTTCACTTAATTGAGACTTGGTAAACTACAAACTATTGTGTAAGGCTTTGAAATCAAGTATAATCTCTTGAGTCTATAAAATACTGAAATTTAATATTGAGAAACAGACCCTCATCTTAGCTGCACTGTACAAACTAGGACATGAATGTATGTTAACTTAAAGGCAGCACGTCGTGTTTTCTATCACTAGAACACATATAATTCTACGGATTATTATGAGGTTTTTAAAATTCAGCAAACCAACGTAAACGACGTCAAGAAAACTAGGAAAACATAGGTCAATACACTTTCACCGCGATAAGATCTATTACAATGGTTATCCTATACTTCATGGAAGTGTACCGTGATATTTTTCCTGAACACCGAATACGAATCGAGAATTATATGCTTAAATATGGTAATATGGGCGAGAAAGTATCTAATAAACATGGAATACACTACCAAATATGTGAATGGTCCAACTCTAATACGACATCAGGCACTGATACATGCATTTGTCATTCATACGATCAAGAGACAAGAAATATTTTTAAACTAATAAAACAGTACATACTCCTGCAGTCTCGCATACATACGACAAAGTAGTAATTCATAGCATCGGGTAGTATAAATAGTCCAAACAAAATTAGAGCCAACTGGTGGCCAGCGCTATTAGAATGTATCGGGAAATCCTCACCAGTAATTCATCAAGGAACATACTATTCTCATAAAATGCAACCAAAACGAAATTCGAAATGAAACATCAACAGTTTACACTAGAGTGAAGGGGACATAAGCTACAATTATATGCTGAGGATATTGAATTGCTATATAAATTGTATAATAAACATTAAAAAAGACGTGAGAGGACTTACTATACATTTGTATGGTCCTAAAGCAGAAATAGTGCAGCTGAATAAATATGCTATAGAATTTATAAATATATCAACCCATATATTAGATGTCCTGTAAATTGTATGAAAATTTATTTATATATATAACAAAAAATAGCATTACTCAATAAATTATTTCTATTAGAAAGAAACACAATCTTTTTATTTTAACAACTAATCTAACACTGCTCAAGTAAACAAATACCACAAACAATAAACCAAAAAAAAACCTAAACATTCCTAGCATATCCGAAACTCCCAAGTATCAAACACTCAATTCTACCATTCAAAAATATCTAATGAGAGACAAAAAAAAACCCCTCATTAGTTCATTCAACTCAAGTATACATCTGTTCATCAAATTACCAGCAGACAAACACCTCCTGAAAGTAATGATCATATCTTAACATCCTACAATGACTCGTGACCATCCTTATCAAGAACACTTTATAACATATGCTACTTGTCTATACAAGATACGATGAGATCGATCTAAAAATAGCCTACCATAAACTCATATGCTTCCACTCATCGTTATCTATACCGAACTATCTTACATAAACATTAGCCTAAGTGATCCATAGTAGCAGTGCGCCAACCCAAAACAAACCCTTTATGTTGAAAACTAATTAGATCTTCTTCAAACCTAAAAAAAATCAACCAAGCATCCAGCAGAAAAAAATTCTGATAAGAAAAAACTCAACAAGAATATATTTTACTTATGTGAAAACAATACTTGAATATGTCAGTGAGCATACCCGACAATCCCTATGATGATAAATCTAGCATATTTAAAATGTAGTAAATACGTATTTTACTTAATGCACAAATATTGAAAATGTATATGAATATAGCAGAAGTGGCTTTACGCTTAATACAAGCACACAAAGTATGAGGTTTGTAAATTCTCATGCAATTATATAGGCATTAAAAGCGATAATATGCATCCGAAAAGTATCAACTTAACGGCACCATTCAAGCATCATTTTCCTAAGGAGATAACAAATTAAAAATTATCATACTCAAAAAACCATCAACAATTTCTAAATGAAAATATACCTAGAGAAATTCGGAAATGTCAAAAAATCATACATACTGTGTAGAATATGAGACAAGCATAAAATAACAGTTTTACTCTATATTATACTGACACTCATGAAACTACTTAAACTAAATAATACAGATCCATAATAACAGCACCTAATTCAGAGTAAATATAAAAATTTATTCAATCTAGTGCATGCCTATAATGCCATCATATAGGACCAAATTATTTTCCCATGCATTATGAGCATAAACAAAGAATAATACCATAATACCAACAAACCTCTAATGTCAATGACCTAGCGCATTCACTTTTTTCTATATTAGGTTCTTCCTTTCAGTACGTACCCAAAATTAATCAATGAAAATGCGTCTATATTCCTACTCATTAGGACCACCACGATGATTTCTACATCCATCATACATAAACTCCATAAAAAAGTAGCATTCCAGAAGCCATAAACCGTAATATCTTTCCTATACAACATCCATAAATAATCTCAAATTTGGAATAGATACCCAAAACATACATCTCAACATAGTGATCTAAAAAATAGACCCAAGCACTTATCAAAAGGGACAAATCATATGATGTACGAACAAAATTATCACCATCTCATGTACTACAAGATCATTAATTTGAAAAAATAACTCGTCTTGGAAGAAATTATTAGAATTTTCGAACAAAACCAATGAGCATCCTATAGTAAAGAAAAAAAATGAATGAATATAGTGCCATACTTCTACATAATAGTACAATCAGAGAATGAAGTATAGAAACTGCTATAAGAAATAAGTGATGATGATGCAGACAAACAAAATGCTGCTACAAGCAAACTGAAATTTAAAACTATACTAAATATCAAGAACGCATTACAACAAACATTAAGATCTTTTTCCCTGCATCCATAGATTTGAACAATCAACATAGTAGTCTAACCGAACAAAATACATTGAAGACGATTCTTAAAGTACTATTACAATGAAACCGATAAAAGCAATAATATACAATAGCAATGAGTCACAAAACAAAGAAACGACGTATCCAAGCAAAAAGAAACTGAAAACGATCAATGTAAATAATAATCAGCAAACTATAACAGGCGCATCTTTGAATGGACATTTATGAAAACACGTCTCAATGTCGCGCATCACGTTACCCGCTGCCCACGACCAATACAACAAAAAATCCGTCTCCATCAAGCAAAACCATATTGCAATGCAGTGTATGCCACGCCACTTCTCTTCCACGCTGTACATTCCGATGCCCTAAAACTCCCGCCAACAGAGAAGTCTATGCGAACGAAACACTACACTTAGCAAGCAAACTCACTTGCACATGCCACGCATCCCCGAGGACAATTTCCATGGCTTACAGCATTCACCGCCGAACAAATCTACACCCCAATCACGAACCTCCAAAAAGCGACGCAAATCATTCCGAATCGTCGACAAGGCCGTCCATACTTAAAGACAGGCATCCTTTGATGAGAAACGCGGAAACTTAACCAAACGCTCACGAGACAAATTTCTACGGCTCAGTGGAAACATACACCTCAGATTACTTCCTCCAACAAGCGACGCGCATCACATCTACAATACCATCCATCTTTAACCACAGACATCAAACGAGGAGCAAAACGTACCTTAAGCAAGCACCCATGAAGGAAATTCTCACGCCTTAGAACACCCGTCGAAAGGCAAGCCCGTCGCCCATCCATAATGCAAAGCCACCCGGCTATAGCAGCGCCCTCCATCACCATGCAACTGACCGAGTCATAAAAACTTCCGGCACGCCTAGCATGATCAAGCGAATCGGTCATTTCCACACGCGGCCGTTGATCCTTAGCCAAAGACACCAATCGATGAGCAACGCGCTCCTTAACCAAGCACCCATGAAGCAAATTGTAACGCCTTAGAATACCCGTCGAAAGGCAAACCCATCGTCTATCCATAATACAAAGTCACCCATCTACAGCAGCGCCCTCCGTCACCATGCAACCATTCGCGCCATAAAAACTACACCTCAAATTACATCTTCGAACAATCTACACGCATGACGTTTACTCGCCAATCCAATCGATGAGCAATGCGCTTCTTAAACAAGCACCCGCGAAGCAAATTCTTATGCATTAGAGCACCCGCTGACGAGCGTCGCCCTTCGTCACCACGCAGCCACTCGCATCATAAAAAAATCCAGCCCGCCTATCGTGACCCAGTAATAATAATATAATATATAATAAGTCACACACTAAAGGATCTCAAGCCCTGCGAACAACCGCTCAGAGCGCCATCTAGCTCGCACCTACACTAATCTGATACACCTATCCACATACCCTAGACACACACCCTCGCCGCAACCATCCATGACATCCACACCTATTCCGGACTCATACCTTCTTATCTCTGGCACCTACCGACACCACCCTAATACACTCACCCACACACCCACATATCCGAGACACAAATCATTAGTTTCATTCTCGGCCGCTTCAAGCGCCATTAGTTCCAATTTCCACCACTAGGTGGCGCGCAAAATCAATCTCAATTCGTATGGAAAAAGTGGTCCAGAACGTACATTCTCTAGCTACTGGTGTCCATCGAGCTCAACATGCCATTAAGTTAATAGGCGAATTGCTCGGGTGAAGAACAATGCAGTTCTTTCTCTTAGGACACCAGCATTGCCTGAACAAAATGCAAATATGAATTGTTCTTCCATTACAATGGCAAAATGGTACTATCATAACGAAACACATGCAATTTCCGTTGAGGGTGTATTCGGACAACGGAGTACAGTTCCGATCTCGGCAGTTTAAGAAAATACTCAAGCACTAGGGTCTCGAACACCAACTGACACCAATAGACGCTCCCCAATCGAACGCATCAGAAACGCACCCTGTTAGCTGCGATTCGTTCTTATGTCCATCCAACCCAAAAGGATTGGGACCGCAGATTGTCCGCCATCACATGCGCACTGCAGTCGTCGTATCGTTCCGTCACGGGCGTCTCGCCTTACTTTGCCGCCTTCGGACAGCACATGATTTGCCATGGCAAATCGTACAACCTATCGGAGCAATTAAAATGTTTGGAAGATCCCGTCGTAGCGCTGGAGTCCCACGAGACCTTAGGTGATCTCCGCCAACAAATCCAACGGAAGATAAGGAACGCATGACGCGCAAATGAATCACATTATAATCTGAGATCCCGACCGTCCGAGTTTAGGAAAGGAATCTGTCTGGCAAAGAAGTGGATGTATACTACGCAGAAGACCTGCGTCGATAATAAATAGTTAAATACGTACGTTCATTCGTCGAACTGCACTTAGCTTAGGCACATACGTCTGTTTTTTCCGTTCGTAGTTAGTTTTGATCACCTACGTTAGGTTTGTTTATTTTCATCTGCCAAAAATCGAAAATACTTGCGTCAGTCTGTCCGCCGATAATCGTTTTTTTTTTATTCCCTATCACTGCTCTGAATACAATCGGTTATCCACCTGAGGATCCTTCAGCTCCTTTTTCGCGATTCTCATCTCCTTAGGGTCGCGAGAAAATTATCTGCTCTGTAGTAATCGAGCAGTCCGCCTAGGCAAACTACTCGAGGGACCTTCACGAAAAGAAGTTTTTCAAAAGATGATAAATTCGATGTCATGCGAGGTGATGCGAAAAGTCCACAATATATATGTGTACACCCGATGTATGTGAGCTATTCTAGTATACCGACATCAGCTATTACAACAGTTTTATCAAATAAGCAATTTCATAATAATAGAAACGCAATAAGTGCTGAACAATCTAATACGTAACTTAATAATATTAGTAGCACTAACACGAAATCAGCACCGGCGTCATCACCGCTGCCATCATCAATGAAAAGTTTCTCAGATCCCTATTCAATTAACTAATAATAATGTTGAGAACAACAAAATCACAAATTTACCTGTCCCAGTTAGCTTTAAAAGCGATCATAGTAAACTTGGAATTGAATGTCTAGATCAGTTCAGAAAATCCTTAACAAAAATATCCAAATCAGATTTAAAAGAACTTATTCTTGAAAAGGTTTTGGAAGCGATAATACATCGAAGTGAGTTAACTAATATGCGGGAATTGAGTGAAAAACAAGAAACAATTATCATTTCTCGTCGTAATAAAATAACAGATATTATCAAACATTTTCGTGACTGTTTGTCATCGGAAATCGAATCATTAAACAATTCTAAAGCATATCAGTATACGGAATGCACGCGGACTGAATTCGCAAAATGCTTACGATTTAATCAAAAGTTTACGCCACCGATGAATCATTTAGCAAAAATTCAATGTATTACACATATAACAGCGATCGTCTAGCAGTTATCTCCTCTTACTGTATGTTCTTGAATCTAAAACCGTTCAGATTCTAGAACGATGCGGTGGATGCTGTAATCATGCACAATTAGCATGTCACCTTATTGAAACGGAACAAATTACTTTTGAAGCAATCAAAGAACGATACATTGGCGCTGGAATGTTTATACATGAAAAGAAAGCGCTTGTAGTGGTAGATGTAGTGGTAGAGCAACACAAACGATGTAGATGCAGGTGTCGTAAAAAGGCTTCGGAAGAGAAATATACACTTACATCAGAATTTATTCGATGCTGCCATTCCTAATGTGGTGCAATTTACGAGTTGGCAAAGTCCCGTTGCGGCGCGAGAAGGAAAACGAACGAAAAAGCTGATCTCGTCGACAACCGTTAGCTGTTTGCTGGACAACAACGGGGAGTCGCTTCGAAAACGCCAGCGCGGGCAGATCGACGGAGTGTCGGTGAGAATTTTAAGAAATATTGTTAGTACATGGTAAATAATAACTTGGTCTAATTAGATAATTGATTCAAGAATGTTATAATTTACAAGCCCTGTAGCTTTTGTAATAAATACACAGGATTGCCATGTAATCAATACGTGTTGAAACAAGCACAAGCGTTGGACGCCTTCTTGCATGTTTCCTACAATGAAGATTTTTTCAAATTATGAGTTTAATAATTTGTAGAATGCAAACACAAGCGTGGAACGCCTTCTATTCTTACGCAGTAAAACGACCAGCGTATCGAGAATGTGTATTTTATTGAAATCGCTTCCACTTAAATACTATTTTAGCCTAACTGTACATATAGAAATTAATATACGAGTAACTTAATTGCTTACAAACTATCTTCTTCTTAGCACTACAGCCCCTCTCGGGCCTTCGCTTCCTGCAAACAGCGCCTCCAACTGTCTCGGTCCGTTGACGGCGTCTTCCAATTCCGAAATCCGAGCAGCGATGAACTGTCTTCGTCGACCGAGTCAGACCAGTGTTTCCTCGGTTTCCCTACTGGCCTCCGGCCTTCAGTTCTCCCAACGAATACCTTCTTGGGTACAAACTATACTTAATATTATATTGCTCACAAAAGGGTATTACCAGATGTTAAATCTACTACAATGAAAAATGTACTAGATTCGGCCTTATTCAAATATTTGCTTACTTTACATAATTGTTAGAATTCATAATGTATCTACTATGGAGATCACTACTCCCTGGCCGCTAAGTAAAAATATTCAAATTGATATAATTTTAAAATTTTTGTATACTGATTCTTGTTAACTTAACTCAGTTTTTTATTGTTTTTGTTTTTTTTTTTTTTTGATAACATCTGTTTTAGTAACGAAAACTTTCTGGCTTTTTGATGTAAATTTTTATTTCAAAGTATTTTGATTTATTTATAAAGTACAATTCTATTTTTCATTTATTTGTATAGTTTCTCTGCTGTACTAGTCATAAATTTTTTTTTGTTCAATAAATCCTTTTGTTGTTATTGATTGAATTGTTTTTATTTTGAATAAATTTGTTGTGTGAACTTTGTATATTTAATTTTATATTTAATTTTGGTGAATAATCAATATTTAGCGAAGGTTTTTGGTAATTTTCGTTTCTGTTCTTATTCAAAACTAATATTAGATATCTTATGTGAAAAGTGGAAGGGTATTAAATCAAATCTTAAATTTATATTAGGTTTAATTCAAAATTTATATTAAGCTTTATTTAAAACTAAATTAAATTCAAAATTTCGAAATCAAAATTTTTTTTTTGTGAAAATATTAATGAAGTTATCAAATATTCATAAGGAGTATATAATGGATGATGTGGAAATTCAAGTGGATTTTGTTATATCGGCTGTAGTGACTTGTTCTTATTATAATCCGGACTATTCATTTTCAAGAAATAAGACACGCTTTTAATTGTAGATTTTACCATTTCTTTCTTCTTTTCCAAGCGTAACTTTGTTTAAGATTACTCTTTGCTAATTTGCATGTTCTGAAGAGTGTTTATTTTGATACATTCGTATTAATTTGTATAGTATTATTTTGTTAAATGCGTTTTCTGGGATTTTGTCTACCATTTTTATTGTCGCAAATATAAATATCTGGTTCTGTTTGAAGAAATAAAGACTTTTTATTTATACTTTTAGGAGTACGTTGGCTTGTGATACTACGTGTTATATTTAAATTTGCTTGATTTCCAGTTTTGAATTTGGGGAATAAATCTGAAGTTACTGAATTCAGTTTGGCTCTTAATGTTGTATACGTTTTTAGATCCATATATATATATATATATATATATATATATATATATATATATATATATATATATATATATGTATATATATATATATATATATATATATATATATATATATATATTTTTTTTTTATTTTTATTTTTTATATATATTTATATATATACATATATATATATATATATATATATATATATATATATATATTTATATATATATATATATATATATATATATATATATATATATTTATATATATATATATATATATATATATATATATATATATATATATATATATATATATATATATTGGTAAGTTTAAAAAGTATTCGGCCTTTTTTGGCAATTTTCAATTGAATATTTCTTTTATTTAAAATGGATTTTATTTAAGTACATATTGTCCATTATTATCTTTGACGTTTCGCCATTTTTTGGGTAGAGCCATTATTTCATCTATGTAGAACTTCTGGGGTTTATCGGCGGCGAAAAACTTGGACAAGTTATTTTCACAGTCCCCTTTTGAAGTGAATTTTTTTCATTGAGAAGTTTTGCAGAGACCAAAACAAATGGTAGTCTCATGGTGCAAGGTCTGGATGCATCAAAAGTTCCCAGCCAAGCTCTGTCAATTTTTGGCGGGTCATCAAAGATGTGTGTGCTCTGGCATTGTCATGATAGAAGACAACGCCCTTTCTATTGATCAATTCTGGCCGGTTTTTTTGAATTACTTGTTGCAATCTGGTTAATTGCTGACAGTACAGAGCCGAATTGAATGTTTGGCTAGGTTCTAACACCTCATGATAAATAATTCCCTTCCAATCCCAGCATACACACAGCATAACCTTATTTGGTGTCAATCCTGGCCTTGAAGTCATTTGTGATGATTCACTTTTTTTTGACCATGATCTGTTTCGAACGGCATTCTCGTATCTTACCCATTTTTCATCGCCCATAATGATTTGCCTCAAAAAGGATCGA
Organism: Odontomyia ornata; assembly: GCA_963969285.1. Taxonomy (NCBI): domain Eukaryota; kingdom Metazoa; phylum Arthropoda; class Insecta; order Diptera; family Stratiomyidae; genus Odontomyia; species Odontomyia ornata. The sequence continues at coordinate 179,882,400 of OZ017739.1, read as the reverse complement.
TTTCGTTGCGTTTTATTAGCATTTCTCAAATGGGAATTCGGTCGATCAAAATTTTTTGTGTTAATTCATGCGGTACCCAAACGTCGAGCTTCTTTGTGTATCCAGCCTTACGCAAATGGTTCAAAACTGTTTGATGATGGATATTCATTTTCATAGCAATGTCATGGCTGCTTATGTGTCGGTCTTCTTCAATTTTTTGTAAGATTTCATCGACTTTTTCAGTGCATGGTCGACCTAAGCGAGGTGCATCTTTGACATGAAAATTTCCAGAACGAAAGCGAGCAAAGCATCTCTTGGCTGTGGCTTTTGATAAAGTATCTTGACCATAGACACCACAAATTTTTTCATGAGCCTGCGATGCATTCTCACCTTTGTCGTAGTGATGAATTTGTTCAGAAATTTCACTTATATTTAAATGACTACAACTTCTGACACGAATGAATGAATTCCAGGTAGTTCTCGTCAGAACATTCGCCAATATACGAGAAATGGATTGGATGACTAGAGACCCTATATAAGGCCGAGCTGAATGAATGGAAGGGTAATAGTAAAAACTGCGATCAGAGTGGAGCGAGAATTAAAGACAGTTGGAATATAATCAACAATTAAGATTTATAGGAGTATTTATAAATTTGATTTTTCATTGAAGTTTTGAATACACCAAGAGACTGGTAGAGGACCAAGACTTCGCTGGTTGTGCATACGAGGTAAGCGTAGTAAGGGAGAGTGGACGAAGGTGTTAGTACGTGCGCATGGAACCTGAAATTGAAGCGAGAATCTATTAGGATGAGCAGCGTCGAATGTATTTATTTGCCTGCCTGAGGTAAAAGGTTATGATGAAGCTTGAACAAAAGACATTCGCAAGGAAAGATCGTCTGGACTCTAGGGTAGGAAGATTCAAAATATTTAGTCGGTCATCATAAGGGGAGTAAGGAATGTTGAATTTGGAGAATAGAGACCGTGTGAATCTGCGTTGAACTGACTCAAGAGCATCGATGTGCTCCCTGTACTAGTACTAGTACTAGTGAGAAGTAAAGACACATACATATGTTGGAATGACTAAACGGATCGTAAAATAAATCCAGTTAAGCGAGAGGCTTACTTAGTAATTAGAGCAACGTGGAGATCAAACTTCAGTTTACAATCGAAAAGCACACCAAGATCCTTAAAGGAGGTTACATTGCTCAAAGGGATACCAACAAGCCTATACGATGAGAGAAGAGGAAATTTTTTACAGGAGAATGTCATCTGATGGCATTTTTTTTTGTAGTAGGGAGGTGAAGGCATTTACGCCCGCCGGTCTGATGGCATTTGGAAACATTTAAGGAGAAATGGTTTGATTCACACCAGTCACTAAGGCGCTGAAGATCTGTTTAAAGGAAATTCACGTCTCTAGATTCGGCCTTATTCAAATATTTGCTTACTTTACATAATTGTTAGAATTCATAATGTATCTACTATGGAGATCACTACTCCCTGGCCGCTAAGTAAAAATATTCAAATTGATATAATTTTAAAATTTTTGTATACTGATTCTTGTTAACTTAACTCAGTTTTTTATTGTTTTTGTTTTTTTTTTTTTTGATAACATCTGTTTTAGTAACGAAAACTTTCTGGCTTTTTGATGTAAATTTTTATTTCAAAGTATTTTGATTTATTTATAAAGTACAATTCTATTTTTCATTTATTTGTATAGTTTCTCTGCTGTACTAGTCATAAATTTTTTTTTGTTCAATAAATCCTTTTGTTGTTATTGATTGAATTGTTTTTATTTTGAATAAATTTGTTGTGTGAACTTTGTATATTTAATTTTATATTTAATTTTGGTGAATAATCAATATTTAGCGAAGGTTTTTGGTAATTTTCGTTTCTGTTCTTATTCAAAACTAATATTAGATATCTTATGTGAAAAGTGGAAGGGTATTAAATCAAATCTTAAATTTATATTAGGTTTAATTCAAAATTTATATTAAGCTTTATTTAAAACTAAATTAAATTCAAAATTTCGAAATCAAAATTTTTTTTTTGTGAAAATATTAATGAAGTTATCAAATATTCATAAGGAGTATATAATGGATGATGTGGAAATTCAAGTGGATTTTGTTATATCGGCTGTAGTGACTTGTTCTTATTATAATCCGGACTATTCATTTTCAAGAAATAAGACACGCTTTTAATTGTAGATTTTACCATTTCTTTCTTCTTTTCCAAGCGTAACTTTGTTTAAGATTACTCTTTGCTAATTTGCATGTTCTGAAGAGTGTTTATTTTGATACATTCGTATTAATTTGTATAGTATTATTTTGTTAAATGCGTTTTCTGGGATTTTGTCTACCATTTTTATTGTCGCAAATATAAATATCTGGTTCTGTTTGAAGAAATAAAGACTTTTTATTTATACTTTTAGGAGTACGTTGGCTTGTGATACTACGTGTTATATTTAAATTTGCTTGATTTTCAGTTTTGAATTTGGGGAATAAATCTGAAGTTACTGAATTCAGTTTGGCTCTTAATGTTGTATACGTTTTTAGATCCATATATATATATATATATATATATATATATATATATATATATATATATATATATATATATATATATATGTATATATATATATATATATATATATATATATATATAAATATATATTTTTTTTTTTTTATTTTTATTTTTTATATATATTTATATATATACATATATATATATATATATATATATATATATATATATATATATATATATATATATATATATATATATATATATTTATATATATATATATATATATATATATATATATATTTATATATATATATATATATATATATATATATATATATATATATATATATATATATATATTGGTAAGTTTAAAAAGTATTCGGCCTTTTTTGGCAATTTTCAATTGAATATTTCTTTTATTTAAAATGGATTTTATTTAAGTACATATTGTCCATTATTATCTTTGACGTTTCGCCATTTTTTGGGTAGAGCCATTATTTCATCTATGTAGAACTTCTGGGGTTTATCGGCGGCGAAAAACTTGGACAAGTTATTTTCACAGTCCCCTTTTGAAGTGAATTTTTTTCATTGAGAAGTTTTGCAGAGACCAAAACAAATGGTAGTCTCATGGTGCAAGGTCTGGATGCATCAAAAGTTCCCAGCCAAGCTCTGTCAATTTTTGGCGGGTCATCAAAGATGTGTGTGCTCTGACAGTACAGAGCCGAATTGAATGTTTGGCTAGGTTCTAACACCTCATGATAAATAATTCCCTTCCAATCCCAGCATACACACAGCATAACCTTATTTGGTGTCAATCCTGGCCTTGAAGTCATTTGTGATGATTCACTTTTTTTTGACCATGATCTGTTTCGAACGGCATTCTCGTATCTTACCCATTTTTCATCGCCCATAATGATTTGCCTCAAAAAGGATCGATTTCGTTGCGTTTTATTAGCATTTCTCAAATGGGAATTCGGTCGATCAAAATTTTTTGTGTTAATTCATGCGGTACCCAAACGTCGAGCTTCTTTGTGTATCCAGCCTTACGCAAATGGTTCAAAACTGTTTGATGATGGATATTCATTTTCATAGCAATGTCATGGCTGCTTATGTGTCGGTCTTCTTCAATTTTTTGTAAGATTTCATCGACTTTTTCAGTGCATGGTCGACCTAAGCGAGGTGCATCTTTGACATGAAAATTTCCAGAACGAAAGCGAGCAAAGCATCTCTTGGCTGTGGCTTTTGATAAAGTATCTTGACCATAGACACCACAAATTTTTTCATGAGCCTGCGATGCATTCTCACCTTTGTCGTAGTGATGAATTTGTTCAGAAATTTCACTTATATTTAAATGACTACAACTTCTGACACGAATGAATGAATTCCAGGTAGTTCTCGTCAGAACATTCGCCAATATACGAGAAATGGATTGGATGACTAGAGACCCTATATAAGGCCGAGCTGAATGAATGGAAGGGTAATAGTAAAAACTGCGATCAGAGTGGAGCGAGAATTAAAGACAGTTGGAATATAATCAACAATTAAGATTTATAGGAGTATTTATAAATTTGATTTTTCATTGAAGTTTTGAATACACCAAGAGACTGGTAGAGGACCAAGACTTCGCTGGTTGTGCATACGAGGTAAGCGTAGTAAGGGAGAGTGGACGAAGGTGTTAGTACGTGCGCATGGAACCTGAAATTGAAGCGAGAATCTATTAGGATGAGCAGCGTCGAATGTATTTATTTGCCTGCCTGAGGTAAAAGGTTATGATGAAGCTTGAACAAAAGACATTCGCAAGGAAAGATCGTCTGGACTCTAGGGTAGGAAGATTCAAAATATTTAGTCGGTCATCATAAGGGGAGTAAGGAATGTTGAATTTGGAGAATAGAGACCGTGTGAATCTGCGTTGAACTGACTCAAGAGCATCGATGTGCTCCCTGTACTAGTACTAGTACTAGTGAGAAGTAAAGACACATACATATGTTGGAATGACTAAACGGATCGTAAAATAAATCCAGTTAAGCGAGAGGCTTACTTAGTAATTAGAGCAACGTGGAGATCAAACTTCAGTTTACAATCGAAAAGCACACCAAGATCCTTAAAGGAGGTTACATTGCTCAAAGGGATACCAACAAGCCTATACGATGAGAGAAGAGGAAATTTTTTACAGGAGAATGTCGTCTGATGGCATTTTTTTTTTTGTGGTAGGGAGGTGAAGGCATTTACGCCCGCCGGTCTGATGGCATTTGGAAACATTTAAGGAGAAATGGTTTGATTCACACCAGTCACTAAGGCGCTGAAGATCTGTTTAAAGGAAATTCACGTCTCTAGATTCGGCCTTATTCAAATATTTGCTTACTTTACATAATTGTTAGAATTCATAATGTATCTACTATGGAGATCACTACTCCCTGGCCGCTAAGTAAAAATATTCAAATTGATATAATTTTAAAATTTTTGTATACTGATTCTTGTTAACTTAACTCAGTTTTTTATTGTTTTTGTTTTTTTTTTTTTTTGATAACATCTGTTTTAGTAACGAAAACTTTCTGGCTTTTTGATGTAAATTTTTATTTCAAAGTATTTTGATTTATTTATAAAGTACAATTCTATTTTTCATTTATTTGTATAGTTTCTCTGCTGTACTAGTCATAAATTTTTTTTTGTTCAATAAATCCTTTTGTTGTTATTGATTGAATTGTTTTTATTTTGAATAAATTTGTTATGTGAACTTTGTATATTTAATTTTATATTTAATTTTGGTGAATAATCAATATTTAGCGAAGGTTTTTGGTAATTTTCGTTTCTGTTCTTATTCAAAACTAATATTAGATATCTTATGTGAAAAGTGGAAGGGTATTAAATCAAATCTTAAATTTATATTAGGTTTAATTCAAAATTTATATTAAGCTTTATTTAAAACTAAATTAAATTCAAAATTTCGAAATCAAAATTTTTTTTTGTGAAAAATATATATATATATATATATATATATATAATATATATATATATTATATATATATATATATATATATATATATATATATATATATATATATATATATATATATATATATATATTATATATATATATATATATATATATATATATATATATATATATATATATATATATATATATATATATATATATATATATATATATATATATATATATATATATATATATATATATATATATATATATATATATATATATATATATATATATATATATATATATATATATATATATATATATATATATATATATATATATATATATATATATATATATATATATATATATATATATATATATATATATATATATATATATATATATATATATATATATATATATATATATATATATATATATATATATATATATATATATATATATATATATATATATATATATATATGTATATATATAAATATATATAAAAAATGAAAATAAAAAAAAAAAAAAATATATATATATATATATATATATATACATATATATATATATACATATATATATATATGTATATATATATATATGTATATATATATATATATATATATATATTTTTTTTTTTTTTTATTTTCATTTTTTATATATATTTATATATATACATATATATATATATATATATATATATATATATATATATATATATATATATATATATATATATATTTATATATATATATATATATATATATATATATATATATATATATTTATATATATATATATATATATATATATATTTATATATATATATATATATATTTATATATATATATATATATATATATATATATATATATATATATATATATATATATATATTGGTAAGTTTAAAAAGTATTCGGCCTTTTTTGGCAATTTTCAATTGAATATTTCTTTTATTTAAAATGGATTTTATTTAAGTACATATTGTCCATTATTATCTTTGACGTTTCGCCATTTTTTGGGTAGAGCCATTATTTCATCTATGTAGAACTTCTGGGGTTTATCGGCGGCGAAAAACTTGGACAAGTTATTTTCACAGTCCCCTTTTGAAGTGAATTTTTTTCATTGAGAAGTTTTGCAGAGACCAAAACAAATGGTAGTCTCATGGTGCAAGGTCTGGATGCATCAAAAGTTCCCAGCCAAGCTCTGTCAATTTTTGGCGGGTCATCAAAGATGTGTGTGCTCTGGCATTGTCATGATAGAAGACAACGCCCTTTCTATTGATCAATTCTGGCCGGTTTTTTTGAATTACTTGTTGCAATCTGGTTAATTGCTGACAGTACAGAGCCGAATTGAATGTTTGGCTAGGTTCTAACACCTCATGATAAATAATTCCCTTCCAATCCCAGCATACACACAGCATAACCTTATTTGGTGTCAATCCTGGCCTTGAAGTCATTTGTGATGATTCACTTTTTTTTGACCATGATCTGTTTCGAACGGCATTCTCGTATCTTACCCATTTTTCATCGCCCATAATGATTTGCCTCAAAAAGGATCGATTTCGTTGCGTTTTATTAGCATTTCTCAAATGGGAATTCGGTCGATCAAAATTTTTTGTGTTAATTCATGCGGTACCCAAACGTCGAGCTTCTTTGTGTATCCAGCCTTACGCAAATGGTTCAAAACTGTTTGATGATGGATATTCATTTTCATAGCAATGTCATGGCTGCTTATGTGTCGGTCTTCTTCAATTTTTTGTAAGATTTCATCGACTTTTTCAGTGCATGGTCGACCTAAGCGAGGTGCATCTTTGACATGAAAATTTCCAGAACGAAAGCGAGCAAAGCATCTCTTGGCTGTGGCTTTTGATAAAGTATCTTGACCATAGACACCACAAATTTTTTCATGAGCCTGCGATGCATTCTCACCTTTGTCGTAGTGATGAATTTGTTCAGAAATTTCACTTATATTTAAATGACTACAACTTCTGACACGAATGAATGAATTCCAGGTAGTTCTCGTCAGAACATTCGCCAATATACGAGAAATGGATTGGATGACTAGAGACCCTATATAAGGCCGAGCTGAATGAATGGAAGGGTAATAGTAAAAACTGCGATCAGAGTGGAGCGAGAATTAAAGACAGTTGGAATATAATCAACAATTAAGATTTATAGGAGTATTTATAAATTTGATTTTTCATTGAAGTTTTGAATACACCAAGAGACTGGTAGAGGACCAAGACTTCGCTGGTTGTGCATACGAGGTAAGCGTAGTAAGGGAGAGTGGACGAAGGTGTTAGTACGTGCGCATGGAACCTGAAATTGAAGCGAGAATCTATTTGGATGAGCAGCGTCGAATGTATTTATTTGCCTGCCTGAGGTAAAAGGTTATGATGAAGCTTGAACAAAAGACATTCGCAAGGAAAGATCGTCTGGACTCTAGGGTAGGAAGATTCAAAATATTTAGTCGGTCATCATAAGGGGAGTAAGGAATGTTGAATTTGGAGAATAGAGACCGTGTGAATCTGCGTTGAACTGACTCAAGAGCATCGATGTGCTCCCTGTACTAGTACTAGTACTAGTGAGAAGTAAAGACACATACATATGTTGGAATGACTAAACGGATCGTAAAATAAATCCAGTTAAGCGAGAGGCTTACTTAGTAATTAGAGCAACGTGGAGATCAAACTTCAGTTTACAATCGAAAAGCACACCAAGATCCTTAAAGGAGGTTACATTGCTCAAAGGGATACCAACAAGCCTATACGATGAGAGAAGAGGAAATTTTTACAGGAGAATGTCGTCTGATGGCATTTTTTTTTTGTGGTAGGGAGGTGAAGGCATTTACGCCCGCCGGTCTGATGGCATTTGGAAACATTTAAGGAGAAATGGTTTGATTCACACCAGTCACTAAGACGCTGAAGATCTGTTTAAAGGAAATCCACGTCTACCAGGGAATCAATAACTCGAAAAATCTTAGTCATCAGCATAAAGGAGACAGGGGGATGTGATAACAGAGCTAGATCATTGACAAAAAGTCAGTGGCCGATTCGACGTTTTTTCGCACTGTCCGATGTATCTGGTTCAACCGTTGCCTTAACTCACTTACGTACTCCCAGATTGTTTGGGGTTTCTCAGGGGGTGTTCCGAACTTTATATTAGCCGGCAGACGAATAGTCTTTCGAAAAATAACTTTGGCTTGGGCTTCGCCCGTCGATGCATGTTGGGCAGCTCTATACGCCATCAAGAATAATGGGATGTGCCGGTCCCAGTCCCTTTGGTTCTCGTCAACCATCTTGGCCAGGTGTTTATTAAGTGTGCCGTTGAAACGTTCGACCATTCCATCAGATTGGAGATGCAGCGGCGTTGTCCTTGTTCTCCGTATTCCCAGCAGCTAGCACATTTCGCCAAAAACTAGTGACTCAAAGTTTCAGCCTTGATCCGAATATAGTTGACAAGGTACGCCGTACCTACTGACCCAATTTAACACTAGTTGTTCCTGGTTGGGAATAGGGTAGACCGCAGGCCACTTGCTGAAATAATCGACCACAACCAGCGTGTACCGATTTCCCCATCCGGATTCAGGAAAGGGTCCTGCGATGTCAACAGCAATCCTTTCAAACGGTACCCCCACGTTATAGGTTTGCATTTGTCCTCTCAATCGTCACTTTGCATCTTCGACAGCAGTCCTCTTCATCTTCTCGAGCGTGGAGTCAGTTGAACCTTTCCCGCAATTTCGCTAAGGTCTTGTTAACATCAAGGTGGCCTCCTGAGGATCCTTCGTGCATTTCCTTAACTACGTCGTGGATTCGGCTGTTGGGAAGGTTTGCATCCTATAGGAGCTGCCATGCGCCGTTTCCCATTTCCGATTGAGTACGCCACCCTACACCTGAAGGGAGCTCCATTGTGCCCAATAACTTTTCAGGGTGGCGCCATGCATTAAAACGTCCTTCCACTCAGGTCGACCAGTTGTCTCGTTCCATACGAGTAATGGCCCGATGTCTTCATCGGCTAACTGGGCATTTCGAATCTCCTCCGATGACCAACCTTCATCGAATTCGGCCGTTATCACTCGCAGATCAACGGTCGGCTCCTATTTCTAAATCCGTTGGCAATGCTGGCAGTTAGCTAAACATGGACGACGAGATAGGGCGTCAGCATTTCCATCAACTCTGCCCTTCCGATGAACAATTTTGTAATCGTATGACTACAATCTTTCGATCCATCTCGCAAAATGTCCCTCGGGGTTTTTGAAGTTAAGTAGCCATCTCAGCGATGCATGGGCTGTTCGAAAAAAAATTTTTGGCCATAAAGGTACTTGTGGAACTGCTTGGTGGCCTCTATTATATACAATAGCTCCTCTCTAGTCACGCAGTAGTTCCTCTCACTTTTTTAAAAGAACTCGATTGTAAAATGACAGGACTCTTTCTTCGCCATCCATCTGTTGGGAGAGTACAGCTCCAATCCCGCCATTGCTCGCATCGGTGTCAACTACAAACATTTTTCCGGGTTTTGGATATGGCAGTACGGGTGATTCACACAGCTTCTCCTTCAAGGTCTCAAAGGTTCGTCTGGTATTGTTCATTCCAGACATACGGACGATATTTCTCGGTTAGCTGATGGAGACACTTAGCTATTTTGGCAAAGTCTTTGGCGAATCTTCGATAGTAGGTCGCCAGACCCAGAAAACTTCGTAGTTGGCGCTTGTTTCAATTTTCAATTTTCTCAGAGTCTGTTTTGACCCCTTCTGCTGATACAACGTGTCCCAGGTATTTTACTTCAGCTGCGAAAAGAGTACACTTGTCGGGACCAAGTTTTAAATTTGCCGGACGCAATCGGGAGAACACATCTTTTAAGTTCCGCACATGCTCTTCGAACGTTCTCCCGATAACAATGATGTCATCTAGGTACACCAAGCAGGTTTTCCAGGTTAGGCCTCGTAGCACATATTCCATCAGGCGTTCGAAAGTGGCTGGAGCATTGCAAAGCCCAAATGGCATCACCACAAATCGCCACAATCCGGTCCCAACTGAAAACGCGGTCTTCTCTCGGTCCTTCTTGTCGATTTCTATCTGCCAGTAGCCACTCTTGAGATCGAGTGTAGAAAACCATTTTGCGTCGGCCAAAGTTTCCATGATGTCGTCGATGCGTGGAAGTGGGTAACTATCTTTCTTAGTGACGTCGTTAAGCTGCCTATAGTCGATACAAAAACGAATGCTACCATCCTTTTTCTTTACTTGTTTTTCCGTGTCCATTATGTCATTCTATCTGCCAGTAGCCACTCTTGAGATCGAGTGTAGAAAACCATTTTGCGTCGGCCAAAGTTTCCATGATGTCGTCGATGCGTGGAAGTGGGTAACTATCTTTCTTAGTGACGCCGTTAAGCTGCCTATAGTCGACACAAAAGCGAGTGCTACCATCCTTTTTCTTTACTAGAACTACTGGCGCGGCCCATGGACTGACAGAAGGTTCGATAACGCCTTGTTTTTCCATGTCCGAGATCAGTGCGCTCACTTCTCCTTGTTTGGCTATAGGGAGACGTCTCGGTGCTTGTCGAATCGGTTTGGCTCCCTGTATATCTATGACGTGAGTTACCATATTCGTTCGGCCTTGGTCATCCGGGCTTGTTGAGAAGATGTCACTGTACTTGGTGACCAGATCAGAGGCTTACTTGAATAGCTACACTGGCAATTTGCTCTGCTTCAATATTGTAGACGTGAGTTCCCGGGCTTTGTCTGTGTCTTGCCTCTTTTTCCAATGATCATTCTGAGTGGCTTCCAAGAAGGTGATGGTGGAAACAAGCTGGTAACTCTGATGACTTCTCCCGCTTTGATGCTCGTGGTTGAGTCTGCGGTGATAAGGACTCTAACCGGCACGTATCCGTTCCTTATAGATCCTACAAGGCTTCGTCCTACAATCAAACTGCGAAATGCGGACGTCTTCGTTGGCTCTATCAGATAAGATCGGTGGTCTCCAGAATCACCATAAAGCTTGGCCCATAACATACAATGCTCTCGGAAGATTTCGGTACACCAGTGTGGATACATACTATCACATTCAACGTGGGAATTTGGACGCTGGGATCCTCCATCAATACTTCGACATTCCGCCATTCAATACCCGTTTACCCAAATCCAACGTGATTCTATGTGGCTGCAGAAAATCCATTCCAGTCATCCAGAATGTTTGCGACCAGAAAATTATGTCGGAATGCAAGATCTCCCAACTGTATCTGGAGGTTGACCTCTCCATGGCCAGGTGCAGTTTCTCTCTTGGCTGTCCGTAGTGAGAAAATCCTGCCCTTGTGTAGTAGTTTTTGCTTCACTAGGTCTGGTCGGATAATTGATCGGGTTGCACCAGTGTCCATTGTTATGGTGCAATGCTTTTCGCCAACTTGACCCGGAAGGCATAAGTCTGCTCCACGATGTAGTCTTGACACGGTGATAGTGGTCCTGGGGACGTTGATCCTCCTAGCCAATCTCTGCCCCACGAAGTTGGCTCTTACATGTTTCCCGACCCCTCAGTTTGAAGGGCTTCCATTCTGCGATCGTGAATCGGCCTGGATCTCCTCCTAGCTGCACCCACTGGACAATAGCTCGGTTTTCTTCGCTTCTTGCAGTCTCTTTGCAGGTGCCCCTTCTCACCGCAATTCCAGCATCTAGGCACACCATTTACCTGCGGCTCTCGCTCAATTTTCGTACGCTTACACCTGCACTCGCCTGCCACTACCTCGCGAACCTGGGCAGTGGTACGAGTCACATTTTTCACTGCCTCAAAGTTCAGACTGTAAGCCAATGCGTCCTTAACCATTTGCTTTGAGCTAAACGCACGGCTTGTTGCAATTGCTGGTCCTTTAATGCGCTGATGAATGCCTCTGTCGCTGCGTCCTTTCGATGTTCTGTGTCGTAGACTGGGAAAACTAAAGGTGCCAGTCGCTCAATGCCTTGGGCTAGCTGCTGTAGTTTTTCGCCAGACTTCTGCATCCGATGCCGTAGCTGTGACCGATAAATCTGCTTCAGATGATCGTGTCCATAACGCATATCAAGCGCATTCATTATAGCAGCCGAGTTTGAGTGCAACTCAACGGGAATAGTATGCAAAGCTCGGCAGCTGCAGTTGCTCGTTCCTGCTCATTCCAGTGATTTTTCCTAGCGGTGGCTTCAAACTGGGTTTTGTAAATACTCTAGACCGTTTGCCCGTCGAATATTGGTGCGTTTACATTTCTGGATGTGCTTTGCGCTACGGTTATAAGCGGGGCTGGTGAGATGTTTAATACTGCCTTCGCTGCTTCCAATTCTTTTTTCATTTTTTCCACCTCATGGTTGATTCTCTCCTCAACCTGGCTGACCTTCTCCTCGACCTGGTAAACCTTTTCCTCGACACATTTAATTTGGTTGGTCAGACTACCGAGTTCCGCTTTTATTTCGGTTGACTGTTTTTGCAAATCTGCCTTCAAATCAGTTGACTGTTTCTCCAGCTTCTGTGTGATGTCTGCCTTGATTTCGAATGCTTGTTGGTCCAGCTTCTGGTCTAGCTTTGATGATTGTTCATTTAGCTTGGCTGATTGTTCATTTAGCTTCGTTGATTACTCCAAGCTTCTGTATGATGTCTGCCTTGATGTCGAATGCTTGTTGGTCTAGCTTCGCAGTTAAATTAGATGACTGTTGTCGCTGCTCTTGCTGCATCAGCATCAACATTTGCATCAGCGCATTTTCTGGTTCCTTTGATTTTGATGTTTCTGCTTCTCCAACTTCTGTGCCCTTCTCCGCATCTGAGGGCTCACCCGAATCCAGATTCACGCCTTCCGACTCGATGGCGTCACGCAAGCGTGCAATCAGTATGGCCTTTGTACCTTGTGTAGCCAGATTTCACTGTTCTAACTCCTTCTTAAGCTCCGATATGGTCAATTCATTAATTTTTAGATGTAAGCTTCGTGGCATTTTTATTGTTTCGGCTATTTTTCCACCAGTTTCCACGTTAACTTTCACTATTGTGTACTTTAAAAATGTTTAAAAGTTTTCACTTTTAAAATTTTCTTTCTCACTTCTTGGCACCACTGTCGCGTGTTATGGTTCGCGGCCGATAATTTTAATGTTCCGGAAAAGTGAAAACGTACTGTCTTTAAATTAAGTTAAAAGAGTTTATTTACTAAGAAAGCACAATCATTAATTTAACAAGAATTAATTAAAATGTTAGTTTCCACTTATCTATAAATTTATATTTCAACTGTCTTTATCACGAAAATCACTTCACTATTAATCAATATCGCCTTTACTTCGCGCTCCACTATATCGCAGTTTTACTATCGCGGTTGTAATAATCCCCCCATTCATTCAGCTCGGCTTTATATAAGGTCTCTAGTCATTCAATCCATTTCTCGTACATTGGCGAATGTTCTGACGAGAGCTACCTGGAATATTCGAGCGATTCTGAATGGCCGCAGTGACGTCACTTTCAGATATTGATCATGCTTGATAGATTCTTGTGCTTTCGAATACACACATTGCGCACAACTGGGACACCTACCTGATTTTCGAACACAATAATAAGGGGCGAGGAGCGCAATTACAAAAAAAAAGGTTGATTCGGGAGGCGTTAACCATAAAAACGACGGCAAATACAATGAACAAAAAACGGACACGGATGGAATTAGCGATGTGTACTGCGGCCTGATAGCAATTAAGTAATTAGGGTAACTAAAAGTATGTAGTATGTATGAATAAAATGTAAACTTCGTGGAATTACTATCCTGAAGAAGACCACAAAAGTGGTTGAAACGTCGATTAAAGTATTATTTAATATCAAATTGTTTTTTTGGTATAAGTAAAATTTGAACAACAGCGGCCATAAAATTATCAGAAGTATTATTTATATATATATATATATATATATATATATATATATATATATATATATTTATATTATATATATAGTCCGCGTGGCCCTTAAGCCGAAGGTCTCTGGTTCAAGTTTCGTTGGCGTCAACGAGATTTGAGTGGTCCTTCGGACGGACTATAAGCCTGTTCAGTTATGATACGTGCTGGTTTAAAATCAGAACGTATCTTAGCTGGGTGGACAGACATGGCCAAAGCGTGATAATGACCATATCACCTGGTGGAGTGCCGATACATTAGATCATGACAATGAGATACTCTAACTATCTCTAAGTGAAGGCCCGAAAGGGGCTGTAGTGCAACGAAAAAAAATATTTAAATAATATATATATATATATATATATATATATATATATATATATATATATATATATATATATATATATATATATATATATATATATACTGCCTAATTAAAAACAGAATTTCTCCTGACATCGAACACAAAAACCTTCTGAGTGACTTCTGTTTTCCTTACAGAAAAGGAAAGTCGGCCAATTCATGTATCAACACCGTAATATGCCTTCTAAATAAAAACAATAAAGCAAAAAATGATGATCGTTAACTGCGACGTTGCTAGTGCGTACGAAAGGGTTAATATTCTGAAACTTTTCAACATTGTCTAACTTCAACATCAGGGGGAATGCCGGTCGACAAGAGCTCTCTTGGAGGCTAGCATTCTTTGGGGAGTTCCGCCCCCACGTACCCGAGGAAACTCCGCAGGGGGAATGCCGGTCGACAAGACCACTCTTGGAGGCTAGCATTCTTTGGGGAGTTCCGCCCCCACGTACCCGAGGAAATTCCCGCAGGGAGAAAGCCGGTCGACAAGAACATTCTTGGAGGCTAGCATTCTTTGGGGAGTGCCGCCCCCACGGACCCAAGGATATGGGGGGTGCCGTGAGGTTCCCTCTTATTGTATTTGGATTACGCTTTGGACAACGAACTGGAATTGACGCTTTGGGCTGGCGGATGTGATGGTTTGGACCTAGTTGCTTTGCACAGTAGCGCCGAGGTGAAACTCGTGTGTGAACGGCTCCAATTCAACTATCATACCGTCTCCGTCCCGGTAAAACCTTGGCAGGCCTCGGAGTACGTTCGAAGTTCGCACCATTGGGTTGGTGGTGTAGGTTCGGTTGAGACGGACTCCCGATTAGCGCTGGTCTGGCTCTGAGCACTTGTCCCCATAAGGGCTTGTGCCAACCCTCGCATGGCCTCCCTGCTCTGCAAAGATAACCATGGGACCAAAAAGGCGACTACACACACGAACGGAGATAGCGGCTCCGAGGGGGGACCCAATAAAATGGAGCAAACAAATGAAACCACAAGCAAACAGGACGCTAGCACGGAGAACCCTTTCAGGCAAAAACCGCTGTTGGCAAGAACACCGATTAAACAAGTCACCGATTGCGGGGGGAGGCAGCAAACCCCAGAAACACTGTCAAAGTCAACATCACAGGTTAAATCATCGGAGACAGACCACAGACGGACTAACGAACGAAAGAAGGCAGAGTGCGTTGTGCAACCTGGCATCATTGCGGCCTTTGGGCGCAGTAGAAGGACTATGCGCACCCCGGAGCGCCTAGTGCAAGACGTACACAATCCGGATCAAGCTGCGACACCAACGGAGGCCAGTGTAAGACTGGGGGAGGGAGAAGTTTTGCCGTTGGCCGACGCCACTTCAAACGCGACCCAAGCGATAGAAGTAAAAGGGCTAGGAAATGGGGGCCTCTCCCAAGAGGTGGCACCAAATAACACAATCGCCCTTGACCGCGCCGAAGAGGAGCGGCTTACTCGGAAAGCGGGGAATATCTTCAAACAACTGAGGGCTGCCTGCGAAGTGCAGAAAAACATAGGCAAGAGTGTCAAGAATGGCATTCTTGAACTGGAGGAGCTTTTTGGCCGCATAACGCACTACAAGCGGAGGTGGCTTGCAACCGAAAAGCACCAAAAAGACACGGTCTCCCTCGAGGCATCAATGGGTCCTAGCAGCAGCAAAAGAATGGCCGGTAGCCCAATTGAAGGCGACTGTGAGAAAAGGAGGAAGGACGAGACCATAAACGAAGTTGACACTCCAGGCGAGGAGTTTCATGTGGTGCGAAACAAGGCAGCGAAAAAAGCAGCCAAAAAGCTACTCCTAGAAAAAACAGACAAAGAGCTCAACCACGAAAAGAACAAAGAACCCCCCGATATACCGCAGAAAACAAAAAGCAAACCGCGGCGCAAACCCTTGCGAGAGGCACTGCTTATTAAACCCACTAAGGGCCGAACCTACGCAGATGTCCTCCGTGAAATTAAAGGAGCGGTCAAGCCAGACGACACCAAAACTGCCATCAAAGCAGTTCGACCAACCCGGACCGGTGGCTTGCTGGTGGAATTCGGGCCAGAGGCCACAAACAAAGATGCATTCCGTGACGCGGCTCAAAAGGTTCTTGGAGATGCGGCAACGGTTGCCTCGCTCGAACCAATGGCCACCCTGGAAATCAGGGACCTCGACTGCGTCACGGACAAAGCTGAAGTAGAGGATGCCATTAGGAGGGAGTTCCCTAGCTTAAGTGAAGTCAAGGCAATATTGACACGTGCAAACACAAGGGGGCAACGCATGGCTATTGTCGAACTAGCTGATAAAGACGCCCAGCAAATCCTGGCGAAGGGCAAAATTAAGATAGGTTGGGTGATCTGCAGGATACGGAGAAGAGCGATCCCTATCTGCTGCTTCAGATGCCTCGAATACGGACACACCGCGTATGGCTGTAGGGGACCCGACAGGAGATCTCTGTGCTACAAATGTGGTGAAACGGGCCACAAAAGGAAGGAGTGCACGAACGAGGCAAAATGCATTCTTTGCAAGGATGCTAAGCTAGCACCCGGCGATCTCAAACATGAGCCGGGGACAGGGAGATGCCGGGTTTTCAAGGAGGCCCTAGCTAAAGCCAAATCGATACTCAAATGATCCGTATCCTGCAGGTCAATTTGCATCGAAGCACAAACGCCCAGGACCTACTTGAGCAGTTTGCGAGGAGAAAGCTGCCCTCCTGTTGCTGAGCGAGCAACATCATAACAAGGACTCGCAAGCGTGGTACCCTGACAAAACTGGTACCTCGGTCATCTGGGTTCGAGACAGCGCCCGCCTTCAGGTGCAGGGCCATGGACGCGGGGATGGTTTTGTGTGGGTGCGGTGTTCAGGCATAACATATTTCAGTGTTTATCTGACGCCTAACGAGGCAATGCGATCCTTTCGAACAAAACTCGATGCCCTGGAGGACGCTGTCTCGAACACAGAGGGCCACATGCTGGTCGGGGGAGACTTCAACGCTAGAGCCATCGAATGGGGTATGCCACAATCCGACCCAAGGGGAAAGCAAATCTTGGACATGGCGGCCAAAACAGCGCTTTTTGTCCTAAATACTGGTAACACCCCTACTTTCCGCCGCTGGGGTTGCGTAGGAACCATACCCGATGTGACACTCGCTTCGGAGTCCCTGGTACCTAGAGTACACAACTGGCGAGTACTAGAGGACTACTCGGCTAGTGATCACCAGTATATAGCTGTTGAGATTCACGACGGTGCCACTCTGCGTGCATATGCCCAAACTTCAATCCTCGGATGGAGGACTGTGAGGATGGACGTCGAGAAGTTCACTGACGCGCTTACGGCAGGCGCACCGTTGCTGGAAGCTCCGCCAGGGAGTGGAGGGCCTACAGCCAAGGACTTGGTGAACTCAACTATGAGTACCATCATAGCTGCTTGCGAGTCTTCCATGCCCCGCCGGAGACCCCGACATGGTAAGCCTCCAGTATACTGGTGGTCAAACGAGATCGCCGAACAAAGAAGCGAGTGTCACAAACTTCGGCGAGAGGCCCAGCGGGCGCGAACACGGGAGGAGGCAGACACTAGGCTAGCAGCATACAGGTCCGGCAGGAAATATCTTCGCAGGCTTATTAACAAGAGCAAGGCCCGATGCTGGCAAGACCTCGTGGACGATGTAAATAAGGATCCGTGGGGCCTTGGCTACAAGCTGGTCATGGGGAAACTTGGTGCCCTACGGAAGCCTTGTATACATGACGCGGAAAAGATGGACGCGATAGTGCGGGGACTCTTCCCCGCCCATCCCGTCCTTGTTGACGCTGTCCATGGTGAAACAGCAGTCGAGTGCCCACTCTTCACACAGCTGGAACTGGAGGAGGCAGTCCTCTCCCTGAAAGCGAGGAAGGCTCCAGGTCCAGATGGTGTTCCAGCTGAGGTTTTGCAGCTCGTCTATCACCATTGTCCTGACTTGCTGCTCAGCACATTCAACGCTTGCCTACGGGACGGGGTTTTCCCGGTACGATGGAAGGTGGCGAGGCTCGTGCTGGTCAGCAAGGGGAAGGGAAATCCCGAATCGCCGTCTGCATACCGCCCGTTATGCATGCTAGACACGGCTGGGAAAGTGCTAGAGAAACTCATCAAGGGAAGACTCACTGACGCGATTCGTGCTACTGGGGACCTATCTCCTCGGCAGTACGGCTTTAGAGCAGGACGTTCTACCATCGATGCGATTGCAGAGGTGGTGAACGCGGTCCAAAAGGCAGAGGCATATAGTCGCACCAAGCGACGGATCGTCCTGTTGGTGACACTCGACGTCAGGAATGCCTTCAACTCCGCTAGATGGGTGGATATTCTGGATACGCTGGAAAACTCTTTTCAAGTTCCAGAATATCTAATGCGGCTTTTGAGGAACTACCTAAAGAACCGAAGCCTGCTCTACGACACGACACAGGGCCAACGAAGGATGGAAATTACATCGGGTGTTGCCCAGGGATCTATCCTTGGTCCGGACCTGTGGAACGTGTCTTACGACGGGCTACTGAGACTTGAGATGCCAGATGAGTCGCGCTTGGTCGGCTATGCGGATGATGTTGCGGCTCTGGTCGCCGGACGCACCGTTGAACAAGCGCAACTTAGGCTAGGTATGCTAATGCGCCGAGTGAGGGACTGGATGACTGCTCGCGGGCTCAGTTTAGCACTGGAGAAAACCGAAGTGGTCATCTTGACAAAAAAGAGAATCCCTAGAGTAAGGATGATCAGTATTGGAGATATACAGATCGAATCGAAGCCAGCGGTGAAGTACCTGGGGCTACTGATCGACTCGAAGATGAGTTTCTCTGAGCAAATCAGGGCAACGGCTGAGAAGGCTGCTTCGGGAATATCGGCCCTGAGTCGACTTATGGCCAACGTAGGGGGACCCAGCCCATCAAGAAGACGCCTCTTGATGAGTGCTGTAGGGTCAGTGCTACTGTACGGAGCAGAGGTATGGGGCGACGCTCTCAGCAAGGAGGTATACCGAAAACGATTGGCACAGGTACAGAGGAGGAGCACTGAGAATTGCATCTTCGTATCCAACAGTCTCCGACTCGGCGGTGAGAGTGATTGCAGGCGTGATACCTGTCGCCCTCCTTGCTAGAGAGCGCCGCGCTATTTACCTGCGCCGAAACGAGGATGCGAGGGAGATAGTTGTCCGCGAGGAGAGACAACGCTCGCTTAACAATTGGCAGCAGTCTTGGGTGAATTGCACGAAGGGAAGGTGGACAGCGCGCCTCATCCCGGACGTGAGACCGTGGCTAAATCGAAGGCATGGTGAGACTGACTTCTATCTGACCCAGCTTTTGAGCGGGCACGGGTGTTTTCAGTCTTACCTGCACAAGATCGGCAAGTCACTGTCTCCCGATTGTCGGTTTTGCCCAGGAGAGAAGGACAATGCCTGTCACACATTTTTTGCGTGTACCAAATGGGCCAGGCTGCGAAGGGAACTCTACAGGGAGACGGGAGAGCTCACCCCGGATAATATAGTTGCGGTGATGCTCGAATCGGTTGACAAATGGAACCAGGTGGCACATTATGCTCGGGCAGTCCTAAAATATAAAAGGGACTCACAGCAGCCGGAGGCACTGGGGCTGGGGGATCGCTCTTCTGGCAATTCCTCTTCCCTCCTCCCCTCCCGCTAGGAAAGGGACTCCCCAGCTTGAAGGCGCCCCACGGCGTAACAAAACGAGACCTGGCCCGAAGTAATGTGTCAAACGGTTCCAGGCTAGGTTCTCAGATTGACAGGGGAGGTGTTTAGTGGGTAGTCCAAAGGTATCCTCCATGGGAGTCCCACACTGCCAGACTCGGCGGGCATAAATGCCTTCACCTCCCTACCACAAAAAAAAAAAAACTTCAACATCAAAAAGGACTACATCTCTTGAATCTTAAACTTCCTGATGTACAGAAAATTAAATCTAGGCAAGGGTTCGACCGAAATAAATAACATACTGACGTACTGAGCCCTCTTCTTTTCAACCTCTACACATCTAGCCTTCATAAAATCACAGACAATCAAACTACACTCATCAATTCGCTGATGGCTTTTTTAATACTAAGTGAAGGAAAAAACAGACTAAATAACCTCAATAACCTCCATCAAAAATTCAATAACTTTACAAACTTATGTAATATTTTAAACCTGCTCACAAAATTTGGAAAAATCGCAAGCTAAAGAATCCTACACTAATAAAACTCACTCTTAACTAAATAAAATATCGTGGTATCAGTCAATTAGAATGGACCAAAAATTTCATTTTCCTAAGCAGCAACTTTAACAACCAAAATCACTACAACGAATTCTACAATTAATCCCTAAACAAAGCGAACAAAACAATCAATATATCCTTTAAAATCAGCTCCCCCAAACACGGTCTTCCCCACCTCACATTCAGAACAAAACCATGGTTTCACTATTTCACTCCTAATGGTAATACTCAAAAACAAATAAATAGAACTCTCCTCAACAGAGCCTATAATCACAAGAGATTAAAAAACGCTAAAATAGTTCCATCCCAAGGGTTTAAGTGGTTTGACATCATTGATGATCTTAAACACAGAGTTCTAAATTGTTAACACTTTGAAACTCTAAGGAACAAGTATGAAATCTTTCAAAACAATGATCCCATATCAAAATTTTTCAACAAGAACCATGAAAAGCACTTAATGAATAGCCTTTCTTGATGAAGCAAACATCGAACTTTAAAGTCTTTGCGAATAATCCCCTCAACTTCCAGAACTAACTTTTAATGTCCTGATAGAAGCACTCGATCATATAATCTGCTAACCATTTCAAACTAATACTAACAAACTAACACAATACATCATACCGTCAAAAAAGAAAAAGCTAGAAAAAAGCACAATGGTAGAATAAGTCCCCTTTGGACAAATATCGACACATCGATGGCTTGTGCCGTTGCCTTCTTACTCAGGCCCGAAAACGGAAACACCGCGTCACGTCGCGAACTAATCTCTTCGAGTAGCCTAATCAGCGCCATCTAGTGTTATTTACATCAAACAAATTTTTTAAAGATTTTTGGCAGTACATATGATTGTAGTTTGAAATTTTATCTGTACTATGTCAACGGTTTATTTTAAATATGACACGTCGAAGACATCAGCGCGCAAATATATGTATTTCTATCCCGTTTGTATCATTTCGGCTAAATTTCATCTGAGAAATGTCATATTTGACAATCTCAAAAGTAGCTGTGTATCGAAATTTAGAACTACTGATTAGATGTTTCCGGTACGGGAAGTGACGTCAGGTACGTTAATTAATTTCCTTATGGGCCTGAGTAACATGGCAACGCTTGTGCGCTTGAGCGGTAGCCATTGCACACCTAACGTAGGTTAGGCAGATGAAAAAAAATCTAGTATGCCAAGTTTCGTTTTATACTACATTTCTGTCTAAGCTTTAAGTTAACTGAACATTCCACACCAAAAATCTCATAACAATTTGGCGTGTTTAGAGCGCAGTTCAGTCGATTGTCATCAGTAAAATTACAGTTAAAAACCATTTACTTTCAAGATTTAGACTTGCCAGTTAATTGATTTACTTTTTTGACAATATTCATAACTATTGACGTAAACATAAAGCTAATTTAAAAACGCATTCCCGAATATTTTGAAGCCACAGCTCAATGATTATTACAAATCAACTAAAAAAAAACGCAATTTCTATGATACGAATCATGTTGAAAGGCAAAAGGCGTGAACAATCAATAATTTGTGAATGCTTCGCAATTCTCATCAACTTTGCCGCGGTTAATTTTCTAAAGCATAAATGTACCCCCTATTATCCATTAGTCCCACTATTTTCAATTACTTCCTATCTTTCGTTCGTTATTGTGGACTATTCTGACATTTCATTTATGTCAAATATTTGTCAAAGTGTTGGAAACAGTTAAAGACGGTGTTTGTTGTAAATATTTTGTAAGCGGTTTAAAATTGATATTATTTTACTATATGTGAGTTTGCTGCAAACGTGACTGGATTTTAGTTTCATAGTAGTTGGAAAAATGGTACGTCATAAGTTAATTAGAGTTTTCATTCAGAAAATTTTGCGGTATCGGGTCTGGCGAACTAAATGCATTCCCGCGGCAGGTTGTTCGCATGAAAACAATGCATTGGGCCTGTCAATCTCAATCACCGCAAAATTAGAGAGATTATCATATGTTTAAATAAAAAGTTCTCGAAATCGTAGGTCACACTAGAAAACCGGGCACTTAATTTTTGATGCGTTTTAGTTCTCTGTTGTCCTACAAAATTTATGGGAGCCAAAGCTATCTTGTTTCGAACTTTATAGGAAGTTGGGGTTATCCGTCGGTAAAATATACCGGCATGGACATTTCAATAGACAGTTATAATAATGTAAAATTATCAGCTGGTTATTGTTGTGCTGGTTGTGATCTACGTAACCCATAAATTCAGGTTTAGTATTTTAGAAATGGCAGCATGGGAAAGCGGAAAATTTATTTGAAGCCTTTTGATAGATATACGCTCTTTACAAACATAGCGATACGATAAATGATATAATTTTATATGCCTTGACTTTCTTGCGCTTTTCGCCACCTCCTTAGTTACAAAAAGCTTCTGTCGTTCAGACATAATATGGCTGCCCTATACTCACCGAAAGATTCTCAAGAGAGTTGCCAACGCGCCTGGATCTTGTCCAGGATCCTTTCGTCGACATCGCTGGTCGGAAATTTTACGCGCAGCACCTCCTTTAGTCGAGACCAGTGGAATGATGGCGGAGTGGTGTGGATGCGCCAGTATACTTCAAGCGCTGGACCTCTACATAATAAAGGAAAGTAAACAGCAGCACCGTGTGGTCGCCCGCCAACAATTGGTTCTATCAACGACTTCACCCGAGCTATGAATACCTCTACCGCTATGGTTTCTCGCATCCTACAGAAATGTAGGTTCCAGCCCTGCACCTTGCCGGGGATTCGGGTCGGCTTTATTCGATATGGGTAGTTCTGACGTCCGCGCAGCTTAGAAAGAGCCACAGGATCAATTGTTGGTGATTGGACCTGACTGAGCTGGGGTTGGTATGCTGGGGCCATGGGATTCATGGAGGCGCTGGGCACTGTCCGCGCTGGCTCAAATCGCCTACCAATGGGAAACTCCCAAGGATTGGGATCCAAGTCCCATTACGGAGGCGTTCGGGGACCTGCTTGGGAAACAGTCTCTTGCCTACGCTCCATGGCGTCTATCCAGGTGGTCAGGCCTTGCAGTAATGTGAACATGTCCTGCAAGACCGTTGCATCGACGGATCCTGTAGGCCGCTGGCCTCTAGTGGGTGGAATCACTCCAGCCCCCTCCATGGTTTGAAAATCTGCTGAAGGTGGTGATGCTTGGTCGCGGTGGTTTGAATTTTTGGGTACGCACCCTGCACAGCAGATGTTGTGTAGCTATTCGGTTGTGCTGTGATTTGAATGGGCTGCCTAGAAAGTGGACAATTTTTTGCAGTCTCAAGGTGACGTTGCAGGCAGTTTCGGTGGAATTTATGTCAACAATGCAATGTCCGCACAGGTGTGCCATCATCTACTGCCTGCTCGCATATCACGCATAGCGCGTCGGGCCAGTGTCAGAGCGGAAACGACGCTTGTCTGGTGCGCGTCTCGTAAACATCTTAACCGAAAATAATTATCAGAAAGTGTTAAATAGCTAAAAAAATTAGAATTACAAATATGTTATTTATAAAAACTGAATGTATAACTTGAGAAAAATTTTGAGTAGATTACGTAGTTGTAGAGAGTTTCTACGTCTCGTTCGCTCGAGAGATTTCCCGAAGAAAATCTCAACCGACCTTTCATCGGTTCTAGACGTGAAGTCTTGGAACGTGACTGTACCCATTAGGTCGACAGGTCCGGACACAGTCTGCTCCGAGGTAGCTGCTGGCTAGCTAGCTAGTCCGGAGAGGAGTTTCGGTCGCAGCGCTTACGCGAGCAGACTAAGTCTAAACTACAAAACTCATCCGCCAGTTTAAATGCCCGATTTAAACGCGTCGAACAACTTCCAACGACTCTACTTCAAATTATGTTAAATTCATTCCGAGGAAAAGGAACAAAGACAACCGCTGAAATAATACGCGCTCCCGAATATTGCCGACGCGGTGCCCGAAATAACCTACTCGAATTCAAACCGGAAAAAATCTACTCTAAGAAAAAAACACACAAACTCAATATATGGCACCGCGTACTGACCGCCACGCGAAACCTACCATGCGCAGATTACTGGAAATATAAACATAAATTCCTAATTACGGTAAAAATAGAAATTACTAAAAATTTAATTATTGGAATACAATGTTCTATCCCAAAGTGTCTTGTTGGATTTGTAACAAAATATAAAAAAACTATAATTTTATTTCCTTAACTGGTAAAGCTAATAAAATTAAGCCTCTAAAATTCTAGTCTCCAGCTCTACCGAAATGATTTATTTAAAAGCGAAAATATTTGCTAATGTAGAACGACAGATACTGATGTGCGTTGCTTTCAATCTAAAGTATCTACTAATTTAAAGAATATTCGCCATCACGATTAATTTTTCAAACTTATTGCATTTAAATAATTTACTTCATAATATTGTATACAAATTAGTCATTGCTTATTTTTACTTTGCTCAATCGTAAATGTAAGATGTGGTTTTATTTGAATGT
Organism: Odontomyia ornata; assembly: GCA_963969285.1. Lineage (NCBI taxonomy): Eukaryota > Metazoa > Arthropoda > Insecta > Diptera > Stratiomyidae > Odontomyia > Odontomyia ornata. The sequence continues at coordinate 179,857,046 of OZ017739.1, read as the reverse complement.
TAAGCCTTTTTTCGTATTATTTCCCTGGCATTTTTGTAGATGCTTTTATTCTGCTCTTGGGTTCGTTTGCTTTCTATTCTACCATTGGTTGAAAATAAAAAGCGTTACAATTTCTCCTCAAGCTAAAGGAATAAAACACAGTACTAAAAAGTGGAGGGTGCCAAGAAGTCAATTTTCAAAATTTAAACGGATTTCAAGTTGAACAGTTTCTTGTTTTTTTTTTTTGAGTTGCATCAATGGGCCAACACTCCAAATATTTTTCTAAGTTAATTATTTCAAGGAATATTGGAAGAAACAATAGCCGAAATCTTTTTCTTTTGAAGCACATGAATATTAAATTAAGTTATACGTTTTTTATTTACCGACTGAATAACGGACGATTCGACTCAAACTATGAAAGTTGAATAAAAACAAGCTAACAGGCATTGTGTCAAAACCTCACTTTTATTTTTCGTTTTTTTTAGTACAAACATAATTTGCATGAATATTTCCCTTAAATGAAAAATATAAACGTGGCAAATTTATGTTATGTTATAGTCTAATGTGATGGAATCACATAATACTATACCATAAATAGGCACGCGAGCGGAAGGCCACTCTACCCTGCGAGAGCACCTGTAAACGACTTAAAAAGGGGTGAGCTGACCCGATGGCTAACTCATTATAGTGGAGGGGCCAGCCAACGTTGCAGGTCGCATACCCGGTCAGGTCTCAAAACGAAAGGAAAGACCGAAGGTACAGTTTAATTCATCATTTTTTTATTCCTTGTGCTTGTATTAAATAAATTGGCAATGGCCGATAAGACTTCAGGCAATGTAGAAGAGAACAATAAATCAAAAAAGCGAGGCGAAAAATAAATGTACCATGTAAAATTTGAATTTATAAAAAAATAATGTTTGAAAAACTAATGGTTCAATTTTCTGGTATAATTCTTTTTCTAAATGAATCTAATTAAAACTTAGTTTTTAGGATGTTAATTAAAAGATTATATATAAATAAATAAAATACATATAAATATTAATAATACAACCCTACATCCTCGATGAGCGCCCGTAGATGGTGTGGGTGATGCCTGAAAACATTGTTAGTTAACGTTATCTTTTTTTTATATCCTTATTCCTTGCGCTAGATCCGCACTTAAAGTTGTTAAATTTACTTTCTTTAACTTAGTTACTATTGGTTTTATTCGCAAAATACGAAATTGGTGGCTTTTATCAAAAAAAAAAAAAAAAAAAACTTGCAGTTAATCACGTAATGCATCTGCTCGCGATGAGTCTAATGTCGTTTTCATCTAAGACCAATCTAACAACGCTACGCTCGTCAAATTCGTTTCCACAAATCCCATCGCGAAAGTGATCACCAAAAAGTTAAAAATCTAAAAACTGGCAATTACATGAGTCACGTCGCCACATCTTTGAAATTGTTCGTCGTCCGCGTAGGATCCATTTAACCCTAATTCGTTCCAAAAATTATTACCGAAACTGGTTGATTTCGTTTCATAACAGCTGTTTCCATTCGTAATAAAAGCCCAAAGGCTCAGTTTGATACAGATGAGGTGTTCTTTCATAGTATAAACCACCAATCAAACACGATATGCAAAATGGACGTCGTTCATTACTCTGTGTATTTTGTTTAAAGCCTGCGATGAATCTGGTTATATATTCCAATCTGACGGGATCTTCGTCGTTTAACTTATGGCTTTGACACAAATTCGGGTATCGGCCGTAAGACCAGCAAAGGTCATCACTACATGACTATATAGCGGGAAAATTTTTCTCACAGTGCATTCTTCCTGAAGTTTTCCGACAGATTTCCTTTCCACGCCAAGTACAACAACGTCTTCACCGTTTGCGGTCAACCACGTCGGATTTGAACGTTTTCCTTCACTTATCACCAATGCCCATTATCAGGCGCAACCCTAGCATTACAACCCTCTTCACTAGTGTCGAACTTTTCCCGCTAGCACAGCACTCGGAACGACATGAATCTTCAACGATGATAATTTAGGGGCCACTTGGAATCGGAAATTTCGCTTCTTTCTAGCTAGCACGGTCACTTTCCAGATCCCATTGTCGTCGCGACACTCAAGTGTCGTTTGAGATTCGTATCCCTTCATAGTACATTCCAAGTTAAATCCCAGATAAACCACATCCAACTAAGCAAATAAAATAAAACGCCGGCGCCGTCGCGTATGTGACCAAATGCGTGGAGTTTAGAATTAGAGCAGAAAAAGAACGAGCTCGAAGGAAATTCAAATTAAACCGCGTTCACAAAATGTACGAATAAAAGTGTAATGGCTACCGCGCGTACACCTTACACCACTCAACATAATTATCATCAATTAAACATTTGTAAATATTTCAATTGCAATTCGATTGCTCTTTGGCCACTTGCACTTTTCTTTTTAAACACCGCTTGCGGGCGCGGTTCTCGCACGTGCTCGCTGCTTGGCGATCCGTACCAGACTCTTCTTTGTTACCAATATTCACCTTACGGGAATGGTCGCAACGGCAGTTCACGTGCCAGCTCATCCGTCCCTGTAGATTGCATTCGCCCATGCAATTCGTGGATGAGCTGCGTTAAAAAGGTGTTGGCGTGTCTTAATTTTAATTGCAAATTTAAATGTTTATTTTTTTATATTTACAATCAAAATTTGGATCAGTACTATGGTGGTTTTCGAGCAGTTTGCTTAGGCGACTGCTTGATTCCTAGAGGGTTTTATGATTCGAAATGAGCCAGTCCAGTTGGCCGAGTGAGTGAAGGCTTCGCTGGTGCAAAGAAACTGGTAGTTGCTACCTACTAAGCTAGTTACTACACTAAATCACTCGATACGGTTTGTGTGAACTCTTAATTAATTATTCAAAGAACGTTCACCCTTTGACTTGATACATCTCTGTCCCCGATTAGATTGACCGGAACTTGTTTTTCGAGATTTTACTACGAAAACTATGTCTCTAACTAGGACGACCGTTCCATTCACATTACAGCAATATTGGGCTCATAATGTTCGACTATAACTATAGAAGTGACCGTCAGTGGCGAACTATAAATGACCCTCTCAAAAAAATGTAAATATGTATCATGAAATTCGATCTTCTCATTTCAAAATCTTCCAGGCAGGGACACCAATGGAGTAGCTCTCCTACACGTTAATAGGGACTCCTCTCTTGTGGCACCGTGAATATCCGGACTCTGAATTTGTCTTAGTATGGATTGTCGCGGACTAGCTACGCCGCCAATCACGCAAAATGAAAATCCATATGATTTAAGACAACAAGGCACCGCCTGGATTGGGTGGCTCCAATGTATAAATCAAAAGCCAGTTCAAATGATATTGATGTCCGAAGATAACACAAAATACGAAAGTTGTTGGGGATGCTGATGCACAGTTAGTGCAATAACCTTCAGTTGTTACCTAGCCGCCAAAATTTGAACACCTAGTGGGGTAGCCTAGAGACGGTGGTCTGTCTTATGGCTCACGACTCTAGATAAGCCAGGCTTTTCGGCCCCCACTTTGGGCGCCATGTGTAGTGTAGGACTGCAGCGATGGACTGCTACCTCAACCAGCGAAAGATCAATGCTCAGCTGGAACGGCCTTGCCAGGCGACGCGTAAGGTTACTGGCAGCTAGCGTTGCGGTATCGCGGGGCGGGTTCTTTCCGCCAGCACAAAGACGGTAAAACTGTATCTATTTAACAGGTGTTGAAGGCCGAATTAACCAACTCAAGTATCGAACGAATGAGACGCGGCAGCATTTCAAACAACGACATTTCAAAGTTATCCGCGTGCGAGATACGAGGCGAATTCTTCATTGCCGTGGATACTCATGGCCCACAAATATAGTGAGGCATCCAGGAGGTAGTGATGCCCCCTCGCATCCCTCCCAATCGAATCAGTGATCCAAATCGATGACTTGGCCATAAAAGAAGTGGAAGGCCAAGCATCCCAGACGAGAGCCCCTGAAACGACTAAAAAGAGAAGCTTCGCCCGATGGCTAGCTCTTTTTTTTAGTTTGAGGGAAAGGAGAAGACCGATTGTATTTCTCTTTTTTGTATTTTTAATAGATTCAAAATAATATTTTATATTTTAATGGCCTTCGATAGCTTAAATTAAAAATTTTTTTTAAAATAATTGTAACCGTAAACTAAATATAAATTGTAGGTGATAAAGGGTGAAAAATAATTATAAAATTGCTCATACCCTGGGTGTTGCTAATAATTTTGGAGAAAACAACAAGAGGTAAATGATTGCGGATAAAGTATAATGAGTGAAGCAATATTAATAATCAAATAACAAATTACAAATTTTATCTTCCATCTGTTTTTGTAATACGGTATAATTTCACTTTTTTTGCATTTATTTTTTTAATTATAAATAGAATTATTAATTAAAATTATTTTTCCAAAAAAATACAATTATTTTTTGTTATAATAAATTCATCTAATAATATAAATTTTAATATTTTAAAAATGATTAAAAATGCACGAGTACTCACCTCATTCCTTCGATGAGCGCTCATTGCAGGAATACGGTGGCTGAAAAGCAATTCTTGATTTTAATGTTTTTTAATTTAATTTAACTGGTTTCTTTGCTAATGGGTGAAATTTTGCAGTAATGGTGGTTTCTCTTTTGGCATAGCTGGCATCGTAGACAAAACCTGTCGTTAGCCGTTTAGCTTCAGCGACTTCAAGCGGCGGACAACAAAGTAGTGTTGTTGCTACCCACAATCTTCAAAGCAAAAGGAGGAATAAAATATGTCAACACATTTTTCTTTTCTTCAGTTTCTACGTTTATGCGCTATATGAATTTATGGCGATATTTTATCGATATAAAAATATTCATGGTAATATTTTTTCTGTTCAATATTTTCTTTTTATATACCGTAAAATTGAATTGTTTTCTTCAGTTTTCAGTGAAAAGAACATCTTTCTGACATTTTTTAGACATAAAATAATACCTGGTGTTGAGGTACTTTTTTATGAACAAATGTAAAAGGGAGATTCTACGTCTAGCACTCGTTGCGTGTAGACGTGTTTTTAATTCGCTCCTGTCAAAAATTTTTATAAATTAAAATAATTTTTAAAACGTCAATTAGAAAGTAGTTTTAGAAAAAAAACATTACTTCGAACAATTTATCGAGTATCTGCATTTTACCTGCGAGAAAGTTTCAAAAAAGAAGAAGAGTTTTTTCACCGGGGGGATGGAGGAGCCCGATGGCTTCCCACCGCTGGGGGACCCAGGGCCAGGCATTTCTAATACGACGAATGAAAAAATTATGAAGCGGAAAAACGATCAAGACAGCTGTGAGCATGGCAAGCGTATTACGCGTTCAAGTGAAGAATACGAAAGAGTAACCAGAGAAAACGCGAAGGTTACTAAACAAAACGATGAGAATACAAAGTTTGGAGGATATGATTCGGACATTAACAAATGTGAACAAAACAAAAGTGATGAAGCCACAGAGTACGTCCGGCAAAGAAGAAGCGATAACAAATAAGAAGAATGAGAAAAAGGAAGCGACAACAAACAAGACCAACGAAAAAACAGTAGCAACGCAGAAGACTCAAACATATAAAGCAAAATTACAAGATACGAGCAAGACATCAATCCATGATGCTGAAAACATACTGAGCGCAGGAAGAGAAAACGACAGCGCCAATTACTATGCGGTACTGTCTGCGATGAATGACGAAATGGACATCGAGATGGAGTGCCAAGATAGCATAGGCAATATTAATGATTGTAGTAATAATTTCATTGAGAAAATTATACTGTGTTAACTGCGGTATATTTGGACACCCAGCATCATGTCGAGGATGCCCTCGGTATCAAGATGCAAGAGTTAAATTTTCCCCAAAACAAACCCAAGTATTGTACATTACAACTTGTTACCTCCCAACTTCGTCAAACCCAGAGTATCATTTGCACTCGCTGCTAGAGGACCAGCAGACAACAATGTAAATAAAATAAATAATGTAAGTGGCAATAATGAGCTGCTTCTCAAAATTGACCAACAGCTTGAATCTCTTTCAGATCGAATAAATAAACAAGACCAAAAAATCAATTTCATTTTTCAACGTTTAGGCCAACATGCTTCAAAATGGTTTGTCATCCAGTCACATTCCCATGGATAGGATTCGTCTTATCTCGATCAAAGTCAACTCAATCGTTGCTCTACATCGACGTGACTCAATTCATGGCACTCCATGACATTCAAGGATTTTGAACTCGTAAGAAACGATAGGGTAATAGGTGATGGGGGAGGTGGCACCGGGATATTGGTTCGAAGACCCTATTGTTTCCAAAATATTGAAAAAGACGAATTCAAAAGTTTTGAATCTCTTGAAGTGTCCGTTATCAAAATCTCACTGCCAGGTGGGGATAACCTCATCGTTATCTCTGCCTATGCAGCTGGTGGAACTGTTCTCAAGGAGGAGCTCGAATTGAACAGGCTGCATAATTTTATATTCTTGCTGGTGACCTGAACCCCAAGCATACATCATGGCTGAACGCCACCAATAATCCAAGAGGTGTATTCCTGAAATCGTGGATAACCGAGAACCAAAATGGATCGGAGTTCCCAACATACCCTAGGACAAATTCATATTTGGACCTCTGCATTGCTGACGCAAGACTTGAATCCAACTTTAATAGTCCTCAACGGAAACTGCAGGTGCTTCCTTATGTTAGCGACCATAACGCAATCGTAATGGAAATCAATCATCAAAGGGATGATCTCTTCCTCATTCCAGTTCAAAAAGAAAATCATCGGTTGAATTTCAAAAACCAGACTGGGGAAAGTTTCAAAAGAAGTTTAATCGAGAGTACCAGAAGCAATGTCCTCCTTCTGATGATGGCAACCCTTGCTCAATGGTTCCTAATGACAGGAACCTAACTAACGATGAAATAGATCTCTATTTGTCGTCCCCAAGATTAAACATCGAAACAATATGGAAGGATATGAAACACCAACCATTGCAAGATTGAAATTGAAAAGCCGTCTTCTCACACGTGTCAACAATATTTATCGACGATTTTTGGACTACAACCATCCCTCGTTGGCTTTGTTGAAATTACACCTGAAGAATGTCCGGGACTTCATCCGTTCATACTTCAGGAGTGAGGTCAGCAATCAATGGGCGGATAAATTGAGGGGTATTAGCCCACAGGACCCAGATAGCATATTCCGTAAGAAGTCTCGAGTGAAGGTATCGAATCTTGAAGTCACTAGTGATGAGATAAATCTTCTCGATAGGGCTGGTATCGAAATTGATAGTAAGACTCCGGATAGAAATGGAAACAGGATTATATGTGATGGATTGCAGAAACTTGCCCTGATTGGAACACATTTTCAATTGGTTCATCTACCAAACCCTGAGAGAGGGAATGAAATATTTTCAGAGGTCGTTGAAGCAAAAGTTTCCGACTTCAAATCAAGCCTGAACGGCCAATCAATTCTTCATTTCAATGAAACATTAACATCTGACTTCATACCGAGCTTGAAACTTATTGATTATTTTGTCAGCTATGAAGAATTGTGTTTCATATTTCGCAGGATAAACAACAAGAAATCATGTGGTACTGATGGTATTCCAAATGTAGTTCTCCGACATTTGCCTGAGGTTGCTATTAGGAATTATTGCATATTGTTCAACAACATGTTGAGCAATTCATATTTCCCAAATGAGTGGAAAAAGGCTAAGGTATTTCCGATCTTGAAGAAAGGAAAATAATCTTCATGCCCTAAAAGCTGTGGCCCAATCAGCTTGTTGCCTAACGTCAGCAAGGTGTTTGAAGTGATACTCAACAGAGCATTAAACGCCCACATTGAGGAATATGAGTTGATGCCGCATTGCCAATTTGATTTTCGTGCCAGGCATTCGACCACACATGCAATAACGAAAGTAACCTCAGACATCTGTTGGAAACTAAATGATAGACAATGCGTTGGAGCATGTCTCATTGACAGCCTTTGATACGGTGTGGTTAGATGGACTAGTTTTTAAATTCCTTCAGGACAAGTTCCCCAGACACCTTGTCGCCATGATGTGCAATATTTTATACGGGAAATCGTTTGTTGTAACTGATGGAAATCCGACAACAATGCGCGAATTCAAGGTCTTGAATGGTCTACAGCAGGGAACAGTTACTGCGCCTCTGCTCTTCTCAATATTCATTCGCAAGCTATTGAACGGCTTTGATTTTAACGTCTTGCCAACGCGATCATTGGTAGCGTTTGCTGATGATCTGATCATCTATACGGCGGACCAAAACGCTACAATAGTTCAATGATGTGCAGCTGTACACTGACAATTGAAGAATGAAAATAAATGACAGAAGTGCGAAACAATTTTGATTCGGACAACGCTGTAGGGGGTCAGTCAAGACCTGAAGCGTAATTGGAAAGATTTCCACATCATGGCTGGCGAGGGTAATTCAGAACGAGTTCCACATAAGTCCTGTGTTCAATACCTCGGTGTTCATCTCGATCAGTATCTGTACTATAATGAACATATCAAAATCATGCTCAGTAAGGCATTAAAAGTAGTCATGGCCCTACGAAGACTCTTTCATTCCAAATACATTGATCAAAAGGTCAAAATTATCTGTTACAAGACCCTGGTTAGGCCAATTTGACATATGGATGTCAGATCTGGTACAACCAGAGTGCTAGTACTATATAAAAATTAAGAGTTTTCGAAAGGAAATGTCTTCGTGCATTTAATGGTTTGCACAGAAAGCCTTAGACGGATTGGAAACACTTTACATCGAATAGAAAAATTTATCAAACTGCGGATGTGACGATAGTCGATATCTTTATATTGAAACTTCTTCGGAATCATACCGCAAGATCTGTAACTGTGAGTGAAAAGCCTTGGATTTCACAGCCGTTCCACCCTACAGACGGGTATATTGCGACTTGCCTCGCTACTGGCTTCGTTCCTCCAGAAGCATTCGTGTATTTGGACATGAATCGATATGTTTTTGATTCTGACGGGGTCCCAGTCATATAACATATTACATATATAGACCGGCCACCGATAAGAAGATAAAATATCCTCCGAATTTGAGTTCACGAGATCAACAATTCCAATGGACATACTCATTTGCGATCGAGCTGAGACGGGGCAATCTAGATATTGGTGGCTGAATGACAATGTCTAAATTATTCGTGTTTATTCTCAGTTTTAGTGTTTTTTGTTACTTAGTTTTTGAGTTTCAGCTCATCATTGCTACATTTAGTGTTGTTGAAAAATTAGGGATAGGTTAGGTATATGTTATGTTTATTATATTACGTTTAGAGATAAGGTTAAACGCGTAGGTTAGGAATATTGTGATAAAAGTTTTCAGTATAAGATAAAGTTTTTGATTGAATTTTATTAGAGTTAGGCTAAAACATATTAGGTGTAGAATCAAAGTTCACTGTTGTGTTAAAATTATAAATAATTTTAGGATAGTGTTGGCTGGTTTTTTTCTCCTCTTTCCAATCACATCATAAAATATGTAAAATCTTAATTAATATGAATTCGCTATAGTTTTTTGATGAAATGTGTTTAACTAATATCGTATAAATTTAGAGAGCAATTTGGGCCATAAAGTTTTTGTATTTTTATTGTTTGGAATTTGCTTTATATTCTGTTAAAATTTATAACGATTAGTATTGAATAAAACGCTTTTGACTTTGATTTTGGAACTTAAAAAGGAGCAATAGTGCCCACTTCCGATCATATGTTGTTTGTAGTTACTGAATAACACCTTTCCTAAAAAAATTCTTTACCCTAAAAGAAGAAACTTAAATCCTGTCACAAAGTTTTCTGCATTTGTTTAAGCTAGAAAGTGAATCCTAATACTTAGATAAAATCAATCTTGCATCGTTTTGATAAAATTACTTATTTTGTATAAAGCAGCATTAAAAGAATGAAAGGCAAAATGGTAATTTTTACTTCTTATATATATATATACATATATATATATATATATATATATATATATATATATATATATATATATATATATATATATATATATATATATATATATATATATATATATATATATATATATATATATATAAATATTATTGTGTTAAAATTTAAAGTGATATATTTAAATTTACATTAATACTGCAAGCCATAAGAACCGCCTCCCGTTGATTTTTACGTTTTGAAGCCTGAATAAAAAATGTCATAATTGATGCTACGTACCATATATTGAAACTTACACTTTCCAGGTTTCCCATAGACATCGCTCCAGCTGAAGAGCTTTTATCAATCAATCTATAAAATTGATAATGACGACATTATGTAAAAGATTAAAAGGCACCTCTTCGAAAATAATTTCAGCTATCACAGGCTTTGCCAAAAGCATGTTCTAGAAGAGCGAGGATTAAAATTTGCATTGAAATTTAGTATAAGAAATTCATACGTTCTCCAAATTCTGTTTAGATCCCACTAAAATATTCGGATGACTATTGTTGACGATTTTTCGTCGTTTCCGGTCCAAGAGTCGTGAAATTGAAGGGGGGGGGGGGGGGGGGGGGCTAAATGTAAAGTACAGGCGACTAAATAACACGCTATCCAGGGCAATAATATTAATCGCCAAATCTGAAGGAATGGTTCGATGATCGCACTAAAATTAATGAATATACATAATCTGACACATGCTGAATTAAATTCTGAATTTGGATTCTAAAATAAAGCAAATTAAATAGGCATTTTAATCAGATATGAAATGTACAAGTACTCACACTTCCAAAAGCAGCTGTAGAGATGTTAATATCTTCAACTCCCCATCGAGTCTAAAAATATTGTATAAGATATTTGAGTTTGTACGAATATTAATATAGAAATAGAAATCATACATTTTTATTTTTTCTGCAGTTGTAATATATTACAAATGAATGTTGTGGCCTTGCATCAGGGGACAAACGTACTCTTTTATTTAGATGAATGATTTCGTCTTTGAAATGGTCTTTGCGTACTCGGGAATATTCAATTCTATTAATTCCAACAATTCGACGCGATTCCATTTTTCTTTATATATATATATATATATATATATATATATATATATATATATATATATATATATATATATATATATTTATATTTATATATATATATATATATATATATATATATATATTGTCGCGTGTTTGCCCAGTTGTCTCCTTCCATACGAGCAATGGTCCGATGTCTTCATCGGCTAACTGGGCATTTCGAATCTCCTCCGATGACCAACCTTCATCGAATTCGGCCGTTATCACTCGCAGATCAACGGTCGGCTCCTTTTCCTCAATCTGCCGGCAATGCTTGCAGTTAGCTGGACATGGATGACGAGATAGGGCGTCAGTATTTCCATGAACTCTGCCCTTGTGAAGTAGTTGGCGCCTCACTAGGTCTGGCCGGATAGTCGATCGGGTTGCACCAGTGTCGTTTGTTATGGTGCAATGTTCTTCATTAACTTGACCAGGAAGGCATAAGTCTGCTTCTCCACGATGTTGCCTTGACACGGTGATGGGGGTGCTGGGGATGTCGATCCTCCTAGCCGACGTCCGCGCATGAAGTTGGCCCTTTCAGTTTGATGGGGTTCTATTCTAGGCTCCTGACACGGTCTGGTTCTCCACCATTCTGGACAATAGCTCCGTTTTCTTCGCTTCTTGCAGTCTCTTTGCAGGTGCCCCTTCTCACCGCAATCCAAGCATGTATGCGCACCATTTACTTGCGGCTCTTGCTCACGCGCTCACACCTGCACTCGTCTGCCACTACCTTGCGAACCCGGGCAGTGGTACGAGTCACATTTTTCACTGCCTCAAAGTTCAGGCTATAAGCCAATGCATCCTTGACTGTTTGCTTTTGAGCTAAACGCACGGCTTGTTGCAATTCCTGGTCTTCTAAGGCGCTGATGAATGCTTCTGTTGCTGCGTCATCTCGATGTTCTGGGTCGTACGCTGGGTAAGCCAAAAGTGCCAGTCGCTCAATGTCTTGGGCTAGCTGCTGTAAGGTTTCGCCAGACTTCTGCATCCGATGCCGTAGCTGTGCCCGATAAATTTGCTTCAGATGGGCGCCTCCATAACGCATGTCGAGCGCATTCAATATAGCAGCCGGGTTTGAGTGTAAATCAACGGGGATAGTCTGCAAGAGTTCGGCAGCTGGGCCTCTTAGAGCAAGAATTAATGCAGTTGTTCGTTCCTGCTCGTTCCACTGATTTATCCTAGCGGCGGCTTCAAACTGGATTTTGTAAATACTCCAGACCGTTTGCCCATCGAATATTGGTGCTTGCACATTTCTGGACGTGGTTTGCGCTGCGGTTATAAGCGGGGCTGGTGAAGTCGTTACTACTGCCTTCGCTGCTTCCAATTCTTTTTTCACCACTCTTCGACCTGGCTGACCTTTTCCTCGACCTGGTCAACCTTTTCCTCGACGCCTTTAATTTGTTTGTTCAGATGAATGAGCTCCGCTTTTATTTCGGTTGACTATTTCTCCAGCTTCTGTGTGATGTCTGCCTTGGTTTCGATCGCTTGTTGGTCCAGCTTCGCTGATTGTTCATTTAACTTCGTAGTTAAATTGGATGACTGTTGTCGCTGCTCTTGCTGCATCAGCGCATTTTCTGGTTCCTTTGGTTTTGGTGTTTCTGCTTCACCACCTTCTGCGCCTTTTTCTGCATCTGAGGGCTCACCCGAATCCAGATACGCGCCTTCCGATTCAATTGCGTCACGCAAGCGTGCAATCAGTGTGGCCTTTGTACCTTGCGTAGCCAGGTTTCGCTGTTCCAACTCTTCCTTAAGCTCCGACATGGTCAGTTCATTAATTTTTAAGTTTAGACTTCGTGGCATTTTTAATGTTTCTTTAAATTTTACTATTGTGCACTATAAAAATGTTCAAATTTTCACTTTCAAAATTTTAATCTCACTTCTCGACACCATTGTCGCGTGTTTTTGGTTCGCGGCCAATAATTATAATGTTCCGGGAAAGTGAAAACGCAATGTCTTTTAATTTAAGTTAAAAGAGTTTATTTAATTACAAAAATGCACAATAATCAATTTAACCCTTTCACTAATTTTAATTTTCACTATTAAAAGTCTAACATTTGTCCATAAATTTCTTATCGCAATTGTCTTCTAAATCACTTCACTATTACGAAAATCACTTTTCTATTACTCGAACAATATCGCTTCCCACACATTATCGAAGTTCTTATCGCGGTCGAATGAATCATTCCCCCATTCATTCAGCTCGCCTTTATATAGGGTCTCTAATCATTCAACTCAGTTCTCGTACATTGGTGAATGAGCGGGAACATTCCAGCAGTGAATGAATGGAACAGTGACTCACTTTCAGATGTTGTTCATGCTTGGTAGGTTCTCGTGGTTTCGAGTAAATTCGTTTTGTTGATGTTCTTAATTGTTGTGAAAACAATTGCGACAGTAGCTCGCAGAATTATTTGTACATGTAACAATATATATATATATATATATATATATATATATATATATATATATATATATATATATATATATACATATATATATATATATATATATATATATATATATATATATTTATTTATTTATTTATTTATATATTTATATGTTTATATATATATATATATATATATATATATATATATATATATATATATATATATATATATATATATATGTATCATTCGCAATTGTGAAATGATAAAAAATTACGATAAATTATAACCCCCTTTAAAAATGACTCGATTTCGTGCCGCTTCTGATTTAAGCCACTGGATTTGCGGTAAAATATAAACCAATACAAACAAAATATTCCAAATATTTTCGAACAGTTTTCTTCTAGTTTATAACTTGAAACTATTAGAACAAAACTTTCTCGCGATTTCAAAACCATAAAACTATTAATTTTTACCTAAAGTATGATTTTCCACTCGAGTCACTATTGAAATTTGAGCAACATAGCACTGAACAACGCAATGACATTTGCTAACGTTTAAGTCACTTAATTTAATAAAGTTTCACTATGTATCGGGTGAAACTAGCCGAAACAGTAAGTACTGTGCTCATCGCTTAAATGTTTACTGTACTTTTCGAGAAAATCGCGAGAAAATGGAACTTTCCGCACATAGACCACCATGAATAGACGAAGGCGTAAAATAAACTTTGACGTTTCGAATAATTTCCCCTCTCCGCGCAAAAGCAAAATATCGGAATTCACATACAGGGTTTTACACGGATAGACTAACTCCACTTCTCTCTTTCTCTTAGACTTCAACTAACGTTTTGACATTGACAGCTCATTAAAAAAGTTGAAGCGTGAGTTCATATAAAGATACGAAATTGTTATGTCCCTACTGTAAAACCCTATACAAAGCCCGCAAAAACAAAAACCGTAACGACGACGTCTATTTAGCGATAACCCACAAAACGACGCAAAATGTCGATGGAAACTAGCCAAGTCAACAGACTTCAAATGTCCTACAGTCGTCGCGCATTTATCCACGTAATGGGCGACAGGTCTTGAACAGGTAATTGGCAAGTTGGCATGAATGTTTCTTGCATTGTCAATTGCGGATCGACTACGAACGTCTGCCCGCAATGAAAGTTCACTGAATTTCGCGACCTACTCGCACAGCCTCCTCAACCGGGGATGAATTGCGAATTTATGTAAACTTTTGAACCTACGTTGCAAATAACTTCTTCTCTCGGTGTGGCACTCTCACCAACGACATGAGCGATGCGTTGTGTAATGACACTTTGAAACAAAAATCTTGCGATATGAACCTTTGACCTGGCTCGCGCAAACCATATGCCACACGCGCTATCAAAAACAAAGCAACAGTCGCTGTTGTTCAGCCTCAACTGCTTCACGTGCGGAGCACCCGCACTGTCCGAATCAAAAGTAAAACACAAAAGACAAACAGCCGATACTTCCACCTGGATAGGAAAGTCTTTTTCCTTTGCACGACTTCACGCCAGAGAATATGGAAAATACCACGTTTCTCGTGAAATTTCCATTGCTGCCTCACGAAATTCCATTGAGTTTTTGTCGCGCGAATTATGAATTTAATGTATTTGCAGTAGAAAAAAAAAACAAAACCTTTCGATACGCAAGTTTAAATTTTATTGATCATCAATTCGAACTAACAAATGAACTAGCTACAATTATGTTCTTAGTTGTATTTATAATGTTACAAAATGTTTATTTGGAAATTTACATTTCATGAACTAGATCTTGCAATTATGCTTATTTTGTTTATTGTGCAAATTTATTGGAAATGATTTAGTAATATGATTATAAGTGATTGACATGATATTGCTGATGGTATGGCTTTGATGTGCGACACGTTTATAGGTGATTGCTCCTTGGGTGCATGATATTGATGATGATATGGTTTGATGTATGTGGTGAAATACTATTGAGGACGTAACTCCTCCCCCCTAAGAGGGCGACAGCTGGATGAACTTCTATTCAGTTGTAGCATGATCCGGGTGGTGATGCTGGTTTTGATTTTTCCGTTTGCAGTGGAGGTATGTGCTGATGATTATGACGGCACTTAACAGGATTCCAGATACCGGCAAAATACAATTCCACACTTGGCTGGGAATTTCGAATAGTTGGAAGTGGCTTTCGTCTGGGAATTTGTATCTATTTAGTCCACGGAGTTGAATATCTTCTCGAGAGTTAGTGGTATTAATTTTGCTTGATGTTAGAGGTAAGACATCTGTATTGTCCCAGAATATGCTGTTTTGGCTATTATAGGTGATGTCGTTAATGGAAATTTCGCACTTTTCGAAGTGTATTAGAGCAGTTCCAGCGATTGTACTGTTTGAAGGTCCGCAAGTTGTTTCAAATTTAGTTTCAGGAACGTTGACTACGAGGATATAATTTGGTTCGGGTTGTGATGTATCCGGTACTCCTGGCGTGATTTCGTACTGGCAGGATGCTGGTATTCCGTTTATGATGTTAGCTATGCACCTGGAATTTCTTGACTGTTGCTGGTTAGTTTCTCTTTTGCAGTAATATATTCCCTCGATTTTTGGGCATTTATTGTCAAAAAATTGGACACTTTGGGTTTCTAGGATGGCGTAGGATTTTGTAATAATCTGTGTTTTTTGTTGAGGAAGAGGTATGATATGGAAGAATGGGTAGGTTACGTTTAATAGGATTGGTATTTGTACGTTAAATATTATATTCGAATTACTGTAGTAAGCTTGAAGATTAAGGAGTTCATAGATATTTTCATCTGATTGGATTTCTACTGATTGACTTTGGAGAATTCTAGATATTTCCGTAATTTCCATCGGACTTAAAATTTGTTTTGAGATTATGTTCAGTCGGGCAAGTATGACAGCTTCAGCTATGTCAGAGAGGTGATTGTTAAGTAGATCTAAATTGTAATTTATCTGGTTTAAATATTGGATGTGAAGCATAGAATCGTGTTCCCTTTTAATTTTATTTTGTGAGTGCAGTAAATATTTGTTAATGATTTCTGTTTGGTTGTTTATGTGGTTCGTAATATTATCAAATCGTTCCATCATGAGTTTGTTCAATTTAGATTGCTTAAGGACCATTGTTCTCAAATTGAATTGATTCAACATTAGCTTTTCGATATTCTTATTTATTTGTACAGCGTCATCAGCATCCATGTTACCCGTAATACCCTTTATTATGGATCCAAGTCCGTTAATCAGTCCTCTTTTCGGTCGGAGTCTGGGCATCAGTGTTTGTAGTTTGTGTGCTAATTCTTTCGTTTTTAGTTCCGTAACCGTTAAGGTGTCTATTGCTTCGGGTGTTTTTTCGAATTTATTTACAGAGTCTACAATATTGCCAATAGCTTCCTCGTAGTTCTTGAGTTTTACTATGTGTATTAGATTTTGATACGTGATGATGGTTCTACCCATCCCCAATCGCAGCGGTAGAAGTCCCTGGTTGTTGTCCAGCGTTTGTATTTCCATTCTCTGTCCTTGAGTCGTCAAAATTACCCTGAAATTTACGCTTTCGTTTAATCTTCGATTTATGCAGTTTTTGATTTTTGGTGGTAATTAGTGTAACTTTCATGTCCTTCCTTACTCTATGCTTACTAAATCTAGGGGTGGTTTTATTCCGTCTACATTCCTTTCGAAATATGGTTTCATTCTCTTCGAGAATTGGTGGAGCTGTTCTGGTTGCATTTAATTTCCCTAAATTATTCTTTACAAGTTCGTCGACCCTACTTTTTATTTCCGGATAAATTTGTGATCTGAATTCGTTTAACTTTTTAAGATAGTCGTATTCAGTATTAAAAGAAAATTTTTTATTGAATAAATGTGTTCTGCCTGAGAAGACTTCGTAAGGGGTAAGTTTTGTAGTGGAGTGAATGGCGTTATTGTAGGTAATAATAGCTTCGTTTAATATGTCTTCGTGGTCTATGTCCAGATTCTGTTTCTTTCGTTTTACCAAAATAATTCTGTACGTCTCGGTAAGAGTAGAGTGCCATCTTTCCATATAGGCATTGCTGCTAGATTGTTGATATGACGTATAGTGAACTTTGAAATCGTATTGTTTGCAGAAGTCCTTGAATATACTGGCCGTCATCTCAGTACCTTGATCTGCAACCAACATTTTGGGGATGCCGTGTAGGCTAATAAAGTGTCGGAGTGATTTTATAATGTTAATACTGTTCTTTGTGTCTAGCGTATATGCAGCGGCAAATTTTGAGAAACGATCTATGATGGTCAGGATTGGTTTACCATTGATGGTGTATACGTCCGTGTACAAACTATCTAAAGGTTTTTGCGGACTTTCGGAGACTTGGTACTCTATTTTCAGAGGACTCCTGTCATATTTTTGGATCTGACAAGTTTCGCAATTGTTTATTATTTTTCTAACCCTTTCTTTAAGATGAGGAAAGTAATAATCTCTCTTCAAATGTTGGACTGTTTCATTTATGCCCCTATGATTACTATTCATATGGTAATCATTAATTACTTTATCTTGTTCATCTGCGTCCGTTATCTCCTTAAGCATTTCCGTGCATCGAATTAACTTAAAGATTTGGGATTCAGAGAAAAATTTAGAGTAAACGGATTGGATTATGCTAAAAATTTCATCGGTTGTGTATATTGCATTAATTTTGTTTGGGGCTAGAAATCTTTTAAAAAGTTCTGTAATATTACTTTCGTTAAAATCATGCATGCGTATGGTACGTCTCTGTTTATTTTTGAATGGCATTTCCAAAGAGGTTTGTGGTGTCCTGGTGGTTTTTTCGAAAATAATTTGAAGAGAGAATTCATTTAACGGGCGTTCGGAGATCGGAATCCCATCATTTAAATTTTCTTGTGCAGAGTGTAGGGTTGAACCGTTTTCGCTCTGTAGTGAAGTATTAGTAGTTCTTCCAAGGGTTTCTGTGATATTAAATTCAACTTGTTCGTTGGAGATTGTACCAGGAAGCTTAATTCTACTTAAGGCATCCGCATTTAAGTTTTGATTTCCTTTTTTATAAACCACTTGATAATCGAACTCTTCTAACCTAAGGCACCATCTTACCAATTTAGAGTTAGGTTCTTTTAGACTCATAAGGTATGTCAGTGGTTTGTGATCAGTGACTATTTGGAATTTTCTTCCAAATAAGTAAGGTTTAAAATATTTCACAGCCCAAACAATTGCTAATAACTCCTTTTCTATAGTAGAGTAGTTGATCTCGGTATCTGTAAGAGTACGGCTGGCATAACAAATAGGTTTATCGCTACCTATCGAACCCTGAGACAGTACTGCACCAATCGCGTAATTGCTGGCGTCCGTAGTTATGATGAAGGATTTGTTAAAATCTGGATATTGTAATATCGGATCATTCATTAAAAGGTCCTTGCATAATTCGAAAGCCTTAATATATTTGTCAGTCAGCTGGACAGTACGACCCTTTTTTAGGCACTCGGTGAGTGGTTTGGTCAATTTGGCAAAATCCTTGATGAATTTTCTGTAGTATCCCACCAAGCCTAGGAAGGATTTTATTTCTTTCTGGTTTCGGGGAATCGGGAAATCCCTTATAGCCTGCACCTTCAGCTGTAACTATATGGCCTAGGAAGGCAATTTCCTTATGAAGGAACTCTGACTTATCAAGTTGCACCTTGAAATTGGCTTCACGTAACTTTTTGAATACTTTCCTCAAATTCTCTCCGTGCTCCTGAAGCGAAGTCGAGAATATAATAATATCGTCCAAATAAACTAAACATATTTTCCCTTGGAGGTCTTGGAGTATATTATCCATAACCCTTTGGAATGTAGATGGGGCGTTCTTCAACCCAAAAGGCATCCTGACATATTCATAATGGTCCCCATCTACGGTAAAAGCAGTCTTCTTAATATCCTTGGGGTCCATTTCAATTTGATGGAATCCACTAGCAAGGTCTATAGTTGAAAAGTATAGACTTTTGCCCAATTTGTCAAGTATCTCGTTGATATTTGGTAGTGGATAGCGGTCGGTCATCGTTTTCTCATTAAGCTTACGATAATCGATGACCAATCTCCATTTCTGTTTCTCACTTGCATCCCGTTTTTTGGGGACTACCCAAACTGGGGCGCTCCACGGGGAATAGCTGGGTTGGATGATCCCTTGGTTGAGCATATCTGTGATTTGTCTCTTTACTTCATCCCTATGGATGTATGGCTATCGATAGGACTTAGTATATATAGGTATATCGTCCGTGGTTGGGATACTATGTTTGATTTTGTTGGTAAAACTAAGTTTCTGTCCTTCCTGGAAAAATATGTCGTCGTATTCTCGGCATATTTTTAGGATAAGTTCCTTTTCTTCTTGGTTTAGGTGATCAACACGAATTAATTGGGAAATATTTTGGGGAGTCACAATGCAATCCACTTCAGGAATGCAGTCGATATTAAAATTGAAGACTTCATTAAATTTCGCAGGGGAGAATTCGGAGACTTTTAATGGTTGTTCTAGGAAGAGTAATTTGTCGTCATCGGATTGATTTGTTACAGCTAGGAGGCTGAACCAGTCTTTGGCTTTGTATATCCCTTCTGAAATCTGAAGATCGGGTGCGATTTCGGTATTTGGTATATATATATGTCCCCTTCCCGAATGTCAACGGGGAGTTTCACTATGTATTTTGATTTAGAAGGCACTTTGTACCTATTCGAGATATTTGGTTTAAATTCTAAAGGAATTTTAAGCCTGGTCAGTAGTTAAAGTTCCATTTGCTAGATCAACTTTAGCTTTAAGTTTCGTTAGTGCGTCTAAACCTAGTAAACCATCAAAGTATTGGTGAAATTTAAAAATTAGAAATTTTATTTCACCTGGGTGCTTAACTGTGTTAATGATGACTGGCTTTGTTATTTCGATATCGTTCGGATGAACGAATTCAGGGTTAATAAAAGATGTAGAGGCTCCTGTATCGATTAGGAATTTCAGATCCCTTCCAAATGGAGAGGATATTTCTACATACGGAAGATTAGACCCATGTGTATTTATATCTATATATCCTGTTGGTCTACTGAGGCTTTTAGCAGAAAATTTCCATCATCGATCTCATGATAACTAGCCTCGCATTGTATTTTATTCGTATCGTAGCCGTTCATATCATAAGGAATGCTTGGTTGGGGTTGGTATACTGTGTCCTGTTCGTAACTAGCCTCGGTATCCTGAACGTTCTCAGTTATGTCGGGTTGTCCATAATAATAGTATTCGTCTAAGTCTTGTCTGTATTTTTCGTTGGGGTCCGGTTGAAAATATCCGATATTATTTTTCTTCATAGAGTATGGTTCTGTATGATCAACGTTGTGCAATTCCTTGAAAGTAAATCTCGGAGGACCTGTAGAACGGAAGAAATTATTCCTCTGAGGTTGCTGATATTGTGGTTGTCTATTACGCAAATTTGTGTTACCGGAACTAGTATCCATTGGTTCCGGTCTCGGTAACGTTGGTCGTTGCGAGGGTAAACCGTAATTATTTGTGTTGAACTTAAAGTTGGGGATTCGATTTGGAAGACTCCCTTGGTGAAATACATTTTGAGATTGGAAAGGTTGGAATGGTCGTGACACTTGTTGGAATGGGTTTTGAAATTGAAAAGGTTGGGCTGGTCGAGTTGTCGTTCGAGGATATTGGTGAAATGGTTGGCTTTGAGAATACGTGGATTGACGTGGGTGGAAAATTGGTAACGTATTGTTACCGAATAGATTTGTGTGGGTTTTCCCGGTTGATTGATTTAAAGCTTTTCCCACAGAATCAGTTGGCGATTTTTTAAAGACGTTCGAATTCTCGTGTTTTGCATAAAAGATATTCTGTTCCTGTATGCAATATGCAAAGGCACTTGCTAAGGAATCAGGTTTCATGGCTCTTATTGTAGCACCGAAGAGTTCGCGAAGCCAAGTCAAAAATGTATTCAGGCACATTTCTGAATATAAATCCCGTTTGGCTTTTATAACGTTCTGGTCCGACTCATGTATTAGAATGTGATTTATCATTGTAGATAAGAGTTCGATAATTTCACTATAATATTTTTCCACGGTTTTTTCATTCTGTTTCGTATTATGTAAATCCCTTATCAGTGAGGTCTCATTCCTCTTATCACTGTAGTGCAGAGTCAGATTCGTTTTGATTTCCGCCCAGTCTAATGAAGTTCCGTAAATATTCAGGACTTCATTTGCGGGACCCTCAATTTTATTGCGTATAGCACGTAGTAATACCTTGTTATATGCAGTCGAAAAAGTACCGATAAGTGATAAAATTTCCTCCACATTATCGATGAAATCTCTTAAGAGTCTGGGATTGCCATTGAGTTTTGGCAAGTCTTTAACTGCATCAGGTACCCTGAGAGCATTGAAAACCTCGGTAACAGTAGCCATTGCTGAATCAATATTTTGGGAACAACCGAAATTATTAAAATCAACGGACCGATCTGATAAATTCGCGTGATTTAGCACTTCACTTTCACCACTCTCACTTGATTCTTCCACTATCACACTTAGATCACTTCTTAATATTTCTAGTGTTTCGGTTAAGGGTATTATTCTCAAATTTTCTCTATTTCTAATTCTTGGGTATGGTCTAAGTCTAGATTTTTTGTTCAAATATGGCATGTATGTATTAATATTAATATGAAAAGAAAGGAAATGTGTCCAAATTTATTTGACTTACATGCAAAAAATGATTATCGAGTTCATTATAGGTTCCAGGATTTCCTTCCGATGTTCCACTCGATAAACCTTCGATGATGATAATCGCTTCCCTGACTTTGATGATCCTTGCCAGTATCTATATCCTGTCCAATTCAACTGTTGGTTCGCTTTTGTTGCACTAAACGGATTGATTTTCCGAACACAACAAAATTTTCGCACTACGGTTCGTATTTTTCGCGTATACCACCGAAAAATTTATTCAACGCGTAGCGCAAAAATCCGCACGACTGCGCCAATTATGAATTTAATGTATTTGCAGTAGAAAAAAAAACAAAACCTTTCGATACGCAAGTTTAAATTTTATTGATCATCAATTCGAACTAACAAATGAACTAACTACAATTATGTTCTTAGTTGTATTTATAATGTTACAAAATGCTTAATTTGGAAATTTACATTTCATGAACTAGATCTTGCAATTATGCTTATTTTGTTTATTGTGCAAATTTATTGGAAAATGATTTAATAATATGATTATCAGTGATTGACATGATATTGCTGATGGTATGGCTTTGATGTGCGACACGTTTATAGGTGATTGCTCTTTGGGTGCATGATATTGATGATGATATGGTTTGATGTATGTGGTGAAATACTATTGAGGACGTAACTCGCGCACTTATCATGCAAATTGATTATTCGGTTCGAAAACTCTTCACAACGAACTTCCTTCAATTTCCGCGAGTTTCTGACGATTTTTCTTTTACAGTTCTCCGACGTCGATTTCGCTGCCGCGTTAATGACATGTTGTCCCCCATCTTTCCTTTTCACCCGCCGTCCAAACGTCAACCCAATTTTTCCTCCCGCAGAAGTACAGCCATTTCCACATCATACGTTAGATAAAAGCCTCAATTTTAATAAAGCTGCGAGCAGAGGAAAAATAAAAGTGAGACGAACGCGAAAATTAACAAAAAACCAAACAAAAACCTGTTACTACAGTGTGGTACGCAACTTAATATGAACAAAAAAAACTGATTAGTAGTCCCCGTGGTGAAGTTGTTAGAGAACTCATCCCGTAAGCCAAAGGCCTCTGTTTCGTATCTCGTTGGCAGCAACGATATTTAGTTCAAGTGATTCTTCGGACGGACTATAAGCCCGTTCAATTATCACGCGTGCTGGTTTAAAACAAGAGCGTATCGCAGCTGGATAGACGGATACACGGTCAAAGCGTGAGACTGACCATATCACCTTGTGGAGGGCCGACACATTCGATCAGATAATGAG
Source organism: Odontomyia ornata (assembly GCA_963969285.1). Lineage (NCBI taxonomy): Eukaryota > Metazoa > Arthropoda > Insecta > Diptera > Stratiomyidae > Odontomyia > Odontomyia ornata. Next base: position 179,833,663 of record OZ017739.1, on the reverse strand, counting down.
ATACTCTAACTATCTCTAAGGGAAGGCCCGAAAGGGGCTTTAGTTCTACAATTTTTTTTTTATTTTGGATGCAGTAAAACGTACCGGGGTAGAGAGTAATTTATATTTCCATTGAATGTGTATTTCCATAAATTTTCCTCAACAATACATCTGACCAGCGGCAGCGCGAGGCCAAAAATGTATGTGGGCAAGATATGCTCCGCGAGGCCCTACAATGACACAACTCAAAGAATATCCTGGAAATCAAACAATTTAAACAGATGCTTTTATTCGTACAAAAAGCACACATATTTATTTTAACATAAATAAATCAGAGTCTCGTAGCAAGTGTTTTCTCAATGAAACTTAAAATTGAAAAATCATTAGTTGGACTGTATACTACTTTTTTATAAATCGGTGAACGAAATTCTACTATCTGACAATTCTATTCCTGCTCTTTCAAGATGATACTACTTGCTGACTAGACTTTAACAATGAAAATTAAATAAACAGAAATTTTTTACTTTTTGCCTTACTAAACTCTTTAATAATTGCTTCGTAGTCCAACTTAGATGCTATATCAGCCTCAATGAATGAAATTCCTAACGCTGAAAGTCTTTGCTGACCCATTGTATTTCTTAAAAAGTTTTTAATAAGCTTTAATTTAGAAAAGCTCCTTCCAGCGGAAGCTGTACTTAAAGGTATTGTTAATAAAATTCGAATTAAAATATAAATGTTCAAATCTTCATATCATTCATAAGATTGGATGTCATTGCTCTCACCCGCTCGTAGAACCATATCTAAGTCTTGACAATGTTTTAATATATGCTCTTTACGAATATTTTTGAGTTTGCTTAAATCATAAAGGAAACCGAAATCTGCGTAATGTTGATTCAAAGATGTAAATTTTGTATCCATACTGCTCATTATGGAATCAATCATAGTATTAAAAAACTCTGTTTCGAATCGAATTTCGGGAGACTGTATGGGTTCATCGCTACTTTCATAAGCAAACATCCTTTTCTTTTTGGCTAACCTTTTATTTTTAAATTCTTTTGGCAAGTCATAATTACCTTTTTCAATAAATCGATGAGCTTCGGATAAGCATTGTACGCAAACAATTTGAAGATATTCTTTGATTCAGTCACTGGATATTGTAATATCGGATCATTCATTAAAAGGTCCTTGCATAATTCGAAAGCCTTAATATATTTGTCAGTCAGCTGGACAGTACGACCCTTTTTTAGGCACTCGGTGAGTGGTTTGGTCAATTTGGCAAAATCCTTGATGAATTTTCTGTAGTATCCCACCAAGCCTAGGAAGGATTTTATTTCTTTCTGGTTTCGGGGAATCGGGAAATCCCTTATAGCCTGCACCTTCAGCTGTAACTATATGGCCTAGGAAGGCAATTTCCTTATGAAGGAACTCTGACTTATCAAGTTGCACCTTGAAATTGGCTTCACGTAACTTTTTGAATACTTTCCTCAAATTCTCTCCGTGCTCCTGAAGCGAAGTCGAGAATATAATAATATCGTCCAAATAAACTAAACATATTTTCCCTTGGAGGTCTTGGAGTATATTATCCATAACCCTTTGGAATGTAGATGGGGCGTTCTTCAACCCAAAAGGCATCCTGACATATTCATAATGGTCCCCATCTACGGTAAAAGCAGTCTTCTTAATATCCTTGGGGTCCATTTCAATTTGATGGAATCCACTAGCAAGGTCTATAGTTGAAAAGTATAGACTTTTGCCCAATTTGTCAAGTATCTCGTTGATATTTGGTAGTGGATAGCGGTCGGTCATCGTTTTCTCATTAAGCTTACGATAATCGATGACCAATCTCCATTTCTGTTTCTCACTTGCATCCCGTTTTTTGGGGACTACCCAAACTGGGGCGCTCCACGGGGAATAGCTGGGTTGGATGATCCCTTGGTTGAGCATATCTGTGATTTGTCTCTTTACTTCATCCCTATGGATGTATGGCTATCGATAGGACTTAGTATATATAGGTATATCGTCCGTGGTTGGGATACTATGTTTGATTTTGTTGGTAAAACTAAGTTTCTGTCCTTCCTGGAAAAATCCTTGCCAGTATCTATATCCTGTCCAATTCAACTGCTGGTTCGCTTTTGTTGCACTTAACGGATTGATTTTCCGAACACAACAAAATTTTCGCACTACGGTTCGTATTTTTCGCGTATACCACCGAAAAATTTATTCAACGCGTAGCGCAAAAATCCGCACGACTGCGCCAATTATGAATTTAATGTATTTGCAGTAGAAAAAAAAACAAAACCTTTCGATACGCAAGTTTAAATTTTATTGATCATCAATTCGAACTAACAAATGAACTAACTACAATTATGTTCTTAGTTGTATTTATAATGTTACAAAATGCTTAATTTGGAAATTTACATTTCATGAACTAGATCTTGCAATTATGCTTATTTTGTTTATTGTGCAAATTTATTGGAAAATGATTTAATAATATGATTATCAGTGATTGACATGATATTGCTGATGGTATGGCTTTGATGTGCGACACGTTTATAGGTGATTGCTCTTTGGGTGCATGATATTGATGATGATATGGTTTGATGTATGTGGTGAAATACTATTGAGGACGTAACTCGCGCACTTATCATGCAAATTGATTATTCGGTTCGAAAACTCTTCACAACGAACTTCCTTCAATTTCCGCGAGTTTCTGACGATTTTTCTTTTACAGTTCTCCGACGTCGATTTCGCTGCCGCGTTAATGACATGTTGTCCCCCATCTTTCCTTTTCACCCGCCGTCCAAACGTCAACCCAATTTTTCCTCCCGCAGAAGTACAGCCATTTCCACATCATACGTTAGATAAAAGCCTCAATTTTAATAAAGCTGCGAGCAGAGGAAAAATAAAAGTGAGACGAACGCGAAAATTAACAAAAAACCAAACAAAAACCTGTTACTACAGTGTGGTACGCAACTTAATATGAACAAAAAAAACTGATTAGTAGTCCCCGTGGTGAAGTTGTTAGAGAACTCATCCCGTAAGCCAAAGGCCTCTGTTTCGTATCTCGTTGGCAGCAACGATATTTAGTTCAAGTGATTCTTCGGACGGACTATAAGCCCGTTCAATTATCACGCGTGCTGGTTTAAAACAAGAGCGTATCGCAGCTGGATAGACGGATACACGGTCAAAGCGTGAGACTGACCATATCACCTTGTGGAGGGCCGACACATTCGATCAGATAATGAGATACTCTAACTATCTCTAAGGGAAGGCCCGAAAGGGAAATTTTTTACTTTTTGCCTTACTAAACTCTTTAATAATTGCTTCGTAGTCCAACTTAGATGCTATATCAGCCTCAATGAATGAAATTCCTAACGCTGAAAGTCTTTGCTGACCCATTGTATTTCTTAAAAAGTTTTTAATAAGCTTTAATTTAGAAAAGCTCCTTCCAGCGGAAGCTGTACTTAAAGGTATTGTTAATAAAATTCGAATTAAAATATAAATGTTCAAATCTTCATATCATTCATAAGATTGGATGTCATTGCTCTCACCCGCTCGTAGAACCATATCTAAGTCTTGACAATGTTTTAATATATGCTCTTTACGAATATTTTTGAGTTTGCTTAAATCATAAAGGAAACCGAAATCTGCGTAATGTTGATTCAAAGATGTAAATTTTGTATCCATACTGCTCATTATGGAATCAATCATAGTATTAAAAAACTCTGTTTCGAATCGAATTTCGGGAGACTGTATGGGTTCATCGCTACTTTCATAAGCAAACATCCTTTTCTTTTTTTCTAACCTTTTATTTTTAAATTCTTTTGGCAAGTCATAATTACCTTTTTCAATAAATCGATGAGCTTCGGATAAGCATTGTACGCAAACAATTTGAAGATATTCTTTGATTCAGTCACAGAACGTATGCAAACGATCAAGGGCAATGCTTAAATGGATTTCTACGGATTGCCATAATTTTCTTATGATATTCACTCGTGATAATATTGCATACCATAAATGTAAGGATATAATGAACTCTAAGCTGAGAATTTCATTTAGAACTGAATAACAATCACTGAGTGTATCGAATTCTTCTGTGTGATTTTTTAAGCTCTCGATACACATTGGAATAAAATGGCTTTAACTGTTTCGATCCTGGTTTCCCATCTTGTGTCTGATAAAGGTTTTTAAAGAAGTTTTAATTTGCCCTTGATAAACTCCCAGCGTTTGATTGACCTTGCAAATAACAAATAAATTTTTTGAATAAAACCAAAAAAATGTTTTTTTCTGGCACGGAAGAATTAGCTGCATCTACTAACAGCATGTTCCAACTATGACAACCGGAAGGTGTAAAAAATGCCCGTCCGTTTTTTATGCCTACCATATTCGCACTATTATCGTATCCTTGGCCGCAATAATTATGAATATCCAATCCATGTTTTCCTAATTCTTCAAGTATTACATTAGTTAAGTAGTGCCAAGTTGACTCAGCGACAACAAGAAACCCAATTAAAAGTTCTTTTATTTTACCGGTTATTATGTTGCAAAATCGTAATCTGACAGACATTTGTTCAACTCGACTATAGTCTCTTGCGCAGCCAAGCAAAATAGAATATTATTTCGCCTCTTTTATCCTTCAAATCACTTCTCCGGTCACTCTTTAAGCCATTAGCCTTATCAACTCATTTTGAATATTGTGGCTTAGATAATGTGTTACAAGTTGTTGGTCATTAATACGTTTTATGTGTTCTCGAAGCGTGGGATCATATTTAGAAAGCAATTTGAATAAGTCTCTGAAGTTGCCGAAATTTTCAGTCTATTTTAAGAGATTCTCTATGCCCTCTAAATGCCAGATTATGTGAGGCTAAGAAGTTAATGATATCAATTAAGCTTTCAAATAGATTGTACAATGTTTTTGAGATTCATGAATTAGCCTTTCGTTTTCTTTATTCTTTTCCCATGCTTAATTCGCTTCTCAAATGTTAGCCATTGAAACATAAATGACATATGTTCTCTGATGTCCTCGTGTCTTTGTAAAATATTTGTTAAGTGTTTCCAGTCACAGCATCCTCCCTGAATCATCTGAGTTTGAGAATTGCTTAAAAAGTCTACACGAAAAACAGTAAACTTTGTTTTGATAACTAGAATATACCAGCCAGCCTAAGATCATCATCTTTGGGATAACCATCATCGCTGTTATTTGATGGTTTCATTGGACCACTTTGAACAATATCATGACGCTGAGAATCGGTTAGGGGAAACGAACACTTTCCTGGATCAGAACGTTTGTTTGATAATGTCGCTTTCATCACCGTTAACTGACCGAAAACTTATTTGTTGTTCAGGAATTCCGCTCCCCACTTCAGATTCTGATTGGGTAGAGTTTGATGCTATTTCTACTTCCGACTGTAGCTTACTACTCAATACATCTGAAGTAATTTCCAAATTGAATGAAGTATTGACTGTTGCGATATCCGACTTCAAAGACATCAATTCATCTGATTTTGTCATGCTGAGATATTTTTTGAAGTAATTCATCAATCCTGAACCTAAAGCTTGATTTGATAAGAACCTTTCAGCTTTCGTTTGTCTTTTTGCGGACCCAGATCCCCATTTTCCCCCGATATCTCTATCTCTCTTGGAACCTGGGCATGACATAACAAAAGTCGTTTAACGTATGTTATATTGAATCTATTAGAAATAATAAAAATTTTGTTTTTACGTACATACGTACAGTCACTCCACATGTCTAAAGTTAGTTTATGAAAAATTACCTTAAGTAGCTCACTGAAATTCTATTTGACTAAATCAAGCTGATCAACAATCACTACATATTAATTTAAAAGTTATTATTTTCAAACCTTCAACACAATATTACTCATTCTCACTCACAATAAAATAATAGAAATGCTCACGGTACTCTGTTTTGTCTCGCGAGCCATGGAGAAAGAGTGGAGGTAGACACGAATCAACCGGAGTCAGAATCGTTTGCAGGTACAGAACCCCCTTGATAGCCATTGCTATGTTCATCTACGCATGTAGCATTTGGCCCCACACACGAATAAATAATCACCATTCTTTCTCAGAAGTAGCGGGGGGATGGAAATAACCTTATAGCCGATTCAAACCTGTTTTGGGACATTCACCATGGTCTTTGGATCAAATTAGACGGCGCATCACGTATATCTTTCATAGACTGGTTAGACCGGTTTCTGTAGTCCGTTGTTAAGTGTTGACTAGGATACACTGTGACTTATGATGGCGGGTTTATTATGTGTATAACATAAAAATATTGCGCATGATGATTTACATGAAAATTGCATATCCTGTCAAGATAAAAAGGTGTTCCCACGGTAAAGAAAACTCATTCTTTATATCGTTTTAAGGTTGATATTGATTATTGGAATGATGTGCTTGCCCATTTTGCAAATTTTCCAGCCCAAACATTTAGTAAGATATGCATATGTTAGTACATGCCATCGGATACCTCTTTCGAGCTTCGCGGAAATGTGCTGGCATTCTACGAAAGGGTCAAGGAACCCAATAAGCACAATTTAATTATAAGTTACACTAGAATTGTAGATATCACATCGAAGATAGGAGTGCGATTGTGATGTGAGAGACCACATTGAGGGCGGTTGCGAAAGAATACTGTAAGCCAAGATTGTCGCCACCGATGGTCTTATCCATCCTAAATGCCTTACTGTAGTTGAGTTGATCGAGGTCGCTATTTCAGTATACTTTACTATGGACTGGACAATTGATCCGTAACGCCAAATGCTAGCAATTCAAATGGTTTTATTGTTTAGCTTTGAGTAAAATCATTCAAAGCTTTCACTGATATCAATACTTTTCAAACTGTTATTGGGTTAGAAAAGGCTCTCAAGCGCGAGGCCCCTATAGCGCGAGGCCGTAGGTAGTCGCCTACGTCGCCAACGCCTTGCGCCGTCAGTGTATCTGACCTGTGGTCGTATCTTCGCGCTTGGGTTAGTTTTCGTCATTCCCATAGTCCTCAATTGATTGAATTACGCTCCCATTGGTATTTCACTTCTTGTAACAGCCCTGGACCTCAAATTTCGGAATGGCCTTTAGCGCACTTGCCGTATCAGTTTAAATCATCTCGATGTCGTCCTATCGGTGTCCTTTCTCATTATTGGAAGTAGCCAAAAGATATAATTTTAAAGGCGATCCTGAACGAGAAACGCAAAAAATACTCGATGTTCGCAGATAATATGAGGAAAAGTTCGCAATAAATGTGTTTTAAAGATTTCACCAGTATATTTAATTAAAACCGCGACGTTTGTTTCCTGGCGGACTCATAAGAACAGAGAAATGTATCCGGGTGCGACCGAGGTAATGCGTTCAAAGAATCAACCGATGCGTTCAATGAATGCGTTTTGCACGAACATGCCGCCCGCCTCATTGCGTGTAATCAATGATATAACAAAATTCAGGTTACTTATTTTATGTAAGTATTACGTAGAATTTCGTACTTTTGATTTGTTGTTTGTGAGAGCACATTTAGACAAACAAATTTTAATTGAGACCATCTTCGGCGCTGCCTGCCATAACGGCTCTCGCTGCTTTAGAAATCGCGTTGTTGGCCTCGTTGTCGGCAGGGAATGGCATTACTCAGTAAATTAGTCGATTCAATGCTGAATTAGCCGTGCTCAGCGTAAGAACCAGAACTAATTTGTCCGGGCCAAGGCGAATTTCCAGCACTCGTGCGGGTGGCCAATTTTGTGGTTACTGCTCGTCAGTGATAATTACCATATGAACGATTTGTTGCGATGAGTTGCTATCGAGCCACTTCGTGTGTTGTTGCAGGTCACCTAATACCACGTTTTGCCATCGTTGCCAAAAATTATCACGCATATTGATAAGAGTTTGCCAGCGCCCAAGGCTACTGAGCCTGAGATCTTCGAAGACTGGTGCTTTCAAGGCGGTGACAGAGCCGTTGTATCTGTGGAGTCACTACTGATTGCTGAGAGCGGCCGCGAGTTCAAACAAGCTTCAATGCGTGCAGCGAATGTGGAAACTGCTCGAAAGTAAGAATTGCATCACCAAGCACTCGTTTTAAATTATGTTTAAAATTTTTCATTGCTGCTTCCCACAGACCTCCAAAGTAGGGAGCCTTTGGCTGATTGTAAGACCATTTGATGCCTTGATGCTGCAGCTGACACTTCAACGCTGACTCCGATGCTTCACGAAAAAATCATTGAAGATCAGCATCCGCATCTCTAAACTTTTTCCCATCATCCGAGTAAAAACGATCGAGCGCGGCCCGCCCAACCATGCATGTAAGTAGTACAACATATTCCTTAATTGATTTGTGTTCCTTTGGTTATGCGGGCGGGAAATGGTCCTGCATAATCGACACTCGAGTGAGCGAACGATCGAGAAGGACAGCAGGTAATGGAGTCATTTGCTGGTGCAATGTTTGAGATTGAAATCTTGCGCATCGCATGAGCATGTTTGATGACATAATGTTTGCCTGGTAGTATCGCTAGATGTTTTTCTTCGTAAGGTAATATGCCCTTTTCATCGATAAATTACTTCAACTTCCTAATCGGGCTTCCATGCAATGACATCTTGCTTCATTGTACACGTAAAATCTTACTGCCATAAGCTTCCTGTTGTACATCATTGATGATCTTCACTTGAATAGCGCGCCCAGCGGTTAATGACAGTGAGGTATATAAGGGTGCGTTTGTGATTTAGAATCCTTCCATCTAAGGATATATGATATAACTCAACGTTCTTGACCTCCGGTGGCGAGGTCTGTCGGGTTTTCCTTTGGTTTGATATGCCGCCATGGAATGTCGTGTTTCGCTTATTCTGTTGGTAACGAAAGTTTTCCACTTGTATGGCTGCGCACTCATCCAAGTACTATTTGTGAATCTGACCAAAATTTTACGAGAACATTAGACGAATCGATTTCTCGAATGAGATGAGTAATCGAGCTAGTAAAAGGACCTCGCAAATTTCTAGCCGTGGTAAACTAACTGTCTAGATTGGTGCAATTTTACTCTGCAAGAATTGCACGCGATGTTGCAGTATCCTTAACTACTGCATATATGGCGGCCGCGTAGGCTAGTGGTAAAATCAACTCTTGTAACCTTGGAAGCTCCTTGCAATAGTCTATGTATGATTCTTTTGTACATGCGCACACGGGCTCATCCCAATCTCCTCCTATGATCCATAGTTGTTGTAGTAAGATTTTCACTTGTATAAAGATGGAGCGAGCTATCCTAAAAGGTCGCATAATTTTGCAACATACTACGGAATTTCTCTTTTAATGATGATTTCTGGCAATATGTGTGCTTAAACTTGATATTTAAATGTATTTTAAGCATCCAGCGTAAGCCTGATACGAGGCATTATCTTCCGTTTCAACACGGCAGTCATATTTGATACCATCAGCTTCTGCTAGGGTAAATGGAAAGTTTGCAGCCCACGTATCTAATTTCATTCCTACCGTTGCTTCTGTGCTCTGTCCCCATCAGTTTTGCTGTGAATGCCTGCTAGAGCATCGTATACGTACATATGTTTTCGAATGATGTTGGCGCCAACAGAAAATATTGGAAAGTCTAAAAAGTATTGGGCCTTTTTTGTCACTAGATGGTGTTCGTTGTCATATATCGGGCAATACTAACCAGATTGAGTCAAATTGACATGTGTTTGAAAGATGTCATTCCAGTCTACAATTTTCATATGGACAGTTTTGTATTTCATCATTCGTGTCAAAAGTTGTAGTCATTTAAAAATAAGTGAAATTTCTGAAAAAATTCGTTATATTTTACAATATCACTACGATGAATGTGAGAATGCATCGCAGGCTAGTAAAAAAAATTTGTGGTGTCTACGGTCGATACTTTATCAAAAGCCACAGCCAAGAGATGGTTTGCTCGCTTTCGTTCTGGAAGTTTTGATGTCAAAGATGCACCTTGCTCAGGTCGACCAATCACTGGAAAAGTCGATGAAATCTTACAAAAAATTGAAGAAGACCGACACATAAGCAGCCATGACATTGCTAAGGAACTGAATATCCATCACAAAACAGTTTTGAACCATTTGCGTAACTTCAATTAAAAATCAAGTTTATAAATACTCCTATAAATCTTAGTTTTTGTTTATATTCCTACTGTCTGTCTCACGAAAATCACTTCACTATCAATCAATATCGCCTTTAATTCGCTCGGCCTTATATAGGGTCTCTAGTCATCCAATCCATTTCTCGTATATTGGCGAATGTTCTGACGAGAACTAACTGGAATTCATTCATTCGTGTCAAAAGTTGTAGTCATTTAAAAATGAGTGAAATTTCTGAAAAAATTCGTTATATTTTACAATATCACTACGATGAAGGTGAGAATGCATCGCAGGCTCGTGAAAAAATTTGTGGTGTCTACCTTCAAGATACTTTATCAAAAGCCACAGCCAAGAGATGCTTCGCTCGCTTTCGTTCTGGAAATTTTCATGTCAAAAATGCACTTCGCTTAGGTCGACCATGCACTGAAAAAGTCGATAATATCTTACAAAAAAATGAAGAAGACCGACACGGAAGCATCCATGACATTGCTAAGGAAATGAATATCCATCACCAAACAGTTTTGAACCATTTGCGTAAGGCTGGATACACAAAGAAGCTCGACGTTTGTGTGCCGCATGAATTACAAAAAATTTTGATCGACCGAATTCCCATTTTCGAAATGCTAATAAAACGCAATCGAGCCTTTTTTGAAGCTTATCATTACGGGCAATGAAAAATGGGTAAGATACGAGAATCTCGTTCGAAACAGATCATGGTCAAAAAAAGGTGAATCATCACAAACGACTTCAAAGCCAGGATTGACACCAAATAAGGTTATGCTGTTGTATGGTGGGATTGGAAAGGAATTGTTTATCATGAGGTGCTAGAATCTGGCTAGACACTCAATTCGGCTCTGTACTGGCAGCAATTAACCAGATTGCAACAAGTAATTCAAAAAAACCGGCCAGAAATGATCAAAAGAAAGGGCGTTGTCTTCCATCATGACAATGCCAGACCACACACATCTTTGTTAACCCGCCAAGAATTGACAGAGCTTGGCTGGGAAGTTTTGATGCATCCACCATATAGTCCAGATCTTGCACCATCAGACTACCATTTGTTTTGGTCTCTGCAAAGCTTCTCAATGAAAAGAAATTCACTTCAAAAAGGGACTGTGAAAATCATTTGGCCAAGTTTTTCGCTGATAAATCACAGAAGTTCTACACAGATGGAATAATGGCTCTACCCAAAAAATGGCAAAAGGTCATAGATAATAATGGACATTATGTACTTAAATAAAAGAAATATTCAATCGAAAAATGACAAAAAAGGCTCAATACTTTTTAGACTTGCCGATATTTGACCTTCCTCACTGGTAAGTTCCAAGCGGTACCATACGTTACTGTTCACAGCTCGTAGTCCTTGATTGCATCTTCTGAAGTAGGTCGTCAAACAATTCTTTGGTATTTTATGTCATCACGGTGTACGCGAATTTGTCTTAACATTTTCACTACATCAGCCGTGAACACGAAGTAATAGATTCGCAAGCGCATCAAAACAATCACGACATCCGTCTGCAGCTTAGGTCCAAGGTATTAGTAATCATTCAGGCAACGCTCGCCTGCTCCTTTAGCTGCATCGTGCTATTTGGACGTAAATTTGTTAGAAGTATGCTGCTTTCTTAAGCAATTAAAAATAGTCCCAGTGGTTTGGCTGTTTGACCCTTGACGTGACCTTGGACTGAGTAAATGTTGGCCAATAATTTATGTTGTGCACTCCTTTGCACAAAACGCACTGCACGACAACCCTTGGCTTGGAATTTGACGGAACGCTTATAACGTTGGACGTATGGTGCACTGTAGCGGATTTCGATTGATTTGCTGTTAATGTTGACTTACTTGACATGTTTGTAGTATCGTTCGAATGAGATACCCATTAATCACCTCCCCTGTCAACCCGAGAACCCAGCCTGAGATGGTTTGACACATTACTTGTTACGCCATGAGGCGGCTTCCAGCTGGGGGATTCTTCTTCCAGCGGGAGGGGAGAGGGGAAAAGGAATTGCCAAACAAGCAATCTCCCAGCCCCAACGGTTGCTGTGAGTCTCTTTTATCTTTTAGGACTTCCCAAACATAATGTGCCACCTGGTTCCATTTGTTAACCGATTCAAGCATAACTCGGGCTATACTATCCGGGGTGAGCTCTCTCGTCTCCCTGTAGAGGTCCCTACGCAGCCTGTCCCATTTTGTACACACAAAAAATGTGTGGCATTGTCTTCCTCTCCTGGGCGAACCCCTAAGCGGGGGACCGTGACTTACCAATCTTGTGCAAGTAAGACTGAAAACACCCATGCCCGTTCGAAAGCTGGGTCAGATAGAAGTCAGCCTCACCATGCCTCGATTTAGCGACGGTATCACACCCGGGATGAGGCGCGCAGTCCTCCTTCCCTTCGTGCCATTCACCCAAGACTGCTGCCAATCGTTGAATGAGCGCTGGAATGAGCGCTGTCTCTCCTCACGGGCAACCGTCTTCCTCGCGTCCTCTTTTCGGCGCAGATAAATAACGTAGCGCTCTGTAGTAAGGAGGGCAACATGTATCAAGCCTGCAATAACTCTCACCGCCGCATTAGAGACTGCCATATATGAAAATACAATCCTCAGTGCTCCACTTCTCTGTATCTGTGCCAAGCGTTTTCGGTATACCTCCTCACTGAGAGCGTCACCCCATATTTCTGCTCTGTACAGTAGCACTGACCCTAAAGTACTCATCAAAAGGCGCCTTCTTGACGGGTTGGGTCCCCCTAAGTTGGCCATAAGTCGACTCAGAGTCAATACTAACGAAGCAGCCTTCTCAGCCGTTGTCCTGATTTGCTCAGAGAAATTCATCTTCGAGTCGATCAGTAGCCTCAGGTACTTCACCTCTGACTTCGATTCGATTCGTATGTCTCCAATACTGATCATCCTTACCCTAGGGATTCTTTTTTTTTTTTTGTCAAGATGACCACTTCGGTTTTCTCCAGTGCTAAACTGAACACGCGAGCAGTCATCCAGTCTCTCACTCGGCGCATTGGCATACCTAGCTTAAGTTGCGCTTGTTCAACGGTGCGTCCAGCGACCAGAGCCGCAACATAATCCGCATAGTCGCTCAAGCGCGACTCATCTGGTGTCTCCAGTCTCAGTAGCCCGTCGTAAGATACGTTCTACAGATCTGGATCAAGGACAGATGCCCGGACAACACTCGATGTGACTTCCATCCTTCGTTAGCCCTGTGTCGTGTCGTCAAATAGGCTTCTTTCCTTCAGGTAGTCCCTCAGAAGCCGCATTAGGTATTCTGGAATATGAAAACTGGCTTCGAGCGTATCTAGAATATCCACCAATCTAGCGGAGTTGAAGGCGTTCCTAAGGTTGAGCGTCACCAACAGCACGATCCGTCGCTTGGCGCTCACCACCTCTGCAATCGCATCAATGGTGGAACGTCCTGCTTGAAAGCCGTACTGCCGGGGAGATAGGCCCCCAGCAGCGCGAATCGCATCAATGTCTCTTCCCTTGATGAGCTTCTCTAGCACTTTCCCAACCGTGTCTAGCATGCATAACGGGCGGTATGCAGACGGCGATCCGGGATATCCCTTCACCTTGCTGATCAGCACAAGCCTCGCCACCTTCCATCGTACCGGGAAAACCCCGTCCCGTAGGCAAGCGCTGAATGTGCTGAGTAGCAAGTCAGGACAATGGTGATAGACGAGCTGCAAAACCTCAGCTGATAGACAAGCCGCAACACCTCAGCCGGAACACACCATCTGGACCTGGGGCCTTCCTTGCTTTCAATGAAAGGACTGCCTCTTCCAGTTCCGGCTGTAGGAAGAGTGGACACTCGATTGCTGTTTCGCCGTGGACAGCGTCAACACAGACAGGATGGGCGGGGAAGAGTCCCCGCACTATCTCGTCCATCTTTTGCACATCAATGCAAGGCATAACTAGCTTGTACCCAAGGCCCCACAGATCCTTGTTCACACTGTCCACTAGATCTTGCCAGCAGCGAGCCTTGCTGTTGTTAATCAATTTGCGAAGGCATTTGCTTGCCGACTTATATGCTGCTACCCGGTTGCATGCTTCGTCACGGCTACGCGCCTGCTGAGCCTCACACCGAAGCTTGTGAGACGCCCTTCGCTTTTCAGCGATTTCAGTCGACCACCAGTACACTGGAGACTTGCCGGGCCGGGGTTTTCGACGGACATAGAAGCGTTGCAAGCAGTCATGATATCCTCATAGTTGAGTTTCCCACGGCTTGAGCCGCCAGTTCTTCCGTCTCATGCGAATCACCCTGCAGCGGAGCACCTGCTGTGACTACCAGCTCGACCTCCATCCTTCCGATGTTCCGTCCAATTGTAGAAAGTCGAGAGCACGGACGCCTGGAGACTACATCACTCATCTCAAGCAGAATGCACTGATGATCACTGGCTGAGTAGACCTGTAATACTCTCCAATTGTGTATCTTCCTTACTAAGGACTCCGAGGCGGATTTCCGGTGTGGTTCCCTCGCAGCCAATACGGCCGAAAGTTGACATATTTCCGGTGTTCAGTACGACGAGCGCCGTGCTGGCCGCCATTTTTAGGATTCGTATCCCTCGCGGATCTGTTTGAGACATGCCCTATTCGATTGCTTTAGCGTTGGTCTCCCCCAACCGAGCACGTTTCCGTCTGCGTTCGAGACAGCGTTTTATTTGATTCGACAAAATTTAATACAAATCAGACCACTCCAAAAATGACTGAAAAACCAAATGAGAAGTCATTAAGAGCAAAAAGGATGACAAATTAAACTGATAATTCAAATGGAAAAAATACAAAAAAAAACAAGTATCTACTCACTCCTTTTCTAGTCATCTCTGTGGCGAAGGACGAAGGGGTCATTGAAAATTAAAATTAGCATTTAAATGATTAAGCATAGAAATAAAACTGTACGGTCACTCTAAAGGGATGCAGTCTCGATCCGTTTCGCACCCGATTCATCACTATTTAGCGCTATTTCGTCGATCCTTCAAATCCATACTTCTTCGTTGTGTAAAAAATAAACTAACTCGCGGATGAGAACTCGCTCATTTTTATCGTCATTTATTTATTGCTCTCGTCACAACTCTATTTCAAATTCACGAAGTATGAAAACAAACCCCTGAATAACTTCGACAGGGCAATAAAATGTCCATATCCTTCAAAATTCGTCTTTTCGTGAAAATCCGGGAGGAAACGGTGACAAAGCTAGCACAGGGGACACACTTTGAACTAAAAAATTTCCTTATGGTACCATTTAAATTCGAAAAAAACGGTTCCACGCTAAAATTTCTGCCAAAATTTATCCCTTACTGTCAAGCAACTATTTGTTTTTTAGTTCAAAAACGAATTTCAACAAATTTGGCCCACGGTCATAACGACGATGTCACTTTCATAGCACTTTTCGTCCCGCGATAACAGTTCTCTTCTACGGTCTCAGCACGACCCTTCTTCAACTCTTACAAACACTTTTCTCCAATCCGCCTTTAATGTAATAGCAATCGAAAAATCGCCAACTACGTGTGGGGCCATCCAATTAGATGCTTTGGTAGTTACTATTTGCCACACTTTACTGCAACTTATAGGGTGGGCGAAATACAAGTTTCTTTTTAAAAATGCAATGAAATGACCACAAATCCAATTTTTTTGTTATATTTTGGCTTTTTTCGCAAGAAAAAACGTTCCCGTTAGTTGTGTAATACAATTTCTTTCATATGGCTGCCGCGGCTGGCGTGACAGTAGGCCATCCTCTCGGCCCAAATTTCCAAGACATTATTGATGGTTTTGGGCCCTATCTAAACAATGGGGTGTTAAATTGTATTTTTCAGTGCCTGAATTGTTTGTGGATCTTCTGCATAACATCGATCTTTTACAGCGCCCCATTAAAAAAAAAGTCCAACGGTGTCAAATCGCAGGTTCGAGATGGCCAATTGACATCGCCAAGGTGGCTGATGACACGATTTCCGAATTTTGTGTGCAAAAGATCGATTGTTTGATGAGCTGTATGACATGGCGCGACATCCTGACCAAAGGTCAGTCAAGTCCAAGTTCTCAATCTCCGGTCACCAAAAGTCTGTTATCATGCCTCTGTAGCTGTTAACCGAAACAGCATTTCCAGCCTCACTTTCAAAGAAAGTGGCAAAATAACATGTGATTTAAAAAGAAACTACTATATTGCCCATCCTGTAGACTTTCAGCGTCACGATAACGAAGATTCACTTCCTAACACCCTGCGATCTCAAACTAAACTTTTTTAAATTGAATTTTCACCACAACACTTATTACGAATTCCACCGTCTTTCTTTTTCAGTTCCAATAATCAAAATTCCAATCGAATTTGCACTCCGACAATTAACGCGAACCACCCGCACGACTCTCCGAAAAATGAACATAATCGTTCGATCAACCACAGGGAATCGCGTTCCGATACCTCACTATCACCTCAAGCCGTCACTATCCAAAAACTGAATCCATTCTGAACTCAAAATCAAGACTGACTATATTCCGCTAAAAACTCGGCCCTGTAAGAGTTTAACCGCCGGCAACTGCCGTTGTCAACGCATCTCGCTTGTAAAGCACACAGCTGATACGCCATAGCACTTGTTTGGCTGGTTTTTCTCGCTGTGCGCTTAGCGACATTCCGTGCCGTCGCCACGACAGCAGCCAGCTGATGGAAATTGCTCTTGCCAACAACGACTAAATGCTCGCACCATTCAATAGTAATGCAAAAAGCACTATTGAATGACGCGAACAAATGTTCGTTGTTGTTATTGTCGCATATTGAAAAGAAATTGCTCCCGGCTGGAAATTCAGTCGTTAGCAACTTTTGGGTGTTTTAAAACCTTGATCGCTAATGATGAAAAATTCTGCCAGATGGGAATAAATTCCCAACATGCGACAATTGCTAATCGCAACAGTACTCACTCAAGAAGGTGGTCCCTGAGCGCCGAACCTACACGAAACCACCATCCCCCCCGCCCACAACTCTCCGCCTGGATATCACTGTTCCGTATCCAGATGGCGGCAGAACCTGTTTCAACAGGATACCATGATGCAGAACTTTTATCATGGTGTTGCTCACTCAGCAGCAAAAAGTCGGCTTTCATTTGTGGTGTAGGTTTAGCTGCCAGATGCGGGTCATTGAAGTTCTGATTGTGCCTTCGCTAGGGTTTCCTTGAAAACCCAACATTTCCCAAGACGTTGCCAAAATCCGGTCTTGGATTAGCATCCTTGCAAAGGACACAAAGTGACTCCTTTGTACACTCTTTTCTTGTATGTCCCATTTCACCGCATTTGTAACATATGGAACTCCTATCGGGTCGTTTGCATACTTGTGCAGTGTGACCATAGCCAAGGCATTTGAAACATTCAAGAGACGCTGCTTTTCGCTATATCCTGCAAACAACCCATCCTATTCTTACTTTGCCCTTACTCAGAAATTGTTTGGCGTCCTTTTCGGTCGTCAATGATGGCCATACGTTGTCCCCTATGGTTTTTTGGTGTCAGCCTCGCTTTGATCCTGCCCACGCTAGGGAACTTACTTTCGATGGCCAGATCCGTGACGCAGTCAATGTCTCTTATTTCAATCGGCTCGAGCGAGGCTATAGTCACGCTTTTGTCGAGGACTTTCTTTACTGTGTCGCAGAATGCTTCCCTATTATCGACCTCTGCTCCGAACTCGACGAGTATGTGGTCCGACCGCGTTGGTCGTATGGCTTTGATGGCAGTATTGGTGTCTTCGGGCCCTACATTTCCTTTGATATCCCGCAGCACCTCCACGTAGGATCGACCATCTTGGGGTATTACGAGCACAATAACCATCGAATTCTCGATGTTCTTTATATCCACTGCTCGAAAATCTAGCGCGCCCTGCAGAGTTCATTTTCAGGACGCTCTGGCGTTCGCATCATTTTGTTGCTGCGCCCAAACACCGCAAGAATCTCAGTCTAGACAAGATTGGCTGTTAATTTCCGGTTTTCCGTCCGCCTTCACTGTCATTGTATAGTGTATTATGAAATTTTCAATGTCCGTAAAGAACTGTAGCCATAGTCTGCTGCCTCGGTGAGC